>CM077617.1:5046384-5441384 GCA_039566895.2 Turritopsis rubra | reverse complement strand
TTGTGTAAAAATGTTCACCTTTGTTGGATAGATATACAACAGAAAAAGTGGTTAAATATACAACACTTATATCCCAAATATCTTGCAGAACCCTAAGTGAAAAAAACAAACAATAAATACATACCTGCTTGCAGTTTGCTGCAAAAAGGATGTGGCAGGTAAACGATCAATGTATTTTGATATGTGAATTGGGATGATTGGTTTAATTGTTTTCATATTCATTGAACTCCATTTCTCAATAACCTTTCCAAACGTAGACATACGTCTTCCAAACCGTGACAGACCAGAAACAGTCGATTATAATAAATAGGATATCCGCTGTTGCTCGAGCAACATTTTCTATAATAGTGTGTCGATGAAATTGCTCAGTACTGGATAAGGGAATCACAACTTTGCGAATTTGGTAACCACGGCAACCATTACCATCTGCTAGAACGATTTTCTTTGTTCCATCAATAGCTTCGGCTACCTCCTGCTTCTCCTCAGCACTTGGAATTTTATTTTTATTTTCAAGATAATGTGCGTAAGTGACAAAATCTTTTTCAGCAACCTGTAACGCATGTCGTATCAAAACGAATTCTTCCTCGTCATGGCAGATTATTGTGTCTCCAGCGTGGACATTTTGTAAACAAAGAGCCATCTTTAAAATCTTCTTCTGTTTTTTCTGGTACTTACCAAGACAATTTTTGGGTAAACACCTCTCAATTTCTTTGGTCGAGGGAATATACACCAACTTTGGTTTTTTCCCTTGATGAGAATGACCAACTTCTGCCGATCGTTCAAAACGGTGTTTAATTAATATACCCTCTGATGATCGTTTCACATCAAATAGACTCATTTGTTTCAGAGCATGTTCCTGATTTTTCATAGGTACAGGTAGATGTTTAGATGGCTTGGTAACACCTGGTGTATTGGCATCTTCAGTTAATGTGTTGTTGACACATTGATCACTTAATTCATTACCATCACCATGTCTGCTGCTGTTGTCATCAGGTTTCTGCTCAGCCTCCTTTTCAACAAATGTTGCCGTACGGACAGGATAGTAATAGCGAGTTTCTTCATTATCGATAACATCTTTAGCAACCTTGAAATTGAAAATTAGGTATTTAAATAATTCAATCTGAAATTTATGTTAGCTACATTGACACTTACTATTTCTGTAATAAACGGGAGTTCATTTGATTGGTAGGATTTGAAAGGACATGCAACAGTCTAATTTTTAACACAATATTAAGATTATCATCTGGAAACTCTTATTAGTTTCAGTGGCGTGTTAGGATAAGATAACAAAGGATAAAAGATTGGAGAAAATATAATAAACGACTCAATAATAAGGACTTACGAATTGCGTGGGTTATTTCTCATATTTTGGCCAAAAAAAGGGCAATAATTCGGAATAAATTTTCAAAGAGTTTCAATTTTTTATTTTATACAATTCGATGGTGCTGATTTCTTTGTGTTGATAACGCTATATTTTTGACCGACTTTGTGTCAGCTATATTTTTGACCGACTTTGTGTCAGCAATGTTTTAGGGAAACCAAACAAACACATCTAAAAACCTTTTTGTCAGTAATTTCAGCAATAATGTTTGGTGTGGTTACTGAAAATCTACTTGGAGATCTTTAACAGACACAGCCATGTTCGTTTCTTTTTTATATATTAATAATAATAATAATAATAATAATAATAATAATAATAACGGATTATATTTCAGTTCCAAAATATTTACAATTGGCTATTCTACTGAAATAGCGTAAGATAAGCAGTAATATATGCGTAAAATGTTGAATAAAAAAAATATAAACAAATTTTTACATATATATATATTTTTTTTTTTTTTTAACAATAGAACCCATGCAATTCGAATACTAAGATGTGAATTATGAAGGTTACGAGTTGAGACATGAAACGAACAGATTGGATGAGATTGGGAGATTGGAAAATAACGAGAGTTCGGATAACATGAGTTCCACTATTTTAGATTTTTTTTTAATTTTTAAATTTTTTATAGACTTTTTGCTAATGCTTTGTCTAATAAATGTCCTGGTTGCTTTGCAAAAACTTTGTAGTTTATACTTTTACGACACGACGGTGGTAGATCGTTAAATAATTTTGAGGCTTCCTGCTCGAACGTGGATACGATGTTGTGGCTCCAATTCAGTTTTAATTCGTTCTCTTTAAAGTTTCTCGTTGGTCTCGTTGGTTTGCATTGGCAAGAATTTTGGCCAGTCTTGGCAATTGATTGATTTCCATGCAAGTTTAGCAAGACTAAGTTTTAAACGGTATCAATGGAAAGTACGTATTTGAAACCATTTCTAACGAAATGTCCTAGGTGATTAGGGTGTTTATAAGAACAGGGACGTTTAAAAGAAAATGGACGTTTGCTTAAGAAAATACGAGAATCCAGTCTTCTAATCATGAGAGTTATGTTAACATGTTTTCATCGATTTTGATTAGCAACAGTTTGTTGACGTTAAATAAAGAAGGAAAAAAACAAAAAACCCAACAAACCTCAAGGAGCTCTGAAATCTTCACAGAGTTTCGCATACTTTTTCTAAATTGCAATTGGGCCATATCCAGCTGAGCCTCGTATGTCTTAGAAACACGTGCTTTCTTTTCGGAGAAGATTCCTTTTACAATATCAAATTGTTCATGCTGAAATAGTTGCAACACGAGTGTTATGAAATTATCTTTCATAGAAGAAAGTTTTTCATTAATTAATTCAACTTCACGTTTGCTCATAGTGGATGAATTAAGTTCATCAATGAACATGTGACATCTTCTACCGGTTGTCTTTTCTTGCTCTTGTATATATCCCAGAATTTGCGAAACACGGGGAATGCTTCCTAATCTCATTTCCGCACCAATTACTGATGCATTGGTAATACACAAATTCACTAATCCACTCTCAACATTCTGCAGCTTTAAGTTTTTTAAGTGTTTGTCAATGCAAAAATCAATCAAACTGAATGGATCAAAGCTTATGTAAAATATGGTTGTAAGTTCTTTAGCAATTCGTGCTAAAAATTCCGATTGCAAAGTAGCGACAACAGTTTTGCCACAACCAAATGCTGCCTTGACGACTTTGTGTTTTCGTGCATCAACAACCACTTGAATCTGCTCATCATTTACTTGTAACTGTACCAGCTGGTCATAAAGATCATCAGAAGGATAAGCCACTTTGATTGACGTATTAGCAATAAAGCCAGAAATTTGAGCAATAACCTGTTTCAAGACCATCTGCTTATCAGGTTCACTTCTTGAGTATTGAGGGAGTTCATTTTGAAGCCATTGTTTCATGTTTCTAATTTCAATTTATGAGATTCTAATTTATGAGAGCATTTACGTTTAGCACTGTTTATAAATAGAGAAAATGATCCACTGTTTTATGGTTGCATTTTTTTGTAGGGGCGTTTATTTTAGAGGGGCGTTTATTAGAGCATTTACGTTCAGCACTGTTTATAAATAGAGAAAATTATCCACTGTTTCGTGGTTGCATTATTTTTGTATGTTCCTTGTTATTAATTTTTATTATTTATTGGTGATAGGGATTTCTTTTGGAATCGAAATTGTTAAAGTTACTCGCTCCTATTGAAAAAGACGAGCAATCATTAATGAAGTTAGATGCAATATTTAATGTGAGTTATTTTTTCATTTTGGGGTGTGCACTTAATTATATCTTAATTGTTCGAACGTGTAGCTCAACTATAAGAATGAATACAGTTTTTTTCTTGTGCCGTTTATATTTTCAAAGAAATCTTAAATTCATAGAAAAAGTGAAAGTGAAATACTGTTAAATTTCATTCTTCAAATTGTAATCTTCTTCTTCCATAATCGTGTTTTTTGGATCGGCATCTTCAAGTTAACATTCACATTAGAGAAAAGATCACATGTGAAAAGATTTGCTCGTCGTAAAATGTTTCATATTATATATTATATATTATATATTATATATTATATATTATATATTATATATTATATATTATATATTATATATTCATCTTGCTTTTGGTACTTCTCAAATAAGCGCACGCAATTCATCCACGCAGTTAGGGGGGATGTGCTTCTTCTTTCTTCATCTGTCTGTTAAGTTGTTGGGTTATTTGATTCTGTTCGGTTGATCGAACAATACGGTATACTTTTGATAGATTCGCAAATTTAATATTGTTGTGTTTTCAGGCAATAGGTGTTGAAACTGAGCAAGATATTTTACAGTTGAGTAAGTACCTGTTCAAACCTACCACAACTTTGATGAAGGTAAAATCAACAGAAACTCCTTCGGTAAATGAGGACTCACCTCACTCGCCAGAATTGATTCATGCAAATGACGTGATAAAAGCCTTACGAATGTTTGTTGAAAACAACAAAGAACCGTTCAGGTGAGGATCCCTCCTTCTCCTTGATGTTTTGTGGTTTATGATAAATATTTTGGTTATTAACGCAGTTATGGCTCAGTGGTTGAGGGAGGTAAAACTAGGAAAAGAAACAAATTCCACATGAAACACATTTCACTTAATGATGACTTTGATGTTGTCAGAAACTTGCTTCTAATCAACTAGTAGACCCTATAGAAAATTCAATAATCCAATAATTCAGCATTATTTTAAACACGGTCGTCGAAAAAGTAGCAGCAGAGGTCAAATGAGATATAAGAGCAATTTTCAGTAAGATTGTTTTTGATCCCTTCAAGTTTTATCATTTTTCAGCGAAACTGAAACAAACTGTTACAAAATGGGATGATTTCATTACAAAACGGTACAGGTATTACAAAGTGGGCCATAACAGTTGGCTTAGGTCAAATGAAAGGGCAGTGCCAAACACCAATCGTAAGAATGGAATTTTCTAAATCTTTCGATACGATGTTTCGTGGTCTTCGTAAATTAAAATCCTGGATATTAAAGCTTGTCCCGGTGAATTAAGAGGGAGCCGGTGAATTAAGAGGGAGCCGGTGAATTAAGAGGGAGCCGGTGAATTAAGAGGGAGCCGGTGAATTAAGAGGGAGCCGGTGAATTAAGAGGGAGCCGGTGTATTAAGAGGGAGCCGGTGAATTAGGATTCGCTATTATAATTGGATATTGGCCGTCTTTTACTTCTAAAAGCTCGTCTGAAATTAGACTTGCTGCCAAAGTGATATTGACGATCGTTACGTAATTTAACTTTCTATTTCGTCGAAATGACTTTTCTTCTTCTTCTTTTCAAATGTTTCAAAATATTTCAAATGTTTGTACAAAATATTTCAAACGCATTCAAAATATGTTGAAATAATTGAAGATTTGAAGTTTCTTCATCACAGCAGAAATTTCATTAGTGATAATTTACCGCACCAATCTTCATTTCCCATGACGTCATAAGTCTCAGGGTCATAATTTCCCGTTAACAAATTGAGATGATCACTAGTTTGCAGTCACTTTGTTATGTCTGGGTTAGCGAGAACATTGTCGGTATTGCCTCGCTTTTTCAAACAAAAATAAGAGACTTTCAACCAAAAAGTTTTATGATCGCGAAAAGGTATGTTAACAGTCTATTTGTATTTAGAGAGGCACGCCGACACAGTCTGTTGTTAAAATCTACTTATGGATGAAAAATATTGGAAGCAAATTTCATCTGTCATCAGCGAAAAGAAAGAAAGATTATGGGGCGCCATGATTGATGGTTTCGATAAATACAGTAATGTATTGACTGAACGAGCGAAACTAATTCAAAACTTATATAAAACGCCTCCTCACTTATATAAAACGCCTCCTCTCTTATATAAAACGCCTCGTCACTTATATAAAACGCCTCCTCACTTATATAAAACGCCTCCTCACTTATATAAAACGCCTCCTCACTTATATAAAACGCCTCCTCACTTATATAAAACGCCTCCTCACTTATATAAAACATTCTTTCAGGTGAATCAAGAGTTGGAAATTCCGCCCACCAGAGCCTTACAACTGGAAGTATCACATAAGTAATTATTAGGGTGCATATTTTTGTAAATAAATTTTTGATGGTTTGTATTTCATATGTGAGAGAGGAAACAAATCTTACATTTGATCGATTAACAATTTTGCTTGAATTTCAAACAATTTCTTTGATGACCTAGCTAGAGAGTTTACCAATAATATTAAATTGATTGTACATTATATTAGAAGTTAAATATTTATTTATCTTATGCGATCTTGATATTATTTCAAGGTATGAACAAATTTTGAGTACTCGGTTGTACTTCTCCAACGGTCAAATATAGAAATCTCCATAAACTGTCTCCAGACTTGTTATTAGTTGAAATAATACTCTAATATATATAAAAATATAAAAATATAAAAAAAATAATCAAAATTATAAGGTAAAAGGTTTCTATAGTAAAACCCGGATGTAAGGAACTCTGAAGGGACCTAAGAAAATAGTTTGATATAACGGGGTTTCGTTATAACAGGTTTTAAAACAATTAAAACAGCAAGGAGTTTGGACGTGTTCATCGCTCACAAGATGATTTTAGTCTGACAAGGATAATTTCAGTTGGTATGACTAAATTTATGTCATATGATGTCTAAAAACAAGTCTTAGCCGAAAACGGTATGCAAAAAGCCTAGTTTAAACACTTCCATATTCTTATAGTAAATCCATAGGTTTCCCCAAAAAGAGTTCATTATTTATAGATGAATGAAGTGAAAGTGAAAACAATTTAAGCGATTATTTAAACCTGTTTCCATGGTAAAAACAAAACAATATGTATGAAATATTTTCAATATCTTCGAAATGATTTAAACAACTGTATTACCTCTCTAAACAAACGCCCTTCTACGAACGCCCTTTAACAAACTCCACACATACTGAGTGATTCAGTGAAATACCTAAAGTACATAAATTTTAGCGGAATTTATTTTTGAGGTTCTGCCCCAAATCGCGAAATTTATGTTCAGTCGCGAAAATTTGTTCCACAAAATTCGAATTTTATTTTTATCTCTGTTTTTAGCATGGCTAAAAGAAAGACACCATTTTCATATTTATTGTAGAAACATCCTTGCCTGATTAACATCAAAATCACTGATAATTAACCAGTAATCTTCGAAATACCGAATTATTTGAAGATTAATTGCTAATTTGCAGATTCTTGCCATTTTACGGGTAAATATGAAGCAAACTTGTTTATTTAAAAATAATTACGTCAATTATTTCGTTATTAAGAAGGGGGACACCCCTCTAAAATATCAAAAAAGTGAGAGATGAGATTTTATGTTTGAAAGAAACCCCAAGATTTTTGTGTCTCGCTAGCTTTCTGTTCACCACAAGCGTTCTAAAATCAAACAAGATTCGCATAATATGCGACCATATTTCCCCCATTTTTATCCTCTTTTTTTTTTTCTCCAAACAATCTGAACAGCAGTAGAAACTTGGCAGTGGTCGCACTGACATTGTCTTGCTTAATAAACTGAGAACGCATACTTGTACTATAAACTGGCATGAATAAACCATACGGTCTGATCAAGAAGTTTTGCCTTGTGTTCAATATTTCATAATTGGTCAGCGCCGCGAGGCAGCTGATCTTTCATTTCCCCGTGTCTGTCGTCAGTCAGTGTGTAATGTCGCAGTTAATTTCCCCCTTTCATAGCACCCTCCTTTTGTATCGATGTTCCTTATTACCCGTTACTCAACACCCACTCGTCAATTCGATCTCTAATTGGTTCGCTAAGAAAATGGGTTTTAAAAATGGCGTAAACGTTCCGGGTTTCGTGGATAAAGATTCTAAACGTGGTGAAGAAGACAGAAACTTTCACAACAACAAGGTACAAAAAATAGAACTAAGTGTTTTGCTAATTTAAATTGTGTATACTTTGTAATGATGATGGGGAAAGATGTTTGAGAGTCCTGGATATAAAAAGTGAAAGTAACACAGCCAGCTTCACCATCTCCAATTTTTTTTAAATATTCTTCCGCTCCCCAGCTGACAAGATCCTGCTTACGGGGGAAATTTTTTTCTCATACGAACGCAGTGTAATTTTTTATAGCGTTTCTTAAAAAAGAAGTGAGATCTCGGCAAGTAGAGCGTAGTAAAGTTTTCCTGCTTACCGAGGTAATTTTTATCCATATGAACGGCAGCCCCTTATAGTGAAATCCTCAGACAGAATATTGTATACAATAATGAATCCACTGAAAGCATGTATGTGAAAGCTAAAATGACCTATAAGCTTTAGCAATTTTTGATATGTTTTCTTGCTGAAGAAATTTTTCAACATTTCATTTCATTTTTTTTAATTTCACTGAGTTTTAATTATGTTTACAGCTTATAACAATTCCATAAAGTAACTATGGTTACATACTTACAGGGTTGCAGGGTTAAATCATGGAAAGTCAGGGGAAATTAATTTGGTCAAGAATGTACCCAGTGGGCAAAATCTTCGAAAAGTCTATGGGGAGGAGTGTTTTCAATAGGAATGGCAAGCAATATGGCCTGATGTTTCAATAGAAAAACATTCCTCCACAGAGACTTTTTAAAGATTTTGCCCACTGTGTAGGAGATAAATAAACATAAACACACACAATAATGTTTTATTCAAACCATTCTTCAAATGCCCTCCTCCTCTGGACCGTTAATTCAAGTTGCAAAAAAATAATAATAAGCGTCCATGCAGTTGAAAGGAAAAATAGAGTTCATAGAATTTGACAAGTAAATTCAGTAGGATCTCTATTATAATGAACCATGACGGGATTTTGAAATCAGTTCGTTATATCGAGAGATTTTAAGAGGGATTTTCTTCAGGGAGGGAAAAGAAAGATCTGCTATTACTCTTGTATAATTCTTTACATTTTTTGCAAAAGTATAAGTGGCATCCATAACTTTAATGTTAAGAGTCGTCACTTCAGTTATATACCCTAAACATTACTTGTTATCGTTGTGTGGAAAACATCATTCACATGATGGTCCCCGCTTATTTGGCTTCTATTTTCTCTTCTTTTTTAATGACAACACAAATGAACCAAAATAAATCATAATGAAAGTAAACTCTGCTGCCTCAACATTTTGGTCTTAAATTACATGTTTTATTAGTGAAAACATTTTAACGTTCCATCCATCCACAATGTGTATAATTAATAAGCTTGCTATGATAAACAGTTCGACAAGATAAAAAAACAACACTTTCAAAATCTTGCACTTTAAAAAGCTTTGTTGGCAAGCATTGAGTACAATACAAGCTATCCGTTACCAGTAGCTTTATGCAAAGCCAGGTCGGGGTTAGATGAAAACTAAAAACTAAATTACATTAAAAACTGGGCTCTTTCAATAGAAAGGTTTACAAAACACGCTACTTCACTGAACACTAGCCCCTGTTCCAACCTCTTAGCTTTATTGGACAAGTTCTATTGCGGAATTCCGGCTACAAAAGTGAACGGAGAAGAAGGAAGAGGGTGGAGGAGAAGGAAAACGCTGGTTTTAACATATATTTCGTCATATAAGGAAATATGTAAAAACCATAAATATGACTAGGCTTTCTATACGCGTTGATCGGCTTCCTTTGCCTCTTTGGCGAGACAGCGTAGGGGCGTAGATGCAATCTGTTGCACTGAATCGGATTTTTTGTTTCAAAAGGTGTGCACGTGCTTCCAGCTCCGAAAAACATTCGGAAATTCGGTGATACTTTTTAAACTAACTTTACTCAAAAGTTGGATTTCTGAATTCCTGGAACAGATATCTCGTGAAATTTCAATGTAATTGAGTTGCCATTTCGCAGAAATGTTATTACCACTTGTCTCCACGGGATGAGCGAAGAGATTTTTTTGTCTTCCACAGTGGAACCTCTAATCTGTCCAAAATTGACCAATTTCAGGAAATCCGAAATTTTAAGGTCATAAATTACTGACATTTAATTTTTGTGCAAATTTTCGTCGCCCATATCCCATATCCCTCTCTTCCAGATACGTTACAAAGCAACTACGTCTTTTTGGCATTCCATAGTTATGAGCTCATCAATTATTCTCGAGATGCCGAAAACATTTGTTGAGTCACATCAATGGAAGCTTAAAAAAATGAAATTTTAGTAATTTTTGATACTTGAGGGTAGTTCCCTCTCTTAATCACACATTCACTCGCGTAAGGAAAATATATTTTGCGAAATTCACTTTTTTCTCCACATTTTACAGCCTCGTCTTTTTATGTACACACCTTTCCGAGTTTCCGTTTAAGCACCATGTTTTGACCTAAGTAATTACATCCAACCTCGTTTTGATGAAATTTATTGTTTCAATAATGTTTTAACTTTATTACTTAGTAACTAAAACTCCCAGTAAAATGATTGAGGCAATTTTGACATCATAAACGAGGCCGGATATACTTTCTAGACAAAAACACGGCGTTTAAATAGAAATTCGGGAAAGGTGTTTAATATATATATATATATATATATATATATATATATATATATATATATATACGGCCTGACTAATAATATATCAATAATAATGTTAATATTTTAATAATGGAATAATAATAATAATAATAATCAATATTAATAATAATGGATCAATTTAAATTAATAACATATAACAAATAACAAACAAACAAATATTTGAAAATAGAGTGAAAAATATAGCATGTTTGAAAACTTTTCTTTTCTTGTTTGCCACGAAAATAAACGCCTCCCTCCCTCCGAGTTCGGATAACCGGGGAGTTCGGATAACCGGGGAGTTCGGATAACTAAGGTTCAACTGTGTGTGTAAATAGAAGTACAAACCCGGATTTATGAGAAGGTTTAATGCGCAAACAATTTACAGAACATTTGAAGAAACAAAGGCAACTTCTTTTGAGAATTACACTAATGACTTTTTGTGTAAAATAAACACGAAAGTTTCGACCAAGTTCTAAAAATAGTAATTGGAAACTCGTGTATTTGCGTGATCAATACTTAAATAAATAAATAAATAAATACTTGCGAGAAGTTGAGATCGATTTCTCGAACAATTTTCTACATACTCTAGGGATTTGGATTGAATGGAATATTTATTTTACTACAAGTAGCAAATGCTGATAAAAACCAATTAATGACACTTTCCACTGAATTAACAACATATCACCATCATCACCTCGCTATCCTTTTTTGGCACTTTTTGGCACTTTCTATATGCATATATCCTTTAATGGAAGAAATCTTCGCGGTTTCGCTGTGTTTTTTTGAAGAAGTTATAATCCTTACAAATGTTACATTTGGAAGTTACCTAAAATAATACCATGAAATGGCGCACTATGCTCCACGCTTCTGAAGCGGAAGAATTGGATGTCATGTCAGAAACTGACAGGAAGGATCACAAGGCTAGTGCGTATAATCGTTTTTTATTATTATTATTATTATTATTATTATTATTATTATTATTATTATTATTATTATAGAAATAAGGTATGTGGGACGGGGAACCGTGATAGCCAACTATAAAGGGTAATTCAGGACACTCCCATCCATAGACGCCCTATGCGACAAATCAAAAAACATGTCACGCATTTTCGAAAAAGACGTGCTGCCCTTATCGGCCACCGTAGTTTTATGTACCACCCGTTCATACTGAAGTGAAACCTGTTGAGTGGAATTTAGTTTAACCTCTTTCTATCCTCCTAGATTTATTTTATAAAACTAACTATCGAGGCGGTTGTAATCGTGTTTTAGGGGCTGTTTATATGAGAAACGGGCTAGCCAGTTAAGGTAAGGCCAAGACACACAGGAGAAAAAAATTGGGATTGACATTGGGATTAAAATTATGTATGACTATGAGAAGGAAATTGCGGAGTTTTTGAATGCATCTGACAGAGATTATGAAATTTGTGAAATTCGAATTCATACATGCGTAACGAAATACAGTGGACTCTCTGTATCTCGAACTCCTAAGGGACCAAGGAGTTTGTTCCAGATAGTGAGAATTCGAGATAGAGAACATCTTGAGGGCTACAGAAGGGACCGAGAAAATTATTCGAGATAGGGAGAAGTTCGAGATAGAGGGTGTTCTAGACACAGAGAGAGACCACTGTATAAAGACGCAAAGAGAAATAGAACAGGTATAGCACCACCTAAGAAACCTCCATAGTTTTAGAGGAACTTTATTGCATTGCCCCACCACATTTAATAAGCTCTACAAAAAGTTATTGATGATGATATTGTGATTCATCTGTGACGTAACATTTGAGTTGTTAATGTAGCAGTCGAACCTTCCAATTTGTTACAGAAGATGATGAAACCATTTTACTTACTGTCTGATCAACAATTGTTTGTTACTATGGTTACTATTGTTGTGAATATGGTAGTAAACTTAGGTTTAATTAAAAGATCTTTTAATAAATCAATATTATAATTAACTGATTTAGTTGGTGCTAGGAGGATAAAGAGAAGGAGAAACCAACGTAAAATAAATGTTTCAATTCAATTCACAACTCATAACATAACTATGAACCGTGGCTGATTTGGAAACTTTTGAGTTGACTTCAGCGCATTGGTACAACTTGGACGGCCGCTCATTTTAACTATAAGTCAGTCGGCTGCCTCTAGTAATTTTTTGGAAATTCGTATAATTGGCGGACCCTTTCCGTACGACTTCAAAACATATCTTTTCACGATGTCTGATAAAATAATATAATCCACAAGAAAAACCGAATCCTTTGTTTCACTCACACCGCCGTCCTCCCGTTTGGATCTTAAGTTCCCTCCTTACATCACAGCTTGGATTCTATTTCACTTTTCCTTCATCAATCGGATTTTTTGCAAAGAAAACTTCTCAAAATCATCAAAAATTAGAGGAATGGAATTGAAAACAGAACAGCGGTGTTCTAAAAAAATAAAGCTTTAGTTTTGCAAACCTCTTTCCCTTTTTTTTTTTTTTTTTTTTTTTTTTTCGTTTTTAGGAGAAAAGAAAAGGCAACAATTTAGTAAACATTTTTCCAAATTTTTCCAATGAATCAGGAACATCTGTTTTATAGAGTTTCATTGGATTACAGACAAAGTCATGTTCAACAACCTAGCTACTACGTTGATAACTTATACAAAACTAGTAATAACGTTTTTCTTTCGAAAACTTTCGGGTTTTCATAAACAAAACAAGAGAAAGGAGAAATCTTTATTATTCCTTCCATATCTCCACAACAAACGTGATAGCTGACTTGCTGAAACATTTTTATTTCATCTGTGACATTATGATCTCGTTGAAATTTGAAGTTATCTCAAATTAAACGGTCGCCTGTTTTAAGCCGGAACTCCACTAGACGATTTTTACGACGATCGTTATAAATTTTCGCCACAACACATGCGCAGAAGAAGAAAAGTGAATGTGGCGGTGAAAATATTCGCTTGACGAAAAGTGGAAATGATTTCGACTTTTCGAGGTGTGAAGGACGATCGTCAAATTTTAAACCAATGAATTACACGAATTTTTAACATTTTTTGATTTCAGAGCGCCTAAAAATTAGTGGAGATCCGGCTTTACACAAAAGAAGCTGCTTTTCGAAGGTTCAGTGAACTCTCTCTATATATAATGAACTATGAAGGGACACATAACAGTTCTGTATAAGTGCACGGGTTTTGTCTTAGAAGCTTTTTAATCATCAAGAAATTTATGAACTTTATATATATTTGTTTCGTTGGAATACGATCCTATACAAAACAAAATACTAATTAAATGAAACTCTTCTCTCAGAAGCGACAATTTTTAATCACCAGTTCTTGAATGAAACAGATTCAGAAAACCAGGGCTTCGGGAAAACAGCCGTTTAATGTCATTCGTCACATTAAACTTCGAATTTCAACCTGGCCTGTACGTCACGGATTTCTATTGCATGTCTTAACCCGATATTCAACGATCATAATTTTTATTAGTTTATGACGGAGAAAAACATGTTCTTATTGCCACATAAATAATTCGTTCAAATTTTTGAACTTTGTTTATCTCAACATAAATATGGAATGATATACAATCTACTTCTTTTCTGTTCAAAAACCAAAGAAAATAATGTACAACACTCGTACAGGTCGTTGTCCACCTTGCAATTTTTTTTAGCATGTGCTAATAGAATTGGAGATTTTAATTGGTTCATTACAGCATTTATTTTGCGAACATTGTCACACCACAGTACCAGCAAATGGAAGACTGAAATGTACAGACAGAGCTGTTGCACGCCCGGAAAATTGCTCAGTGGTGGTCGGCCTCAACAATATTTCTTCCATATTTCCAAAACAATCATGAGTTACATGATAAAACCATAAAATTGAAAAACTATTTATTTCAAATAAACGTTTTTCGTTTATTTTAATTATTCTCGGTTACCGGTTACCTTAGTGTTTGCTTCATTTGGAAGAGCAGTTAAAAGATATTTATAATCGAAGCAAAGTGTACGATATGTATCGACTGAACAATCGAGACGGTGACACATTTATGAATAGTTTGGGGTAAGTAAGTTCAAAGTTTTCAAAACTTTTTTGAGGACGGAAGCAGTATGGAGGAGTGCAAATAACTACCATATGAGAACTTTAAGAGGTATGGTGACGAGGATGTTTAAAATTGCATCATTCTATCTTAGTTACCATGCCAACGATATTGAGTTATTGACAGCTCTATCGACAGCCAACGATACTCAGATGTCAGATGATAGTTTCTTGTAAAGACCACCCAGTTGAAGTTTCGTCACCTCGTACGAACTGGAATCACATAGTTTCGTCACCTCGTACAAACTGGAATCACATAGTTCACATCATACAAACTGGGATTACATAGTCTCGTTACCTCGTACAAAGTGCAGTTTTTGGAAAAAAGACTTTCTTATAGACACTAGTTCAAAATTATTAATTGATTTATTTATTAATTTTCCCCCTTTGGTTTGTCAACTTTGTTTTTTTTGACTTACATATGATTCCTGGTGAAAATTTTATCAAAGTGGATGTTCAAATCCTAGACATTAGCCCTTCACATACATTCTTCATCATGGATACGCGCCGTTCATATATTTGCGCCATTCATATATTTGCGCCATTATACTTCTAGAGAAGTTATCACTATTAATTACTTATTCATTTCATTTTAGTTGATTTGAAAGTTCGAACTGATTTTTTCTTCTTTTTTTACATATATTATATATATCATATACATACAGAAATTTAACCAAAACATAAAGCCTATTTATTTTAGAAATGCTTCAAATAAAAAAACTTCCGTTAATGTATCATGGTTTTTTTCCTGGCTAGTGACTGGTTCAAGTACTGTCTCATAAACTACAGTGGCACAGCAGCTACTTGCACGGACCGGTTATTCGGGCGGTTGTTACGGGGAGGGCGGTTGCTATGGGGAGAGTTGTTCTTTAAGGGTTTTTTTGGTCCAAAAACTATTTTCCAATTTGTTTCAAAAATCAAAATTTCTTCGATTCTTAGGAGCTGATTACGTGATCGCTTTTCATCACAGGTACCACTACTGGGATACAGGTACTGGGACATCTCGGTTAGCAGGCCAGCTCACTTTGTCGAATTGATTCTCTTGTTTTTACAAGTGCTATTATATGTATACTTTCCATCCCGTCCCCCGAGATGTCTCGGTTTGTCAAACCTTGTAATATGGAATCCACCGAGCCAGCCCGCCGGTATCCGAGATGAAAATTGACGTTTGCGCATGCATAGTTAACACATATCATGTCTTTTGTTTTTACCGCCTTTTTCATCTCGGGGTACAATGGGTTTTTTTAACATATAATACTGGGCTGAGAAATATTTCACGAAATCAAGATGTACTTTTCAGCTCCGTACCCGGCCAGTGGTCTGTAAAATATCAGCGTGGCCAGTGTTCAGTAAAATAGCCGTGGTCAATCAAATTGCTGTCTGATGAATTGTTATTTCTGTGTTATATGAAGTCGATCTATTGGTTGATGTTCCTCCGGATGAAAACACTTTGAACGTTCGAGCCGAATCTTTCAAATTGTAAGGAGGCGCCATTGACGTCATAATTGACTTTTCTTTTACTGTAAAGTAATGGAAATGTAGTCTGAAATCCTTTTCCGTATGTTTTACTAAAACCAAAATACAGGATGGGGTTTATAGCACTATTTGCATACTGCGCCCAGAAAAGCCAAGAAATACGCCCATTCTGGTATAGACTGTGAACAGTGGCGGTAATAAGGATCAAAATACGCTAAAAACTGTAAACAATAAACAGGAAACCAAAAAAGTGCGAAAACAACAGTAATTGATAACAGCATTTGTATAACGCGCTTTCTTCGCAATAACGAATTATTGTTGTGAGCATTCTTCTTCTTCATGAGATAACAAGTTGAACGAGTTAGTTTTCATTCTGCCTAAATGTTGCTCCGTTAGTTTCCGCGCCATCATAGCGTACATGATGCTCATGAGTAATAGTGGAGTCGTGTACAGGAGCACAAATAACACCAACGTATAATGTTTTGGGCTTTGTGTGTTGCTGAAAGGTTCCCGCCAATCCTCCACGCATGCGTATCCATAACCTTCGAAGTATACAACCCTTTGAATAAAAATAGTAGGCGAGGCAAAAGAAAATCCGACAACCCATATAACTGGTACGACAAGACGTAAATGTTCCTTCGTCAAATATTTACGATATGGCAGCATTACGGCACAGTACCGGTCTACCGTCATTACCATCAGGGTGAGGACGGTAGCAGCTACTGACAGGTAGATTGTTGTATGCATGAAGGAGCACATAAGCGAGCCCAGTGGCCAGTGTCCTCTATATTTGAAGATATCGAGGACTTCCCACAAATTTGGATATAATGTGATCAATAAGTCAGCAATCGTTGAATTACAAATAAGTAAATTAGTAACTGTTTTCATAATTATTGTTCTGTAAATTACATATAATACTGCCAAATTTCCTGGTATTGATATAACAATGATGAAAAGGAAAGCCAGAGCGCGGAAAATGGAATATTCGTCACCAACATGGCTGTGTAATGTACATGAAATATTTGACATCTTTTAGTTTAAATTCTAAAAACGAAAAGAAAAACAAACAATTGAGAAAAACAAACAATAAAGAATGTATACTCCATATTTCTGTGTCTACATCATCAACAAGTTTTATATTCTGTTGACTTTGATTAGCATATTTTTATAACGCTATATTGTATTATATGTTTTGTCAACGTTAAAGAAAAAAACGAAGAAGAAAAAAACCCTGCGAGAAAGAAAAGCGATTCTTCAAAAACAGTCACTGCGGACTGTTCAACAAACATGACAACAGTAGTGTGTCACCAATAATCTTTTGTAAGCGAGGAATGCGCTAATACTACGGCGGACGGGAAAACTGTTACCAAACAAAATAATCATTGAAGGCATTACCGAACTCCCCGAAGGGTATCACCTATTTTGAGTTCTTAGGACCGCGTGTTACATGCTTTTGGATTATGCAGACCAGAAAGTTTTTTTATTAATATTATTTTAAACTTATAATATTTATTACTCGTGCATCCATTAATTTACTGACCGTGGAAAATTAGCTATTATTTTGACAATTCTTCATCGTTTTCAAGGCAAAACAACATGGAGAGAAAAAGAAGATCACGATCAACTTCTGTTGGCGATATTCGATACACATACACAGTTTAGTGCAACGAAGATAATAAAAACGTGTTCTTTACTTTCATATTTTTAATTCTGTTATATATGAAATTCTTTAAACTATCTATCATTTTTTTCTTTTTTAGCCATCCTCACAGACACTTTTACCAGAAATTTCTCTTGAAAATCATACTTTTCTGCTAAATGGTTAGATATAACAGCCTTTATTGCATAGTATAAACATTATTGTAATGTTTTAGAAGAAAATTTACACTTAAATACTAAATTTATGGTGAAAACAGGTTAGTACTTTTTGTTTGTATATTCTCTCGCTTAAATTTTAATTTCGTGGGTTCCCAGACCCTGGGTAGTTCGGTATGTCTTTAAATCTTAGTTCGTCTTCAGGACCATTAATCTTGGATTAATGGCCTTCCGTCACAAGCAGTCCTTTGCATAAAAACAAGACCAGAAAAAAGAACAGGAGAGTCAATTTCAAATAAGTAAAAAATTTTGTTCTCATCCAATCGAAAATGTGGTTTGAAATCTGTAGTCAATAAACGAATTTAACATTGAAAATGTGAATAGTCCCATCAAGATCTTAAAAAAGAACTTAGCTTAAAAACATCACATTCCAACAGGTTGTCGTCAACTTTCTTACCAGTTTTCATAACTACAGGACAGACGGAATAGAAGAACACTTTTATCTCATCACCATGGATTTCAATACTGGAAGCTTTTGTAGATAGCCAGCACATAGCCTTTGAAGTGATTGCATTCCAAACTCATAACTCATAAGTCGACAAAACAACGTCAATATGTGCAAAGGGGACAAAAAGTCTCGAGTTCATACAAAATAAATAAATTAATAACTTTTTTAGCTTCCTGACCAACAACACATACAGCAAACGTAAAAACATTCCACTTTTATTTTAGATTTTACAAGGAGTTATATTGAGGAAACGAATAAGAAATGAATATAAGAAATATTATTTTCGTTTTTATAATTTCGATTAACACCAACATTCATTCTAAACTGAAATGTAAATGGCGAAAAGTCTGACACATTTTAAAATGGCTGCAAATGTCTTGCTGAGGAAGATTGTTCATCATTTTATATCTTGTGTATTTTATGGACTTAGCGGTTTCTCCATGGCAATAAGAAATTGAAAAGTATGATTGGACAATGTTAATTTTATTATCCAGTGAACAATGTGCCGTTTTCATGTTACCGCGTATTTCCTCTCATAAACGCCCACCCTCTTCTAAGCGTCTCGAACCCGACCTATCCGCCTTATTTATTAAGCGGATACTTTATTCGGATCTAGATGAGAGGACATAGACCTTGAGTTGACATTAGATTATCCTAAACCTAGAATTTGATTTTGTTTTATTGTTTTGCTTAAGAAATTTTGTTTGTTATCTCGTTTTCTTCAGTGAATTCCCTGATTTTGAAATATTAAAATAAATATGTTATGGAGGCTTTTTAGAGAGATTCCACTGTAATCCTTTGTAAACTTTTGTAATCATTTGCCAGGGTGGCCACTATTTTTGTGGAGCTAATTCCAGGTGTTTTCAGGTGTATTTACTATTTTCTAGGTGAAAGACTTCACCTATAAAGGTGATTCAAAGAAATGATTAGTTATTTATGCATAATATAATCTGTACAAGAAGAACAAAAACAACTCAAATCAACGATGTCATACTTACAAAAACATTGCAAACTTATCTGTGAAATATCAACAAAACAAACAAATAGATCTGTTTGTTTAAAAGTACTGAAACAAAAACTCTCGTCTAAGAAATGCTAAAAGTCCAATCTAGACAATCAAGCTTAGTTTAGTTGTAAAAACTCAGTTGTTTACCCATTCAATCAGGGATATGTAAAAGCGAAACTATTGCTCTTAATAATTTATTTACTGCAAATATATATATTATATATAATGAAGAAATGTCATCCCCGGGCTGAAATTCTCGCCAAAAATAAAGAGTTGGTTTACACCATAAAAATAGTTTAGAAGCTCAATTTCACACCGGCCCGAGTTCATTTTCTGTCTGTTAAGAAAAATCAAATAAATAAATAATTATTTATTCGCCTCATCCATTTATATACAATGGTTCTTCGTGCTATAATATCGATATATACAAACAAATCATTAACGATAAACACTGTAGAAAGAGAAAAGAACAAGAAGAAGACGAAACATATATGCTAGAAATAATTAAAGTAACCGAGCTAAAGCACAGTCAAAATAAAATTCCATGGTTTTACTCCTAAAATATTTTTCATTGAACAAAGTTACCGGTCTTGATTTAAACGCGTTTATGTGTCCGGATTTTTTTATCATTTTTGGTCCGGTGTCGTTGCATGACCGTAGATTTCTTTTTGGTTCAGCAAATTTTAACTTGAGATATGTTCAAAGCTCTGAAGCTCCCAGATTCGTTTCAATCTGCTCTTTGATAGGGAGGCTGTTCAATTCAAGAACATCTTTGGTGGTGTAGTAGCAATTTTGAACGAACGCAGCAGCTGCATTTTGTACTTTTTGTAACCTAGCCATCTGATGACGTGTGAATGGATCATATACGGTATTGCAATAATCAAGTTTTGATATTACCAGTGATTCGGCAAGTTGTTTTCTTATGTGCCATGGGGTAAGTCGTTTAATTTTTCGCAGGTTACTGAGTGCAGAATAGCAGCTTTTTGTAACTTCTGAGATATGGGGGTCCCAATTCAGTTGTTGTTGGAACTTTACTCCAAGAACTTTGGTCATATCACTTTTTACGAGTGAAGATCATAAATTTAGTTTTTTTCTGGGTTGATTATCAAATTCTTATCTTTTGACTACCAATAGATGTCTTGCATGGTCGATTGGAGCTCGTTGATGTTGTTACTAGGAAGGCTTGCAGTGTTTATACAGGGTGGAATCATCTGCGTACTTAATACAGTCCAATTTGTGGCAATTTCATTCATAACGCTAACGTGTATGTTAAACAGGATTGGCCCCGTTATGGCCTGTGGTACGCCAAAATTAATGATTTCTCTGGAAGAAACTTTCTCGTTCAGTTGCACATATTGTGTTCGCTCAGTAAGGTAACTCGTGAAGAGTTTCAGCGTTGATTTGGAGATGTGTAAACCGTTTAATTTTCTTACGAGTGTCTAATAGTTGACAGTATCAAATGCTTCGCTGTAATCCGTCATTACAGCTAATGTCACCTCTTCTTTCTCCATAGCATTAAGTATATTATATAAGTATATTAAGCTGGGTAATAATTAGCCTTTCGAAAACTTTTGATGGTTAGTATGGAAATAGGAGGAAGGTCATTACAATTGAGAGGGATTATCTATCTTTTGTTTTGGGGATATTTTCGCAATCTTCCATTGGGAAAACGGACTTCATTATCGAGGTGTTGACGATGTGCGTGCGAGGTGATGCTAACGATTGTGCTAAAAGTTGTACAAGTTTTTCTTTCTTTAACATAGTTGACAAAACATAATATATACAATGCCGCTCCAAAAAATATGTTAAAAAATATGTTAGTATGTTTCGCTGACAATAAAAACGGTGATTTCAAACGTTATAAATAAAGTTGATGATGATACAGACAGAGAAATAAGGAGTTCTACATTTTCGCATAAGTATATTGTCTTAATCATTTAAAAATCAAACACATTCAAGGTACGTTTTGCATAATATGGACATCCGTCAGACTCCCATCGTTTTTTATTTTGTTTTGTTTAAATATCAAGAGATTTCCTGTATTTTTGATGTCGAAAGAAGAGATCGCCAGTCTCTGTATAGTTTTTGGTTAAATTCGACCAGGCTAAAAATCATATCCCGGAAAAGCATTGTAGCGATAGGATGATCTTCAGCCCGGGTCTGTTATCACAATTATTTGACCGGGATGAAATTTCTCCATATAAACCAGCCCTTCATGTACTTGTTACATAATATAAGACCCTTGTGAGAAGCATTTATTCCCTTGGGTATATCATCGAGTATATTGCTGTGAAAATATTACAATATTGAAAGTTCTAGCCACTAAAAATGTTGGAGGCATTCCTGAAGAAAAGCCTCTCTAGCTACGACGAGAAGAAAGAATGTACAATAATCTTAACACTATTTCTTCCATATTTCCAAAACAAACATGATTGACTTGCTGAAACATTTTTATTTCATGAACTCAAAAAACATAATTTCAAACAGAATATAGCGACTCTGCGGGGGGTCTACAAACTAATTTGATGAAACTGCAAAAATAATTTGGTAAATAAATCAATACGATATACTACAATATATTTGTAATTTCCAAGTATTTACAAACTTTTCACTGAATTAAAAACATATCACCATCATCATCAATTCAATTTCATCAGAAAAACGAGTTTTTTAGTAGCGACTCTGCGGGGGGTTTCGAAGACTGAGTGCGAAGTTGTTACATAAAAACGATTATGGATATAACACTATAAGATAATTGCAATAACTCTCTGTTGGGAGTCTGTGTACGAAGGTGCGAAATTTAAAAAGGATAAACATGTTTGTCATCATCAATAAATAAATAAATAATACAATTATATACAATTAAAAACCTTTCTTCATTGTGGATGCTTCCTAGAAAGAAGAGAAATCTTTCATTATTCTGTTGTCATGGTAACTATACGAAGAGTTCACATTTTAGCCATCAAAATATTTTTTCACATCCAATTTTTTCTTATAAAAATATTAGAATGAAATATTTTCTTACTTTTCGTGTTGAAGAATAACTTCCCGTATTCTTCTTTTCGTTTCATCATTATCATCATAAAGTTGTTACACTATAAGATAATTGCAATAAATCTCTGTTGGGAGTCTGTGTACGAAGGTGCGAAATTTAAAGGATAAACATGTTTGTCATCATAAATAAATAATACAATTATATACAATTAAAAACCTTTCTTCATTGTGGATGCTTCCTAGAAAGAAGAGAAATCTTTCATTATTCTGTTGTCATGGTAACTATACGAAGAGTTCACATTTTATCCATCAAAATATTTTTTCACATCCAATTTTTTCTTATAAAAATATTAGAATGAAATATTTTCTTACTTTTCGTGTTGAAGAATAACTTCCCGTATTCTTCTTTTCATTTCATCATCACCTTTCCACTCACACGCAACATCATATGCAGTCTTTCCTGCTTCATCTCTCACACGAGTATCGATCTTATAACTTAAAAGTTCTTCCACTATTTCGATATTACCTTTCTCTGACGCCCTATGAAGAGCTGTTTCGTTTCTATTATCTCGACTGTTGATGACGTGTGGTGCATGAGCCAGGAGAAGTTTCATGCAAATGTACGCATTATAAACTGCACAGTGATGAATAGCGGTCCAACCAAGACTGTTCTTCTGTCCTATCTCCGCACCACTATCGAGTAACATCTGAACCATCGAAGGTTTTTCGTACATGGAAGCCAACATCAAAAGTGTTTTATCATTACCACTACCCTTCATCTTGATGATGGAGGGGTTGGATATGATGAGATGTCGTAATGCAGACACTTTATTATCGCGGATAAGATTTTTAAGATCTAAAATAAATGAAAAATAAATGATAAAATAAATGAAGAATAATCGAAATAAGAATACATTTTAAAAGTGAAGAAATTCTAAACAACTAATAATTAATAATTATAAGAAATAGTAATAAAAACTAGAAATAAAATAATATTAAAATATTAAATAGAGATTTGCTTATTTTTGGATAATTATCTTCTAAACCAATCAAATTAACTGACGTTTTCTGATGCGCACATTAACCTGCCGGTACGTAGGTGACGCAACTGAAGTGGGAGGTTGTGTAACGCCGTGGATCGGCGGACCCACCACCTATGACGTCATAGCACTACAACTTAATGACGTGTATCTTTTTAACTGTTCATCGCAGACATATGATTCTATATATCATTTTAATCAGCTTTTCACGCTCTAACAGATGATGACAAAATTTTCAAACAAAATAAAATTTTCATTTTTAACAAAAGTTCTGAAAATCTTTCCAAAAATTGCTTCGGCTACGAAGATAGTCATCTATAAATTAACAGATTGATATTCCATCGTCAGTGTATAGTCAAATCAGCAACTTTTCTTATAAAACTAATTATAAAAATGTCAACTTTTTTTCAAAAATCATAAAAAACCCGATTTTTTACCTGATTTGGATGAAACACAACGGCGTTTGCTTTGTAGATAAAAATTGATAGATATTTCTAACGATTAAAAAAATTCAACAACACAGAGCTCCACACTCTTCAAACGTCGAGAAGATAAAGAAAAAGAATTCTGTTTGGCGGGAATAAAAAGAATCTCTAGAAAACCTATTGGTTAATTTTATTCGAAAATAGACACAGCCAGAATAAAAGTGTTCGAAAATATACATGACTCAAACCACATGACAAAACAAAACGTTGAGAAAGAAAATCATGCATTAATTTTAAAGAAAATTTTGAAGTTGTGTTTAACATTTAAACAAAAATTTCTGAATTTCTGATTGCAATATATTCGGGTATCTGAAATATTTCTGTGCTTTAGCAATAATATTTCTACAACTTCTCATGAATAATACAGATCCCGTAAAATAACGGTTATCACCTCACTCATGTTACTCATTATCACGTGAGTAACATTCGCTCAAAAGCAGGACAAAAGTGAAGTGTATTAACCTGAAGTCCGCTTTTTAAATAAGCGCCCGAGCAAATTCCTACTCTTACGAGTTCGAGATAAGTGAGTCCACTTTAATCCATGAATATTCGGGGAAACTACGAGTCACAAAGTAACGGAAGTTTAAAGATTTGATTGATGAAGTGAGAAAGAAAGAAATGCTATCGAAACAGGATAAAATCAACACAATACACCTTTCTTCGCCTCGTTTCTATGCATTGTATTGTTTTACTGATTGCCAACTTTATTACTTACTAATAGCCACTTATTCTTCCAATTCCCCAGTGGAGTAGTTAAAACCAATTATGATATTGAAAACGAGGCGAAGCTTGATAAACGGTCACAACACTGCATTTAAACAAAAATTCCTTGCGTCTTTGTTTTCGGTACAAATTCAAAACATAAATTTTCACGTTGTGTGTAGAACTTGAAAACGTGCGTTTCAGCATCGTACCAGTGTTTATAGCCTATCTACTTCGCGTTGAACTATATAATATTCGACGGAGCGTTTACATCGTTGATACCTGTCTAGGCCCAGTCCCGATAAACTGGTGTGTTTTTAGAAGTATATATAATCTTTTAAGAGATTTTGTAAGAAAAACGTAATTTTAGAAATTTGTATTGTTTATTGGTTTTTCACCTATGTACATTTCTAAAGATTTCGTCAAATGATGTGACATTAAAGGAATCCAAAGAGAACCGACTATATCGTATTCACACGATTTACTTAGGGAAAGACATAAACAAACACCAGTATTTGGGGATTTACTTCAAAATAATAAGTTTGGGTAAACAAATCATTACAACCAGCCCTCTCATAGAAAGAAGTTATGATAGGGGAATTACTTTACTGAATATATGTTTTTCAACGTTGGAACCTCTTTCATATGTTTCATTTTAACGTTTAATGAACCTTAAAGCCTCGTACAAGAAAGGAATGTTCCTTCCAGTGTGTCTCTCTAGCCAGTATTTTACTAGACAGAATACCAGACGGTATTTTCTCTTCAGGTGATCACTAATTGAGCCATTTGATTGGTTAAGATTCCGTGATGGACTTTTTCGGCGTAAATTAGTAAGGCGGCCTTTACTTATACACACAAGAATAATCGACAAGAATAATAATAAAAATAAAATGATATAAATATGATGATATAAATAGGAACGCGAGAACGTTTAAATGGTTTCCAAAAGGCTTTTTAAAAAATAACAGAAAAATAAATCAGATGGGGAGAATCGAGATTTTTTAGACAAAAACATTTGTCTAAGGTGAATCTCCACTAGGCGGAAAATGTAGCAGCAAGCGATTTTTATCGTTGTAGCGAAAAGCAAGGGTTTCTACTTAACATTCAATCTACATCCCCCACCGCCACATTTTCCGCCTAGTGGAGATTGAGGTATGAAATTAAGGTGATATATATGAAATGGTGTTCTGTTTCCATTTCGCTTCAGCACTCACGTCAGGGTTGTTGAGACTACACGTTTTTTTCGGCGAACCTTGATAATAGTCATAGGTGTATTCAGGGTCAATCAAAAAAAGTGGAGGAGTCCAACGTTACGATCTTTCTTTTCAGTCTTAGGTGTCGATTAGGTTACTTGCACGTTTTCCTTTTCTACTTAAAATGACTAATTCCTTCACAGATTTTGACTGACTCTAGCTACGCCTCTGATACTGTAATAATTGATAAAATTATATCACTATATATACAGTAGAGTCCTGTTAACCCGAACCCTAATTTCTGTTTTTCTCCACTGCGTAACGTCATGTTGAAATTAGAGAATAAACGCTCTCAGGAAATCGTGTGATTTTCATAAAATTTGCAAGAATTTCAGAGTTACACGAAGTTTTTATTTGCTTAAGGGGGAGAGAATAATGTTTTAGCGAATGTCCGAGTTATCCGGGTTACGAACGCCTATCCGAATGTTGGAAAATTAAAAATAAACATGTACATTACAGCCCGAAAGAAACTTTGCGAGTCAAGCATAAGATGAGCTTTTACGAAGAGACAGTGTCTTTAGATGTTAAGACCCTTCAGGAAATTTTATAATGACTACAGATAAATGTGTAACATCTAAACTTTCTTTCCTTCGCAAACGCGTATATAAAGTTTCTTTCGGCATGTTTTGTATTCTATATTATGTAAGAAAATCTCCTTTTTCTTTAACTGAAAGTGTGGAAGAAATGTTGAATTAAATGGCAACTGGCTGGAGGAAGAGGCTGCACAGAAATGATGCCAGAGGTAATAGGGTCTAACCCCAACCCTTGGATACATCTCCTTAACAAAACTCAAATGTTATTTTCATAATACGTTAAACTTCCAAACAACATCTTTTTAACTTAAGTTCAATATTTAAGAAAGAACTTCCCATTTTTACCCTTTGTTTTTTCTCCAATCTTCTTCCTACCATATGGTGAACGAACGAAATTTCTACGCCAATTTTTACAAGTGTTTATACACGAGTAGCTTAAACTTAAGGAGAACAACGCAAAAATATATACTCACAAAATTAAATGAAACATACACGGGAATGGGAATGAAGCGGTTAGAGATTAGGGAGATAATTGTTATTAGGGAGAAGGTTCAAACTGTCCGCAAACAAAAAAACAAAAAAACAAAGGCGATTTTAATACTCAGCGTGCTTACACCGCTGACTAATAAGAAACCGGTTTACAAAGCTCGGTTTCCACTAGGTAAAATGCGATAGAATTAAGATAGGTAAAATGGGATAGAATTGCACAGGATTTGCGATGAGCAAGTGAGCATTCCCACTGTTATCGTTTTTTCATCAAATAAACTTTTTAAATTATGTTGAATATATTTATATTGTTTGTCAGTCTAGTATTCATAATATATAATTAGAGTTTATCATGTCATAGACCGGTTGTTTTTGTTTGCGACGTTTCGACAGTTACTACTGTCATCATCGGGCGTTTGTAAATGAATGATGTAAAGTTTATATATGTTTTCAGTAGGATCGAAATTAGGATCGAAATTAAATTAATTAAATTTGATTTAAATTTGAATTAAATTAATTAAATTTGAGTCCACAGCCACAACAACCGCTGACAAACCCCCAAAAGTATGGAAACGTTTTGTTGACGATGTTTACGCTATAGTGACACGAGATTCATTGAATAATTTTCATCAACATCTAAATGGATTGCACCCGAAAATAAAATTTACAATCGAGCAGGAATCGAATAATTGCATCCCATTCTTGGATACTCTTGTAAAAAGAAATCAAGACGGAAGCATTTCAGTGAACGTATATCGTAAACCAACACATACAGACCAATATCTAAACTGTAACTCAAACCATCAACAAAGTTGCAAAGAAAGTGTTGTTGCATCGTTAATAAATCGGGCGAAAGATATTGTTAGTAATGACGATGATCGTGTTGAAGAAATGAAACATATCAAATCGGTTCTCCAAGCAAATGGATATGACAGGACGATTGTTAGAAGAGTTGAAAATAGAATAAACAATACTCGAACTTCAAACACCGAAGAATCAACAGAACAAGAACCGGTGACCACTATTAGTATTCCTTATGTATCTGGTATCAGTAATGCTTTACAAAGAATATTCCGTGCACACAACATCAAATGCAGATTTCGATCAACGGAAACTCTTCGTAACATATTATCTCATCCGAAAGACAAGATCTCAATGAACGACACAAATAACGTGATATACCAAATTCCATGTAGTGATTGTGAATCAGTTTATATAGGAGAAACAAAAAGAACATTTGAGCAACGCATCAAAGAACATATGCGAGCCGTACGGAATGGCGATGTAACCAAAAACGAAATTGCTGACCACTGTTGGACTAATGACCACAAGTTTGATTGGGAGAATAGAAAGATCCTTGACAAGGAAAAAGGATGGACTGCTCGAAAAGTCAAAGAGACTATATACAGTGTCAAAAACAATTCCAGTATTAATAGTACATCGTATAATGTTCCTGCGATATGGTTTCCAGCTCTACGCAAAACAAATTATTGACATTGCTTCCTTCCAGGTCCGAAATATTGACATTGCTTCCTTCCAGGTCCGAAATAATTTCGATCCTAATTTCGATCCTACTGAAAACATATATAAACTTTACATCATTCATTTACAAACGCCCGATGATGACAGTAGTAACTGTCGAAACGTCGCAAACAAAAACAACCGGTCTATGACATGATAAACTCTAATTATATATTTTTAAATTATAATTAAATGTTCAAAGAGCCAGTTGTCAAGACCTTTGAAGATGTCCTATCGCATTTGCTAGGAATGAAAAAGTTTTCAACTTAACAATTAAGTTGTACAACTCAAGTTTTTGTGAGGCGTTCCAGACGGATATCAAGGATGCAGAACAAGTCTACTTAACGTAGCAAATAAAACCATAGTTAGCTGGAAATATAATGAAAAGTAAAATTCATAGAATATTTACATACCATCGAAGGTTGGCTTCCCGGTTGGTATCCTAAAAAACAAATTCACGAAGATGCATAAAAAAGAGTCTTCAATAATTCGTAATACAATTAGAAACTGGTTTCGAATCATAAACTGTCATCATAGACTTCTTAATGCAACGAAAGAATCAACTTCGTTGTTGATAAAAGTCTTTACTAACTGAAATGAACAATCTTACCTGTCTACAGTATGTTGTAATAAAGTTTCTGTAGCAGGTAACCGATTGACATATGACATCGAAATTGCAGTGATTGTTGGCTTTATCACGTTTATCATTTTCAGTGAATTCCATTTCTCAATGACCTTTCCAAACGTAGATTTGCTGCTTCGAAACAACGACAGACCAGAACAGTCAATTACAATAAATAAAATATCGGTTGTTGCTCGAGCAGCATTTTCTAAAATAGTGTGTCGATGAAATTGCTCAGTACTGGATAAGGGAATCACAACTTTGCGAATTTGGTAACCACGGCAACCATTACTATCTGCTAGAACGATTTTCTTTTTTTCATCAATTGCTTCAACTACCTCCTGCTTCTCCTCAGCACTTGGAATTCTATTTTTATTTTCAAGACAATGTGCATAAGTGACAAAATCTTTTTCAGCAACCTGTAACGCATGTCGTATCAAAACGAATTCTTCTTCGTCGTGGCAGATTATGGTGTCTCCAGCTTCAACATATTTCAAACAAACAGCCATCTTTAAAATCTTCTTCCGTTTTCCCTGGTACTTACCACGACAACTTTGGGGTAAACACCTCTCAATCTCTTTGGTTGAGGGGATATACAATAATTCCACTTTTTTACCTTGATGTGAATGACCAACTTGTGCAGTTTTCTCAAAATGATATTTCAGCATTATACCTTCTGTTGATGGTTTTTCGCCAAGCGTGCTTATCTGCTTCATAACATGTTCTTCCTTTTTCAAAGGCACTGGCATCTTTCTGGACACCTTGAAGTCACCTCTAACATCATCAGCTTCAGGGTGTCGATTCCGTTGCTCGGTCATCTCATTATTAGATCTTGAAGGACTATCTAATCGAGTCTCAGACTCAGTGAGAGTTTCAGTATCATCGCCCATACTAAATTCATCTTCACTAGATTTCGGATAGTAATATCGAGTTTCTTCGCCACTGATAACATCTTTAGCAACCTGCAAGCAAGATTCATTAAATTCAATCTTAAATTGCCCAAAGGATTTCTAACAAATTTTCCATAATACTTACGCTATACGAAAAAACTTGACAGATTATCATAAGGTTTTTGGATTTCTGCGTAGCAACGAAATCCATTATAACTGTCCTGTCAATTATGCAAATTAGATCCATTTGGCACCTCGTCGTTATAGTCTTTGACGTGAAAGAAAATGGCAGCCATGACAAAACGTATATTTGTTTTTTTATCTGTCAATATCGTTTTGATGGTTGTAAATTCAAATTCAAATAAGCGTTCAGAAAATCCTAAAAACTGTTTGTGTATTACCAGGATTGGGCTATACACTTTGGTCCATTATTAGCTTATGGTCAGACTTTGTCTTTATAACTGCTAACATCCTTTTTTTGAAAGTAGTTAGAACTCAGTTTGTTTCCTCCAGGACTGATGCGGAAATTGTTAAAGCCTAGGGGGTTCTATTTCTTATTCAAAATATGCATGATTACAGACAGATTTTAATCGTAAAAGCTAAAATGCTGCAACGACACCACCTATGTATTATTATTCGAGGAGAACTTTACAGCTGATACAATAGTGGCACACCAACTAATTGCACCTTGAAAATGATCAGCTAATGATGCAGAAACATTTTTGCCTGAAATATGTAGAATAATATTTGACAAAAAAAACCCTGTTTACCTCAAGGAGCTCTGAAATCTTCACAGAGTTTCGCATACTTTTTCTTAATTGCAATTGGGCCATATCCAGCTGAGCCTCGTATGTCTTAGAAACACGTGTTTTCTTTTCGGAGAAGATTCCTTTTACAATATCAAATTTTTCATGCTGAAATGGTTGCAACACAAGTGTTATGAAATTATCTTTCATAGAAGAAAGTTTTTCATTAATTAATTTAACTTCATCTTTGCTCATAGTGGATGAATTAAGTTCATCAATGAACATGTGACATCTTCTACCGGTTGTCTTTTCTTGTTCTTGTATATATCCCAGAATTTGCGAAACACTGGGAATGTTTCCTAATCTCATTTCCGCACCAATTACTGATGCATTGGTAATACACAAATTCACTAATCCACTCTCAACATTCTGCAGCTTTAAGTTTTTTAAGTGTTTGTCAATGTAAAAATCAATCAAACTGAATGGATCAAAGCTTATGTAAAATATGGTTGTAAGTTCTTTAGCAATTCGTGCTAAAAATTCTGATTGCAAAGTAGCGACAACAGTTTTGCCACAGCCAAATGCTGCATTGACGACTTTGTGTTTTCTAACATCAACAACCACTTGAATCTGCTCATCATTTACTTGTAACTGTACCAGCTGGTCATGAAGATCATCAGAAGGATAAGCCACTTTGATTGACGTATTAGCAATAAAGCCAGAAATTTGAGCAATAACCTGTTTCAAGACCATCTGCTTATCAGGTTCACTTCTTGAGTATTGAGGGAGTTCATGAAGCCATTGTTTCATGTTTCTAATTTCACTGAGATGATCCTTTGTTATGATTCTTGGAATACATCCATCACAAATTAATGTTTGTTTTTCTTTGAAAATGGTCACTTTGAGTGCATCGGAGTGGATGTTTCGAGCAGCAACGAACGTGGCAATAGTTATCTTGGGAGAAGTTATTTTGTCTTTGTGTTTAATAAGGAAATTCATTACAGTGGCAAGATCATCGGCATCTTTGGAACACTTTTGAAATTCATTGGAGATGTCTTTTGGATGAGTGCTTTCAGTAACTCTAATATTTAAAATGGCTCCCTTTTCTTGATGGAATATCAACACACGATTAGAGAAATCTCGATATTCTTCATCCAACTTTTTTTCCAACAAAAATTTTTTATGTTCCTGACTGTCATAGTACATAATTATAGCTCCTCCAGCCGTTTGTTCATCTTGTGAACTTGACAGAGCATCTCTTATGCACTCTGCCACGTCTTTTGTTATATTTTGTGTGGTATCCATGAAAATATTTGGAAAGATGATCCATTCATCAAAATATTCTTTATTGTTTTTAATTAAATTACATTTCAAGTAGTTGTCACATTGATTTATCCAATCAGATGCTGACACACCCTCTTTGATACCATCATACTGGTCATAATTAAAAAGACTTCTGAATTCCAACGATGCTTTTTCCTTTTTCCTGTCTTCATTTTCACTTTCACTGTGAGCAACAATTGTGTAGCTATTTGATAACATACGTCTTTCCTTAGTTCTTCCTAAAATCAAAAGAATAAAAATAAAAGATTGTGAACAGATTAAAGGGAGAGGTTCATGCAATTTAAAGTGAGAGTGCTCTGAAATACAAAATTTGGTACTTAATTAAATACTGTTATAATACACAAACTTTTTTTAACCAACTTTTTACTTCAAAATAATTTATTTAAGATTCAATTTAATTTAAATAACATCTTCCAAGTTTCCTTTTCACTTAAAGCTGCAAACACTCGAGAAATATCTCTGATAATGTTCAAACGATTTTGCATACAATAATCTTAAAAGAAAAACTTTGAAGAGAATTTGAAAATGTTTTGACATTGATGTTGAAAATAGTGATACACATGAAATACATGATAAAATTTTTGTTTATCAATTAAGAGGCTGTTTACGTTAGGTTTCATTTTGGGGACGCATGAGATTTTTCTTGTTAAAACCTACTGATTACATGTAAGAGGTGATATGAAACTTGTGTCAGTTTGATTTATAAGCCAGTTAAAATGACAAACATGAAATTTCATGTCGGATGCCAAAGTTTCAATGTAAACAGATCACCATTTCAAAATTTTATGTTGGCTATCATGAAAACGCACTCTTAAATTAATTGTGTATTGTGGCCTTTAAAATGATGCAATATAGACTCCATTGAACTTTCAAACTTGGTTGTTTTGTATTTAACTATTCACCATGAAGAATTATTTCCTCACAACTGAGTTCCTTTCACTAAATAATATCACATACCAGTTGCTACGTTCCTCAGTGAAAATTCTTTTGATGTTAGTTTATATTTGATATCATCTTTATCTTGATATTCCAAAACACATCTGTAGGTTTTCCTCTGATCCAAATCCTTTATACGAATGTAAACACAACCATCATATGTGTCTCTTTCTACCTTCTTAAGGTCAATTCTTTGCATGGTATTAGGTATGGTACCATCATGATTTTTGGTGATTATTTCAAAATACACTGCATCACAATGTTCAACATGTACTGAAGGAACTTCAAAGATGCAATAACCATTTTTCATCGGAAAGACTTCAATGGATTCTTCTTTACGAACATGATCTTCCACTGAAATGAAGAGTAATGTACAGGTATACAACAATAATAAAATACCTACAAAACTGATTATAGGAGCGAAATTAATGAAAGGAGGCATCTTAAGTAGAATTACGAGTTGCAGACAACAAATCCAACACCAACAAAGTAAAGATAATAATAATCTTAACACCTTTCACTTAAATATACCTCATTTGATACCGTGATGATCTGAATTTGCACTCTCTTTGCAGGCTCTAGGGTAACTTAATTGAGAGGAACAGTTTAAGCCAGTTTTCCACTAGAAGGAATATTGAGCATGGAGCAACTATTGTTTTTCCACACCATCAGTTATTGAGCCATTTGATTGGCTTGCAGAATATTCTGAGGCAAAAGAGTTGAACTTGATCCTACTTTCTCACGGACAGGCTTGACAGAATTTATTAAACAAGAAAAGCAAAATGATTTTCAAGTTACAAAAACTCCAATGGGTTTTTATTCATTTATTTAAGCGCTATGATAAGACTGATATTGAAACAATTTACCATGTAAACAGAAGTTAAGTATAAGTTAATAAATTAATTGAAGATGGGTACTTAGAAAAATGTCGGCTTTGAGATGCACATATTCAGGAGTAGTGGTAAAAAAAATGCTGAGCACTAATCCGAAAACTAATACAGTATTCAAAATCTGATATTAAAAAAACTGATGATATTCATTTTTGAAAATCACTTCTGCAATTTCAACCAACAAGCATTTCTTTGCTTAACAATTTGTAAGGAGACAGTGACATACCTTTCACATGTTGCAATGGTTGAACATGGCCATCATCATTCAAATACATCTCAATGATACCTTTTGATATTTGTGCACGACTTGGATATATAAGATGACTTTCATCTTTAAGACGATACAAATTACTCTTTTCATCTTTTGTTAGAATTTTGATGCTGAGTTTAAATGCATTTGCAAGTGCAGCTAACACCAACTTGAATTGGTCATTGCTGTGAACGCCGGTTTGTTGATATTCTTTAATAATGTTCAGCAGATCATCAACAATGATCAGTTCTTCATACCAACTTAAATGATTTGTGAATTCTTTTGTGATCTCTTCAAAAACTTTCCTCTGATCAACAATCTTGTTTTTTTCTTTCAAGCATTCAATAAAAGAATTTACAATTGACCATTCCTTTTCAACTGCGACGGCAACGGTTGCACTGTATTGGTTCTTTTTTTCTTTTTCCATAGACTTAAACTCATTCCTATCATTTAAAAAGGAAAATCAATAAAATTGCATGGAATCATAGATAAAAAGTTGTTGAATCAAGTTCAACTTCAATGTCTAAACTTGGAAGATGGAATATCAAAATACATTCAAAATAGTCTCACCGAAACATGTTGAATAAGTTATAATCTTTACAATCTAAAAAAGCATATTGAAACTTTCAAGTAAATCTGTTTAAAACGTCCTCAAAGATGCTGCGAAATCTCACAAGTAAGATAATTTCGAAAATATCTCTTTTTGTTTGTTTTTGAGAGAAATTTTCACATAGAATAAAAAATTGTCTTGTGATAATTTCTACCATATTGAGTATAGTCAGGGATACTAGTATCTGTGGATTACAATTGTTGATAAAACAGTTTTTAGGACTCCAGCTCTGAAAATGCACCTGGGCTACCCATTAATGATATAATCATGGTACACTTTGGTTGTAAAATATAACATATAATTCCAGATTATAACAGCATGTTGACTATCAAAACAATATTGTGGATAAGAAAGCCTTTAACTTGGCCTAAAGTGATAACGCCCTTTTGTTTTTCTAATGAAAGTGATACATGAAGTAGTCACTTTGCATGACCAAAATGATATGAAGATAACTGCCACTTTCAAACTATCTTTAAAGAGAAGACCATATATGACCAACATACCTTGCTCACTGTGCACAATTTCTGATATCAAAGATTGTTTATTCAGGAAAACTAACAATGATTTTAAATGCAACCATGTTCCTTTCTCTGGGCTGGTAGATTGATGCCACTCTTCTAATATTTTCTGAAGTCTTAATTTGACATCTTTTGGATGGTTAGCACAAATGGTTTGAATGACATTATAATCTAACAAAAAATGAGCAATTGATCTCCATTCTTCTGAAGCTCCATCATAAATCTTTTTAAATATTTTCATCCGTTTCGGTCTTTCACGAAGAGATTTATCCTCACTATCTGAAAACAACCAGATAATAGACAGTATAGAAAATTATACAATTATATATTATATATAATTATACCAATAAAATTATAGCATGTTAGTGAAATAAGGTTACTATGAAAATACAGCTGACCATGAAAATACAGTTAATTGATAGTTAATTTACCTTTCAAATATTGTTGATGCAATAACTGATTATTTATTTTGTTGTTTTTTTGAGATCAACTGAATCAAATTCGAGGTTTTAATAAAAAGTGCTCTAAACTACGATTATTCGCGAAGATTACTCATGTTATTGGATTTCTCGAAGATTACTCATGTTATTGGATTTCTTCATGTGTTTAAGTGGAGCAGTTTTGTTACACTCCATTATCCAGTCACAGATTGTGTCATAAAAATTGGCCTAAAATGTGTCATTCAAACAATCCGTCACCATACGGAGTACAACATTTTTGGTAAGCACCTGGCTTTGGAGCTCATTAATTATTCATTAATGTGGAAAATATTTTTTTTGTGTGTTGTGATAAATTTGTTATGTCCTACCAATGGAACTTAAATTGCACATTTGCAAAGAAATATGGCTGATAAAAAATCTGTCTGTTTTTTTTATTTATTTTGCATAAATTATTGCTATTGCCTTGCAACTTAGATAACTATTTTAGGTTTGACCCTATTTTTTTGAAAATTGCTACAAGTACCACCAATATCACTTTTGCCTATCTCCCTTTTGAAGACAAACATAGACGGATATTTTTAACACTAAAAGATGAAAAAATGGGACCTATTTAAAAAACAGGGTACTTGCGACACTTGTAGCTAAATTTTGAAATGATTTGAATAACATATTTTCATAATTATAGCTATATTTTTTAATGTATTTTCTAATGTATATATTTTTATCGCTGCCACGAAAAGTAAAATTGGTTTCTACTTTTCGTAGCATCTACATTTTCCACCGTGACTTCCATAACATGTAAGAATTGGAAAGAAAATATTACTGATGCAATTTGAAAGCTGGGTACAACATTAATATGTAACGACCTGATGATCAACGGAATAGATGAAAGATGGTATGTAAAATATCAAGTAAAGTCAGCGAGGAACCAAAGTTGAAGATGGAACTGATTACATAAAACCGCTTCTACGGAAGAAACCCAATTAGTTTACACGTAGGAAAAAATAACACTATCGTTGAAGAGAAATCCTGGACAAACTATTGACTCTAAAAAATCACTTTAATTCACTGATTGCATTTCCCACGAGTAATTAATTGCTAAACACAATACATATGGAGTAACCCTGCCAGTATTATGACTTATACTTAACAGGGTTTGAATTAACTGTTTGAAACTGCCACACATGCCAAAATTAATTTTACACGTGCGTTGTTTTGGATGCCTAAAACGATTATTTAGCGAGGGGTGAACACATGCCTAAAATAACATATACTTGCTTCTTTCTTAAATTTGAAGTATGCCATCTGCTTTTGATCAACAACATTGAAAATATTCTGTATAAATGAAATGAATCATTCAATTTTGCATGAGATTTTAAGTGGAAACTGGCCTTAATATCTATTACTAGCGTACCTGTTAGTATAATTATAAAAGTGTTTGATTTACTAATTTATTGTGAGATCTCTAATCATATTCTGTAGTTGTTTGCAACACCATAGATGACGCGCCATATGTGGAATAATGCAAAGTATATAGTTATAATGTAGAAAAACATAGCGTTTGTATATAATGGTAATGGCAGCATGAAAATAACAATGGGAGCAGACAAGAACATTAAGAATTTTGTATTTAGGAAAAACTGTCTTTGATATGCATTTTATCAAAATAAGGTTAATTTTGGCTTGTAAAAAGTGAAAACTGTGAAGACTTAAATAACTAAATAACTAAATTTTAGAAAACGGAGAACACAAGCAAATTATTTTTTAAGTTTCTGGCGAGAGGAACACAAGGATCACTTTTAGGCCCTTTACTTTTCAAAATATTCATGTGATTTTTTGTTCCTAATAGATATTATGGACATTACAAGTTTGGTAGACCTTATGTCACATAAGAATGTTGATTTGGTTATAATAGCAGCTAAAAAACAGCAAAAACAATATTCCTATGGTTTTGTGAAAATGAAATGAAAACAAACCCTGGTAAATGCCACCTATTAGTCAGTGATAACCACTCTCACAATTCTCACTGGGAATACGACATAATGTGAGAATTAAAAGTTACTCCAAGCAATGTTTCTTCTGGGCTATTTTCAGAAAGTTTCGAAAAAGCTAAACACAATTGGATAAATGCTACTTGGGGTTAGGAGTGTCAAGTTTGTGAGACCTCTTCAAATAATAGAGATTAAAAATCTAGACAAAAACAACATATAAATAATGGATTCCTGAAAATTGCCCATGTTGACTGTGCGAAAATTTACATTCAAGATTTAAGATTTGTTTGAGTGTTTGCTTTCAGCTTTTTTCCATTTCTACATTTCTAGATTTAAATTTTTTGTTAAATATTTTTTTGTTTTTGCTTTGTTTGTTATGAGAATATCTTCTATTGAAAATACGTAAATATGTTTTAGCTTATCTTAGCTTATCCTTGCCCAGAGCACCACATTGTAAGTTGGCATAAGAAACTAGAAATCTTGAAAAGAAATTTATTTCGTAACTGTACCATCAACGATATTGAGGAGTATTTATTGAGGACATGTTTGGTGGACATTGTGTGGTAGATGTTATGAAGAATAATGTTGGAAAGTTAAGACAAAATGTAAAAACCACCATGTGAGATATGAACACAAATGCTTTTTCAATGGATTGGCACAAGTTTTCGGGCTTCTATCATCTACAGCATCGTTTCCTTGATTCCCTTGGTAACCGGTTAGAAACACAACTCATGAATACCAAAATAGATGCATAAAGCTGGTTTGTATCATGGAAATGACTGGTTAGGCATCACACAAAACATTTTTGCAAAATATACCTGATAAATAATGAACAAACCTTCAATATTTAAAGGAGAGTGCTTTAATTCTTCAGATGAAATGGAAAGGTCATCCACTATGACAGCAACCAAATCTCTTCTTTTTTCACCGGTGAGATTTGTCATCATGGACATAACACAATCAAGAACTGGTCTATCGTATCTTGTAGCAAATTCAAATATCCTTTGAACTTCCACATCATGTTGGAACAATCTTTCACAAAATTGTTTTCCTTTTGTGAGATCACCAGAGAATTGCTGGTCCACAGTGTATGCAAACATTCGATAATCTAAAAGGAGGATAAAATAATGTAGAATGATGTCATTCAGTCAAACAGTCTCATTTAGTTACACTCGTGCTGAAAGTGAATGTTAAGAAATTTATGCAAAATCTGATGACATATATAAAGTCTAAAATGTAAATAATTTTGGTGCAAACGTAGTTAGTAATTCACTCTCCATGGTTTACAAGAACTGCAAGATAACCACTTTCTTAATGAAAGAAAAGTGGATAGTGTAAATGGTCACAAGGTCTGAAATACAGGGCTAGAAGGTAAAACAGGTAAACACCGGTATTTAATAAGCAACCGAATGAATTTTCTAAAAAATTTCTAGAAAATACCAATACTTTTCTTTACTTAAAAAAAAATGTCCCTTAGTAGCTACAAATACAAGAAATTAAAAAATATTTACATATTTCTTATATTCAATCCCTAAAAAGGGGTCTGATATCACCCCGTTCTCTTCCTATTTTCTGCCCTTATGCACCACAGTTGCTCGTGAACAACCAATTCTTGGTAGGTATTTTCGCGAAGCTTTCAAAATCATATCATAACAAAACAAACATGTCTGATAGTAAAAGTAACGAGTATTCTGAAGAAAGTTCAGACAGCGGAACTTAGTGTGGATGAATTTTACTCTTCAAGTGATTCTAACAATACTTTTCAATCGTCAATATCAGATTATACAAACGAACCAGAGTATACGGAGTCTGAACTGAAGAAACTTCCAGCAGCACAACACGCCTCGTCTGTTATTTTACATACAGTAACTAAATGTGAATGCTGTACAGAATACGAAAATTACTGAACTCCAAGCTCAAAAATATTGATTGCATAACACAGCATGAAGAATTCCTAAGTTTTCACTTTTTTCTGTTGATAAACACTGTTCTGATAAAGAACATTTTTTCCTCAAGTCATGTTTATCGAATATTATAATTATCATTGTATGCATGATTGATAGCGATAATACCCGGTTTACATTTATTATATCAAAGTTAATAAGTTTTGGAAAAAGAAAAAAATTCTTTTTGACCTTCCCCAGTTGTATGAGAACAACTAGGAGTGAGGTGTGTTGGCATGTTTATCTTTTTCTTAATCATAAACATAAATGTTCCTGAATCTCTCTTTACAAAACGAGTGGTTTATTTTATACTATGTTTAAATTTAAGCCAAGTCGTATGTGATAGAATAGAAGTAATATTGGAGTGATTGTGAATCTAAAACACAAACAATTAATATGTTCTATATATTTACCCGTGAAAAAAGCATACTGAAAGAGATTGAATAATATATTTAAAAAATTATTTTATTCCACGATATGACATATATATGTGATTATACTTATCAGTTCTTTCTACTACATATGAAGTCACAAAATTTAACTGACTGGTGGCCTTGTGGTAAAGTGCTCGCCTTCAGTGCACCATAATCTACATTGTATTACTTTCTGTTCGCTATTCAGTGGTTTTTCACGTCTCCTTCTGTTGAGGAGAAATGCCAGTGGAAAGCAGTGCTAAAAAGGTGTTAGGATGCTAACGTAAAATGTTGATATTTGGTGTATTTTCAAAATCTGAAAAATTTGTTACAACCATTCAAACAAATTATTCAAAAAGCTCTACAAAAGGTGTGTTTTTGTGCAATATTTCTCCACCTGAAACTTGTAAAATACAGTCAGACCTAGGACATGCTGTATACAAAGAAAACCATATAAACTAAAGTTTTTAACTGTCTTGTTAATAAGTGATGTGGTCTCTTTAATTAATTCCTTCATATATTTTTTTGAAAAGAAAAAAGGCATGAAAGATTTGCTGAGCAATATAAACAGCACTTTTTTTGAACCTGCTCTACTCCAAACAGTTTTTCAGAGTAATAATATATAAAATATAAATGTAGCAAAATAAAACATTAGTCCGCTATGCTATACACAACCATAACACAACCTCAGCCCTGGAATCTCAAGGAAGTCTAGATCAGCATGTAAGTAAAGCTGTTCTGGAAGTACTTAGAGGTAAGCAAAATAATTTCAGAGCATACTGAAAATTAGCATTCTTTAATAATAAAATTAATGAGATCATTTAAGAATTCATAGGAGCATAATAGGATGGTTACCTTATCGTTTTATAGATTTCATGTTTTGTCAAGCTTTTGCGTAGATCTTGTTGGTTGTGCGATGCATGTGTGTAACTATTTGAATTAATACCAAGGCTGGTTAGCACAACATATATTTTTAATACAACGTTCTTAGCTTTTTTGTTAATAAGTTGTTATGAACCCACAAGACTGTTGTTAAGTTTTTCTTATCAAATTATTTGTACAGATGTCTTCACATATTCTGTATGTATGTTAAATCTGTTTGGAAAAGAAACAATATTTTCTGGCAGTGTGAATAATTCTTTAAAATGTAACACCAACATCTAACAAAAAATCTTTCCAAGTGTAGTTTATTAAGGCTCATTTTATAAGCTGTGCCGTGCCGAGCCGAACTCGGAAATTTTTTAGCACGGCTCGGTTCACCTCGGTTCGGCATACCATTTTATAAGGGCCGAGCCGAGCCGAGCCGTTCTGAATCGCGCCAAACTTTTTTAAAATGGTGGCTGTTTTTAACAACAAAATAATTATTTTTTTGCCAAATAAGCAAATTTATAGAAATGTACGCATGCGTCAGCACGGCTCGGCTCGGCATTCGGTTTTATACAGTCGAGCCAAGCCGTGCTGAGGCGTGCGGCACGGCCAGGTCAGGCGTGCGGCACGGCTCGGCTCGGCACGGCTGAATATTGGTTTTATAAGCTGTGCCGAGCCGAACTCAGAGAAAATTTGGCGAGTTCGGCTCGGCACGGCACAGCTTATAAAATGGGCCTAAACGTATTTCTATACTGTGGAAACCTCGATATTGTTCTTTTATTGTTAATATTGTTGGTCAGCGCCGCGAGGCAGCTGATCTTTCATTTCCCAGTGTCTGTCAGTCAGTCAGTTAGTCAGTCAGTGTGTAATGTTACAATTAATTCTGCACCAACACCCTAAGCACCCTTGCTAAGAAAACGGGTTATAAAAATGGCGTAAAGTTCTGGGTTTGTGGATAAAGTATTCTTACAGTTTTTAATACATTACAGAACTAAGTTGTGTGTATACTTTGCAATGATGATAGGGATAGATGTATTAGAGTGATAGTGTAGCACAGCTTCTTCACCACCACCAACTCCAATTTTTAAAACTTTTTTTTTATTCCAAATAGCTCAACAATTTTCTGGCTGCAGTTTCTGTTTGTTTTTAGGCTTCTGCACGGCTGGCAGATTTTTGGAGCTGACAGAACAGCCACAAGGCATTCCAGTGTACACAAGGCATACATAGATATGCAATCATTTTTATTATTATTCTTTACAATAAAAAAATAAAAAAAGCCAGTCATTTAAGGCTAAGAAAACAAAAGAAACTGCCGGTCATGCAGACAGTCATCCCATATAATTGCCTTCAGCAGCGAATCTAGAGGGTAGTCTCAATTTGTGGAGGAGCACATTAACATAATTTCTGTTTTCAGTCTGTATCACCAATGGAGTTATTTGCATGCTTTTCTTTTATACTTTAATAGCTAACATTCTCCTCCACAAATTTCGACTACTCTCTAGATCTGCCTATGTTATGGATTAAATTCAGGTATGCATGCGTATAATAGCAGTACTACTATTGTACTATATATAATTGATTCATGCATCAAAACTCTTAATCTTAGGAATTTGCATACTTTATACTTAAAGTATATGTGAATTAATTTTTGTGTGGATTTAACTTTGTGGGATGATATTGTGCAGGCCTGAAGATTATTTTTTTCCATGTCAGACAAGATGTCCACCGGTAGAACTGTAAACCCAGTCCAGACTTTAACATCACAGTGTTTTCTCTGTATATATACGACACAAAAATAACAGTGAAGTGGTGGACATTTTTACCTGTGAACCCTAAACGTAAGGATACTGATTGCCTTTGGTATTTTATTTATGTTGCACCACACTTGATATTTCTCGCCAGGCAAATATGTCTGTTGATTGGGTTCTTTTGTTGGACAAATACTGTTTTTACGCCAAACAATTTTAGATGTCTGGAACTAATATTCAGGTTGATTTTAAATTAGGAAAACCCATGCCAAGCAGTTTTTCGTGCATTTTATCATTCTTTAAAAGATAATAAAAAAAAGTCAACTGAGGTGCATATAAAAAAATGAAAACAATAGACACAGCTTGTCATCTTTTCGTAACTATAATCAACACGGTGTTCAAAATAATTTATCTGAAGAAGAATTTGAAGCTCTCAATAATCTTTCCGCTAAAAGTAACTTAGTCATTCAAAAATCAGATAAAGGTAATTCTATTGTTATCATTGAAAAAGATCTTTATACTTCTAGAATTAAAAACATTATTCAGGACCTTTCAAAGTTTAAACCTATCAGTTTGAAACCAGGGAAGGAATTGAATTTTGTAATTAATCAAGAAAATAATTTAAAATGTGTTTACAGAGAATTATTTAATAAGGGTAGTATATCTAAGAAAATTTATGAACAGCTTTGTCCAGTCGGATCTAGACCTGGTGTACTTTATGGTTTATGCAAAGTACATAAGAAAGCTGTTGATGGATGTCCTCCATTTAGACACATTTTGTCAGCTATTGGGACACCAACTTATAAATTAGCCAAATTCTTGGTCCCACTTATGTCTGATATTACCAGAAATGAATATACTGCTCTGGACTCCTTTTCATTTGCCATGGACATCGCTAAACAAGATTCATCTTTATATATGGGTAGTCTGGATGTTAACTCTTTATTTACCAATATTCCTCTCGAAGAGACTGTTAACATATGTACTGATCAGTTGTTTGACAACACAGACAAGGTTAGTGGTCTCTCCAAACAAGATTTCCACAAGTTACTTACACTGGCTACCAATGAGTCTTATTTCATTTTTGATGACAGTACTTACCAACAAATTGACGGTGTAGCTATGGGTTCACCACTAGGCCCTACATTAGCTAATGCTTTTTTGTCATACTATGAGAAACAATGGCTTGATAACTGTCCATCTGAATTTAAGCCTATTTATTATCGGAGATATGTGGATGATATTTTTGTTTTGTTCAAAAAACCTGAACATTTAGAATTTTTCAAAGACTACATGAATTCTTGTCATGCTAGTATTTCGTTCACCACAGAGACATAAAAGTCTAATAAAATGTCTTTTTTAGACATCGAAATTACACGTGAAAATAACATGCTCACCACTAATGTCTACCGTAAACCTACATTTAGTGGTGTTTATACACATTTCGATAGTTTTGTTCCTGTCATTCAAATTTGGCATGATATCGACGATTATTTTCAGATGTTTTAATCTTTGCTCCAGTTTCAGCTTATTTCATAAGGAGCTCAATAAAGTTAAAGATATTTTCAGAAAAAATGGATATCCCATTTCTTTTATTGATAATTGCATCAGAACATTTTTGAACAAGTTACACAATCCTAAACAAGTCGTTACCACTGTTGAAAAGAAAAGCCTTTTAATTGTTTTACCATTTTTAGGCACTATTTCGCAACAAACTAAAAGAAGCCTTTACAAGGTTATTTCCAAAACATTGCCCTGTTGTAAACTCAATATCGTTTACAAATCTTCGTGCAGGTTGTCTAGTTTTTTTCGTTTTAAGGATCGCCCATCCAAAGATCTCATTTCTGGCGTTGTCTACAAATTTTCGTGTGGAAGATGCAACACTTCTTACATTGGCCAAACTAAGCGCCATTTAAAAGTCAGAATGAGTGAGCATATGGGTATATCGCATTTAACAGGAAAACGTTCACATAGAACCACGGGTCATCTTACAGCTGTGCAAGAACATACTTTGTCTTGTGATCATTTTGTTGATTATAGTAATTTTTCTGTTCTGGCACACGCTAAAAATTCCTTTATGTTAGAACTCAAAGAGTCTCTTTTTATTATACGAGACAACCCGGTCCTTAATAAAACTATTCGCTCCACTCCATTATATCTTTATAATTAACGTCCACGGATAGATTTTTGATAATTTATGCATATAATATTTTGTTTCTTATGGTGTTAATCTGGTAACTGCTTGTAACATAGCTAATTATGCTTCACGCTCGTGAACACGCCTTTATATAAAATGTTAGTTTTCGTTGTAAAAAAAAACAATTGACTTGATAATGAACGCTGTGTCGTTTGAAACGTAGTTAAAATATATGGATTAGTCTAAACTTGTGTCACCTTTTTTTCTTTTACCATCTTTATTAATAGACACAGCTGTGGACGTTGACATGGCCAAGAAACAATAGAAAGGGATGCTAAAGCGAGTGTGGTGATGATGATAAAACATTACGTGGATAATTTTAAGATACAAAATGTTTTCAAATTAGTAAAAGAACACCTGGGTGGTTATTAAAATTTCTTTGATAATAATAATAATGATGAATATACACAGAAGTATAACAGAAGTGTGAGAGAATGTAGAAGAGAAAAAATATATTAACCACACGCAATAATGTTCCATTCAAATTGTTCTCCAAATTGTTAATAAATGACCTCCTCTCGTTAACTGCCCCTCCAAGTTGCAAAAATTAATAAGCATCTGGATGGTTTAAAGGAAAAATAGAGTTAATAGAATTCAAAAAGTAAATAGCAATACTAATTACTGAAAACATCCATCCATCCATCCATTTTTTTTCCCTAAAGTTTATTTTTTGTTCAAGTAGTTTGAATGAACATTTTTTATGTTTAAAAATACCAAACAAAGATTTCAGGATTGCTTGAGTGTTTAATTAATTTTTCATCGTAAATTAAATAGAGCTTTTTATTAATCATGTCACATATCTTCTGTACAACACTTTAAATTAGAACAAATAAACAATTTTTCCTAGAAAAAAGACTGAAGTATTTTAGATCGGCACACAGCACTGTCGACTTCAAGCGTGATATAGGTCGGCATGTATGACAGTACATCAGTTGTAATCTATATATATACATATACATAGCTTGTTGTTACTGTAAAGGAGACCAGCATTATTAGCCGAGGGGCTATGACAAGGATGCTGGCCACCTTGGAAACACATACACACATAATTAGAATTAATTTAATAACAAATAAAGAGTAAATAAATAAATAAAAAGGTATACATCAACTGTACAATGAAAAGAAGAACTGAGTCAGGGTAGATTTTAGCATTGGGTAGGTGAGAGAAACTAATTTACAAGGAGGTATGGACTTATATACAAAATTCCATGATTGAATGGACTGATACCGAATGGAGTTACAGCAAAAAGATTCAGTGTACACAATGGGGAGGTTAATCAATCCAAGTGTAGATCCATGAGTTCGGTAAGAGTTGATAAAGTCAACAGTAAAAGTATCCTGGAGAGCCTCAGGGAGGTTTTTGTGATACAGGTTATAAATGAAAATTATGTTCTTTATGTGGACCAGATCTCTTATACTTGTGGCTGATCATGGTAAAGATAAATGTGTTCAATGAGTCTTAAAAAGTTCACAACAAGTGGATCACCACTGGTTGAGTACGGTCTTTCTATATTGATTAGTCCACTAATACGTCACACGACCCGTGGGGACTGTACGTTATAACTGAATTTTGAATCGAAGGAGCGAAGAAAAAGGGTGAAATGGCGGCTGTATTTTGCGAATTGTTTTTGCAGTGTTGCATAGCTTTGATTCATTTCTGTCAAAAAAGTCAGATGGCAATCTTGTTTTTTCCTGGTTTATAAACAAACAACAAATTTTCATTTTAGAAGGTAGGATTCCCTTTAAAGGCGTTTTTTAAATAAAGTGTAGGCAGGCTGTGGGGTGTGCCACCAAAATTAAGTTGTGGATAGAAGAGAAAGAGTTTGATATGTTACAAACGCATCCAACATGTTTTTATCTATGTTGACTCTTCATCAGGGAAGAATGAAGAATGAAGAATGAAGGGCAATGAAGAAACAAAGGGTACCTTTTGCAAGTCAGAAGTGTGTAGCGCCAACGAACGACGATGATGTTTGTTACTGTAAAAAACAAATAGCTTTTAAATTCAACGAAGCACTTACCGATTTCGGCATCCATTTTATCAATAAAGCCTGTTAATCACTTTCACGATAGTGCACAGAGTGAGTTTCTGTTCAGAGAAACAGCTGTTCAATATTTCAGAACTGTGCGAAGTGAAATTTCAAAGAAGGTAACGTCTTCTGGTCTGATAACGATCTTGTGACTTGTAGGAGTGTCATTTTAAGCCAATCATTGGGCATATTTGAAAAACAGACCCAGGCCGGACCCTAGACCCTTATTAAAAAAACGGCCCATATCTATTTTTAGAATAAAATTTCTGTTTTTAGAGCCATCAACCCAAATTTAAGGAAAATGCTTTTTGTCTTACGAAATTAGGTATGCATGCTTTTTGTCTGCACACCAAATATCATACCTAAAAAAGCATTTTTATAAATTTAGGTCAACGTTCTAAAAATGAGTAGGGCATGTTTCTTTCTCTAGGTTCACAGTCCGGTTTTATAAGCTGCGCACGATCGAGCGGAGCGGAACAAGGGCATCACAGGAAAAATGAACGCACAAGTGTACGTGTTCGGTGGCCCATAAGTGCAAATTCTTTCAAAATTTCCGTCTCTTTTAAATCTTTTTTTAAATTCTTTTAAAAAGAATTGGCATCATATTTTATAACTACAAAAATTTTTTATTCCTTTTCAACTAGCTAAAAAATAGATGATTTTCAAATGTTTACATGCTTTTAAGGCACTATCTAAATTATAGTTTTGAGATTGATATTCCCTCTAGGTTGCGACATTATATAAATGCTATTGTATTACTATTGTTTTAACATCTGTAAATGACATCATAAAAATGAATGATCATGTGTAATGGGCTAAGTGGTCTGTGGTGTGTGCGGTCACCACAAGCATTGAAAACGGCAGGCAAAATTGGCAATCAGTTTTTATTAGTAGTAGTATAGTATTATTATTAATGTTTACCCAGGATAGCCTCTTCAGTTCTTTTAGAACTGTTATCAACGAGGGTCCTGCGAAGGAGGTCCCAGAGCATTTAAAGCCCCCATTTGGGCTACGGAAGCCGCAAGTATGCTTCAACCGCTCAACCAGACAACCCCCTTTTAGGATATCATCTATTTATTTTTAGCTATAGGTTTCTAGCTTTAAACCAAAAAAAATTGGTGTTTTGGTCCACAATAGAATCCATAACGGCTGCATTATCTCTGAAATTGTGTATAGACGAGGGATCCCTCTCAATACACGATTTTGGAGATATTGTAGCCATTTCGGATTTTATTGTGATTTGGTACCTCACTGGACAAGTTGAAATCCGACTTTGCTTGACAACAGTATTAGGAAAAATTGATTGAAAAGGTTTGTTTTTCTTCCAAAAGTTCCCAACCAACTGCAGAAAGTTCCCCTAAACATTCCAGAATAAAAATAGGTACAAGAAGAAGAACAAAACCAACAATCAAGACATCTTTGGACGACAGGCTTTACTTCTATGTAAATAGGGCGAAAAAAAATGGACATCGAGTGAAATCTGCCCCAGTCATGTAATCAATAACATTAAAATTCAAATAACTGCATTATCTCCGAAATCGTGTATTGAAGGAGCCCCTCAATACACCTTATTGTAAGTCACGTTTAATGAGAAAGTAACCGTAAAACACTCTGTCATAGAGGTCGGAAAATAGACTTCATAGAATTAAGTTGCAAAATGGAAATGAAGTAAGAAAATTTTTTTAGAAAGTTAAATTGATCATAAAATGAGTTGAATAGAGAAGGTTTTGCAAATCAAATCAGTTTTTTTTAAAAAATATATGCATTTTCACAGTGAAAACCTTCATAAAACATTCTTGTCTATTCAAACTGTGAAGCAGCACACATTTTTCCGAGATTCCAATAATATTTTATTCCGCGTTTGAGGAACCCTCAATTGCGACTGTTCATACCATAACAAGAAATATTCAATAAACATCAGTATTTACGAATATTAATGTTTTTTTTGACAAATTTAAAAAGTTTTTACTACCATGCACTACTTTATCACCATCTTGAGAAGAATTTCGCAAGAACGCCAAATTTCTGTGGGACATTTTATTGCGTTAGGTTATTCCTCTAACCCAGGGTCGTTTTTATTAATATCTTTATTTCCATTTTTCCATTTCCATTTATTTTGCCAACAACGGAAAAACGAATCATCCACCCAAAAATCATTATTGCGAACTTCAATCAAACATTGTGTAAGCAATTATTCTTTGGGAATCTGGTAATATGAAGATTTTTTTTGTAAAAAAATTGCTCCAAAAACTCCCTACGTTCGACGTGAAAGTCATCACTTCAAAACTGACCACTCATCGGATCTCGCAGGCGGATGCAATATAATATATTTGTTATCTTTGTTATCAAATTATAGTGTATACTTCTGTTAAGTCAAACACCGTTATTAAGTGGGCCTTGTTACTTAGTCGGTCCAAGTTTCTATCCCTTCCTCCTTGGATTTTCTTACCTAAACTAAAGACAAAAAGCTTCGTTAAGTCAGACACCTTAAGTCAGACTTTTCTTTAATTCGGACCAATTTTGAAAAAACACTACTTCAATTGAGGTATCTATTCTTATATCTCCGAATCACACCAGATAATCGCAAATTTCCATTGGTTCAAAATTTTTCTAATCTTAACCAAAATAAATTACATTTTACACCACATATATATATATATATATATATATATACCATAACTGTTGTTTTCTGAAATGATTAAAGTTTCTCATTTCTAATGTTTTAAACACGGGAAAATATATCAAAGCTAATGCTTTCAAGCAAATGTTTGATCGTTTTGCCAGAGCTTAATGCTGGACAAGAAATGTCAATGTGGGTGAGATAGCTTAGTAAGACTTCAAAAATTACCTGTATCGTAGCAGTATGGAAGTAACTATTTTCTTATCGTGCAGAACAGTACATCCCTAGACTTCTAGGAGGAGGATACCTGACTGCCATTGGCAAACAGCTCTGGGTGTGAGTTTGAGAGATATTAGAAATACATGCAATAAGTTGGGAATTCCTGTTTCAAAGCAGATTCAAAGAAGGACAAGTATATAAAAGAATTTGAGCCAACGTAGTTTTGTTTATGTGGGTGTTTTTTTGGTCATGATTTAATTTTTCTTCTTTAATCACATACAAGAAGAAGTGTGCAATACATAATGCATGGTGTCGATGAATTTGAGTAGAGTGTTCAACAAACATGGATGAATATACTTTGCCATCATGTGGATCATGCATATTGCAGGGGAAAATACAGAAAATTAATTTAGGCATTGCTAGCAGAGCTAATGATGCAAGCCCTTGCAGCTAGGGGGTTTGGGGGTATGTTGTGACCATATATCAAAGGCAGCAGCGGATCTAGGGTATGTCAAAAATTGTGGAGGAGCACATTAACATAAAATCTGTTTTCAGTCCGTATCACCAATTGGCTTACTTGCACGTTTTCTTTTATGGTTTAATGCTAACATTGTCCTCCACAAATTCGACATACCCTCTAGATCCGCCTATGAAAGGATTAAAGATACCATGATTTAGTTTTTGTTTATACAGGTATTTCCTAAAAAATGGTTTTGAGTGATGTAACCAAAGCAGTTTGTCATGTGGAAAGAAACTTAAGATGTCTTAAACAGATGCCAAGAGTTGGTGTTGATAATATTCGTGATTTTCGTGGTGCTTTTAAGAAGGTTTGTTTTCCCTTGACGTCTTGATGTGTTAATATAAAGAAATAACTATTGAAGATAATTCTGTCTGTCATGATGATAACAAGAGACATAAAAATATAAATGAACCATTACTACTTTTAGAAAAAAAGGCTTGGACGTGGTCCTGGTTCAGGGCATGGTAAAACATCTGGTCATGGTCATAAGGGGCAAGGACAACGAGGAACCAAACCAAGAATTGGTTTTGAGGGTGGTCAAACTCCATTTTACAGACTAGTGCCAAAACATGGATTTACAAATAAATTGTATGCCAATTTTTCTTTTACATCATATCATGTTTATGTTCATTGACTTTCTCAAGTCTGCAATTTTGGAATTTCTTTTTACACTTCATTTGATTGTATGGCTTTTAAAGAGGTTTAACTATTTTGCGGGCTGAGGGTTGCGGTCCAGGTCCTGCGTTAAGAAGGTTTTGCGTGTCAAAAAGGAGGCCATGTGGGGCATAAAGGAGGTTGTGCAAGTTACTAAGTTTAATGAAATTAATAGATGAATTCCATTATGACGTAAACTGTTTTGAAGACTTAAAAATATAATGGCGTCTGGGAGTTTCAGTGGCAATAAAAATAAAACATGACATACAAGGAATATCACTACCGGACCCAGAATTAAATAGCGAAGAAAGAGAACCCATAGCCCGAAAAATACGACCTCCTCTATGACTGGCATGGCCTCCTGAACAATCTGTGTGGCCCGAATGACCTGCTTCCTACAACCCATCCTTAAAGACATTATACCTATTGACCCTTTTTTACACCAGCCCAAATTTAACGCTAAACTTTTACACTGGCCTTCATTAGTGTTATTTTTTAAAAGTCTGTGGTTAATCTCTCACAGACAAACATCTACTATAGACAAACTTAATGCTAAGTCAAGAAAATTAATGCCATTTAGGACTGGTGAAAGAAGGGCCAATAAGGTTCTTATGGATCCAGCTATGTCTTGCTACTTGTGTACTGTGGAAATGAATTTCTTTGTCTTAGATTTAAAAATGAATATAATGCTGTTAGCCTGAACAGGATACAATACTTCATTGACAGCAAGCGGATCGATCCTAACGAGAAAATTACCATTCATACATTATGGAAATCAGGTCTAGTGTCTGGAAAAGTTAAAGATGGTGTTAAATTATTGGGAGCGGTGAGTTTTATCCAAGAAGTTGTGAAATTTTTGATAGGAGATGTTTTCGTCCACTTTTATTTTTATTTCTTAAAGGGGACGCGAGGTCAAAACTTTATCTTTTTTTTTTTCTAATTTGAAAGAGCATTTTCAACGATCATGAAAATATATATTTCATTTTTCAAATCGCGTATATGCGAGGTGTTTGAAATGCAAAGCACTCGTCCTCGTCGTCGTGTCACCAAAAAATAGCCTGCAAGCTCATAGATCTGCAAATCACAGTCTAAATCATTTAGCCTTGGCTTTATGTATGCATGATATAAAAGGGGATTAATATGGAGTTTGGGAGTCGAGGCTAGGCATTCAACGAAGAAAAAAAAAGATTGCAAAGCAAAGCCAGCCACATGGATGGAATGGAAATGGAATGTTCTTTTCTTTTTTAAAGCTTGTCTTCATGAAATGCAAGACTTTCATGTATCATAACACACAATTGAATCTAGCTGTATTAACAGTAGCTTGCATTAAAATTATTGACATGATACAACGCTTTCATTGTAGGGGATATAAGTTTAAGTATTATACCCCTATGAAATCGTCTCGATCGAAGGACAAAAAGAGAAAGTTTTGTGATATTGATTTGTTGGCCAACAGAATGATGAAATTTCCATTCATTTTAAAGGAATATATTGTTCATTATTTGTCAAACAAAGAAGTTAATTAAAGGCTAATAGGCTTTTAGTAGGATAACCAATGATGGGAAATATTATTTATTATTAAAATATCATGGGAATTCTTCATCTATTATAATGCATTCTTTGGAAAGTAAGAAAACACTTAGAAGATGTTACAGAAGTTCAAAGTTAGTCACTACCTTCATCAGTGTCAATTCACAGGGTTGTCACAACAAAACCATAAAATAATATTGAAGAAGACTATCCCACAGACACCAAAAGGATAAATTGAATATTTGTCACATTATTCGTTATGAATGGTTTCAGAAATCAATAAAAAGACACAATAAAGACAAATTTGTTTACCTATGTTTTATAGAATTTATAAATTGCAAGATCTTTCCAACCTCACTATTTTGTTACTTATTTTGACATACAGTTGACTTCTGGAAACTCAAACACTGGATTACTCAAACTTTAATTATATATAATCTCTTGAACTATTTTCTTGTGAACTTTGTAAACCTTCCATCATATTTCTTTTTAGAAATCACCTGTGCACTCGAACCTCCAATAAATCAAACAATTGTTTTCTCGAATTGTTTTTCCCTTATAGTGTCCCCCTTCAGCTACTTTGTTCAGATAACTTCAAACTTTTTACTTGGGAAAAGGAATCGAAGAACTTGATTTATTACAAAATTTATATTTCTTACAGGTTATATTCGGTGATATTTGAAAGTATATACATTTGTCAAATATTATTATGACACTATGGGGCTGAGCTAACCTGGTTAGGTGGGCTGGCTCACTTTAATGAGACATATTTCAACTCACGTTCATATGAAGAAAGCTGGCCCTCTTCTAACCGGCTCGCTTTTACACATGTACACTAAAGAATGGTAATACTAAAATAGTAGAATTACTTGTTTCATTGTGTAAAATTGAATAATTATTTAAAATTGAATAATTATTTAAAAATCCATCCCCGTGTTGACGTGTCCATGTAGAAACAAGTGAGGTCTCCCTTTGGTTGGTTAGTCCTGATTTATTTTAATGAGAGCTTCTTAATGATAGTGAGATCTCAGGTAAGTGAGCCATTTCGGATAACCAGGCTAGCTTGCCTTCATATGAACATATATACAAAACTTCTTTTAGTGAATATGCAGGTATAGCACAGTCACATAGTCATTTAATAATACCATATGAATATGAACCATTCATTGTAATTTAAGAAGAAATTGCCTTGAATAAAATTTCTCATTTTTGCCAAAATTCGCTTTGTTTCAGCTGAACTATTTCCCCTGATCCCCTCGAGATTTCACTAACCAGCATAATTAAGTTGCAGCATAATTTTTATTTAACCCCTACAGGTGTGGAATCTCCTTCACGCGATTTGTATATATGCCGACTATTATGTAACCATCGAGAACATAGTTCACGCTCTTTCTTAGGATCTGGTATTTTAAAATAGTGTGTTCTTTTTGATTTATTTTTTACCGCTTGTATTTGAGCCCCCAAATACTAAGCACGATGGCATTATAAAATCTTGAATGTTTACAAATTAAAATTTTCTCTTCAGTTTATTATTAATATCAAGAATATACATTATACAATATACATCACAAAACGCTCCTTTCTCCATCACATGTGCTAAATATGTCAATCATTAAATCTTAAATATTTACGTAAATACAATGAATTTTGGAAAATGAATTCTGGAAAATAAATTATTGGAAATTGCTGTTTGATATCTTGTTGCGACAAAAAATAGAAAAAATGAGTTTCTAAACCTCGCATCCCCTTATTTCATCTGATATGAATAATTCTATAAGGTTTGATAGTTTTACATAAAGTGAATTAATTTTCGCGCAGATTTAATTTTGTGGATTTCGCAGATTTTGTAATTTTCCGCGAAATTTAATCCACGCGAAATATCTCAAAAAACGATCGTCCGCAAAATTTTATCAGGCTAAAAAAGGAGGCTAAAAGCTACGTAGTCGACATTGCTAATTGTGATTTTTGGTATAATCTCTTTTTCTCCCAAATAATTAAAGGAAACCTGGAAATTAAATAAATGCCACTATTTGTCATTGCGAAATTAAATCATCGCGAAAATTAACCCACTTAAAGTAGTTTTGATAATGCATTGAAAATACTTCGATCCCAGTGAGCCCAAAATCTTCAAAAAGTCTCTTTGGAGAAGTGTTGTTTATTTGAAACAGGAGGCGATGTTGCTTGCCATTCCTATAGAAAACACTCCTCCTCGTAGACATTTTGAAGATTTTGCCCACGGGATGTAGTGAGTTGAATTTCCACCTTTTGAATCTTCCACTAGGGTTGTACATGGTTTGAAGGAAAGATTGACATTGAAGTGAGTCGTGCAACACCAATCGCAATACAAACAATTGAACGAAATGGTGGCACAGTTACTTGTGTCTACCATGATAGAATTGCATTGAGATACCTGCTAAAACCAGAAAAATATGTCCTGACTCCAAGACCTGCCAGACCTGGAAATAAACATATATTGTTTTATGCTGATGCTAGTAATAGAGGTTACTTGGCCGATCCGACAGAGACTAAAAGACTCCGTCAGGAAAATATGAAACTTGGACCAATCACTGAACGTCTAGCAGATATGAAATTAATATCCTAGCTTGTGTTATTAAGAGGTGTAATTTTGTTTTATCTTTCTCTGGTAAAAATATATACGAAAACCATTTCTCAATTTAATTTTTTGTGGTTACTCGATGCTTCATGCTACAGAAGCATTCTGTACATTTATGCTACAGAATGATCTTTGAACCAGTTTTATAGGCCTGTTCGGGGTTGTGACCTCCCAAAAAATTATCAAGTTTGAATTTCAGTTTTATCCAATGTGCTCTTCGTTCAATCAAAGTTGATGCTTTATCGCCTTTATCCAACATGTTTGCTGAAAAAAAGTCCCTATCCCAAAAAAAGTAAGAGACGTTTTATTAAATATTCGATCGTTTTAAACAATATTGGAAGATTTTCATCTTTACCACAACAATCTCGTTTGAACCAATATTTATTGTATCATTCGAAACACCTTTATTTTTGACTATATTGCCAACAGTGTGAAGAATAAAACTTGATTTCTTAACGTCTGTGAAAACGAGGCCAATATTGGTAGGTAGGTGCATTTGCGTAATGTTGGGTAAATATTTTTTCCCGAAAATAATATAGGTTAATGTTTGAATCTTAAAAACAAGTCAATGTTTGTTTACATTATGTTATAAACATTAGGGAGTGTTTGAAGAAAGTAACACTGGAAATAGTGTTTTTCTTTTTCACTCAATATTTCATTAAATCTTTGAAATAAATATATAAAAGTATATATTTTTGGAAAGCTTTTTTCTTACTCGAAAAAATGGAATAAAAATTTCGGTTTTCCTTATAGAATTCAGTAAGAAAGAAAAGCTCACTTCGAAATATCCTTTGGGAAAATCTGTAATTACCTCATTATTAGGAGTTTCACGTTCTTTAAATAACGTGAAAACTTTTGTTTTCATGTCCTGTTGACAACGAAGACGTGATAGAAGTTGTAAATATTATTTCTACAGTTTTCGCTTTTTACAGGAATTTGATTGGATTTCAGTTTTATGTCCACTACATGGAAAGTCTTCCAAAACACTCAATATACGCTGAATATTATATTGTGGTTCATATATTTTGTAAAATTAGAATTCTTTCCACACGTTGCCGTGACTGGCTTAGTTTAGTAACTTAGTGAAGGGTAGGTGAGAGTTCTGAAAACCCCTGTTTGGTACGTGGTAATTAATTTACAATAAATCCGGACTGTGTAATCGTAACCATGGATACTGTGTACCGCATTTCCTTGAAAGTCGGACTTCCATCAAACATTTGGACGATTTTCAAAACGCGCGCATCGTGATTTCCATTCAAACCAATTTGTCTCCGCTCAGTAGTACATACAAGTGTTACGAAAAGTCCTTCTGTACGTCCAAGTAGTACATCTGCTGGTTGAACATAATATTATTCACGCTGAAATTCACCATGCATGTACATGCAACGCCCTCTCATATTGACAAAAAAAAAAGAAGCGAAATCAAAATGTCGCGAAAATTTCTTGCCTTAATATAGAATACTATAATTTGTATGAAGGTGAATGGATACATTTAATGAGCCGATTCTTTTCAGTTTTTATTTTTCCAAATCTAAAACACACCATACAACACATTCTCGTATTATCGATGATATGGACAGCATAAAAGGTAACTATCGGTGTACGATATAACTAAGCCACTGATTTCGAAGTCTTTTCGGCAATAAGTCAATCGACATCACGGCTAGAACGAACGCAGAAGTCTATTTACCATGACATTGATTTTTCCTGAAATTAGGGAAAATTTCGATCCGCCAATCACACTTATTCATTGAAAGAAGACTCTACATTGCCAGGGACAATAATATACGAAATAGATTTTTGGGTTATAGAGAGTTCCTATTAAATATGACTATATTAGGATATGGATTAATTAATTAATTTATTTATAAATCTGTAAATATATAAACCGTATTTCTTCTTTTAACCACCCAGGGCGTTTATTATTATTATTTTTAATTGGGCTTATTAGAGAGGGGCGCTAAATAGAAGAAATACGGTATTCTATAAATAGTATTAATCAGGCAAAGGCATGCGCAGATGACCTATAAAATGATGAAAGGTTTTTTATCACATCACGTGTTCTTCTGTTCAATCCTTTGGTGGATAAACGAACGGAGTTTTTGTTCCATCTCCTCAGAAAACTTATTGTTAGGCATAAGAGTCACATCGATAAGTGTTTCGCAATCCACGAGTGCTTTATATAAAACTTCCCCAGCTGCATCGTCCAGGCTATTGTTTTCGATATCAAGAGAAACTAGACTAGTATTCGCGCTTATCCCTTCACATAATATTTTGACTCGTTCATCCAGCAGATTTGTGTGATCAACTGATAGCGTAGACAATGTATTGTTGATTTTTAACGTATCGGCGAGATCTTTCCAAGCAGAATTCGAGAATTGGTTACTACCCAACGATAAGTCTGTTAAACTAAAATTTTCTCGAAGGAACGTGGAAACGGCTTTGATACCAATGTCGCCTATGTTACAGTCACTTATGACAAGATTCGTCAATGTAGTGTTATGACGTAATGATTTCATAATGGCAGTAATTCCTTCATCGCCCAGCGGATTTCCATGAAGCCTAAAATTAAAAAAGTCATGAAAGGCAGTGATTATCCTGCTGCAAACACATTTCCACAAACGCCATCTTCCACCCACAACCAGTGATAAACGCCACAAACGCCATCTACCATGAATCACAACACCCAATAGACAACTTCAAAGAAAACTTTAACTTCTGTACACGCATGCGCAAACACGATCAACTATCAAATAACACACCAAGTATACTCACAGTACACCACCACACCACACCACACTTCACCTTCACAAAAGCATATTTCACACACTTTATCACAATAAATTTTCACTCAATTCCACAAATACATTCATCGCACACACACACGTTCACACACACACACACACACACACACGCACACACACATGATGTACCAACCTGAAGAAGTTTGTTGTGCGAACGTAGTTCATTTATACTGGCATCTACTTCACCTTGTGTGCTAGTGATGCTCTGTGTCCGTCTTAATGCTTCTCTACCAAGCTTATGATTGGCTTCTTCCACTTCTTTTAACCTCTGTGTACAAACATCCAATCTCTCATTTAATTTCTTGATCGTCATCTCCAAGTAAGCGTTATTTTCTTTCAACTGATTCAAACTCTCTTTCTGCTCGGTATTTTCATGCATAAAAGTGTTGAGTTTCGTTTGCAGCATTATATTTTCTCTTTCCAACCAATCAAATCGATCGTAATCTTGCGATGGCGCGCCAGAATCTGTTTCCATGGAATCATGTAAACGACGGATTTCTTGTTCTTTATCGTGTAGCTTAAGAACAAGTCGAAAAGAATTTCTATTTTCAAAATAAGAGACAAACAAATGAAAACAAATGACAACAAATGACAGCAAATGACAACATACTTTTCTCTCTAAAGACAACACTTTCACTTTCTAAATGTCCTTTGTTCACTTCAATCACAGAAAGCTTAGCTTCCGTAGATTGTAATTTTAGACGAAACATTCGCGAAGTTTTATCGACATCGTCATCAGTGACGCCAACACATTGTGTAGGCTGTGTACCATCATTCTCTTCATACTGGGCTAACTTCTGCTCGGCACTTGTTTGACGATTCACAGCTCGTTTTTTCTCCTTTTCACTCTTCACAAGTTTTCTTTGTAACAACTCAATTTTTTTATCACTGTTTGCTTTCTTGACGTAACTTGCTACATTTCGCTTCCGCATCTTTCATCTGGTCCTTATAATCTTCTGCTTGTTTTTCCGCGTTGATCAAGCTTTCGTATATTTCATGGATCTGTTTGAGGAAATTATCATTCTCCAATTCCAATTCTTTTACACGTGATTCGTTATGTTTCAATCGATCTTCTAATGTATGAATAAATATTTGTTCGCCATTTTGGACTTCAGTTTTCGTTTCTTTTTGCGTTAAGTCTTTGAGTTGTAAGTCTGTCAATCTACGGACCTGTTCTAGTCTTTTATTCTCTCCAGTTAGGTCTGCAATTTCTTTATTACACTTTGTTACCTAGATACAAGAAATAAAAAATAAGAGATGAAGATGAAAAAACCAAACGATAACAAACAACCCAGTGGGCAAAATCTTCAAAAAGTCTACGAGGAGGAGTGTTTTCTATAGGAATTCAATATTGCCTGCTGTTTCAATAACAAAATACTCCTCCACAGAGACTTTTTGGAGATTTTGCCCACTGGGGAAAGACAGACTTATCAAGTACACAAATAAAACATATTTTTCAACCTCGTTTTGAAGTTCAGACACTTTTCGTTCCATTTTTTTCACTTTGAACTCTTTTTTAGAAAGTTGTGACTCGAGCTCAGTCTTCAATTGATGAAGTTTCACGTTGTCGTCTTCTAAATCTTCGATATGTCGGTCACGACGTTTAATTTTCTGACGTAATGCTTCAATTTCTTTGTTCAACTTGACGCATTTATCTTGCTCCTTCTAGAAATCCGATCGGATCATTTCCATCAGTTTTAGCTTGTCTTCCAACAATCGGTTCGCATCTTGCGCTGCTACAAGTTCATCATCGATAGAGTTAAGTTGTTTTCTCAACACTTCTAGTAATTCTCTATCATTTGTTTGCAAGTCTTCTGCAAGTTTCAGACGTTCCTCAGTAGCTCGGTTTTCTTCCTCTAGATGTCGTATGCGTTTGTGTGCGTTATTCACTTCACGACTCAGCGCATCCTCTCTTCCTTGTGTGGAAAGAGGAGATGAAGACAACTGCATGTTTTCAGTTTTCAGAGCTTCCACTTGTTGTTCCAGATCTTGAATTCGTGTAATTTTACCCTCGGATTCTAGACGACTTTTCAACGCTAGGATATTTTCGTGTGCTTTGACAATTCTAATTTCAGGCCTAGCAAAAATGAAATTTGCAAAGGATTAATAATAAAAACTGAAAAAAAAAAAATTCCAATGAATGAAGTGATGATAGGGCAATAGGGCGTGATAGGGCGTGGAAGGGTGAAATTCTTACCTTCAATTTCTCTTTGTAAAGATTTTATTTGCCTGTCCTTGGCTATTTCACTTGCGCGATAAAAATCTTGCTGGCCTTCCAATTCCCTCTCCAAATCAAATATTTTTGTTCTCGATATTCTCCTTTCATTTTGAACTCTTACTTTCAATTCGGGCTTCAACAATTCCAGCTCGTCAATAATGTCGTTAATTTCAGCGTAATCATCCGTATCGTCGGTAACGTCAGTGATGCTTCGTACGTCGTAATCATAATCGGAAAAACCTGAAGTGAAAAATCCTTTCCAAAAATATGGCCCAGGTAGAAGACAGATAGATTTTATATTCCACTGCAGTAACACCAGATAGTCCATGTTCACACTTAAAAACTTAAGAATTTTTTTTGCAACTTTATTTAGGTATAAGATACCCTACCGTCAGTGAATTCACTTGTGTAACTGCATAACGACGAATCGGAAGATCGTACTAAGGCGGATAGTTGCAGTAAGTTAGAACTATTCTTTCTGTATGATCGAGTTCGTCGTTTTTGAAATGATTTATTTGGAGTGCTAATTCCATTGTCTTCAACATCGATGCTATCTTGTTTATCAAGGCTGTGTAATAACTAAAAAGTCAATGAGAAAGTTTTCTAGAAGCCAGTAAATAACTAATCAAACACACAATAATTTCAACCAGCCGATGAGAATTAGTATCAATCCTCGATTTACCGCCCAGGGTGCTTATTAAAACAATCAACTTCTACAGCAGGCTTTAATCGAGAGGCATTTAACAAGAAACTGAAGCTTAACACTAAAGAAAGACTCCCTTCAAAAGTTTCACCTGTATAATTTCCTGAAGCCTGTCATCGGATATAGACATGATTCTAACATGTCTATATATTTTAGTGGACCAATCAATTGACACTTCTATTGCCTTTGGATTATTATAGCACAGTGATGCACAGACAAATCTTATTTTGAATATGTAGGATTTGAAAGTTGAAATCAGTAATGAGAGTGGCTTGGCAAATTCAAATTTGAGAAAAGATAATAGATGACTAGGAATACTGAAAGGGCCAGATGCTTTATTGCAATTTAGTGAGGAAATGCATGAGATTATTTCATCAGTATCAGTTGGTGAAAGAAACATAGAAGCTGGATTACTGTTTCGAAGAAATTGAGAGAAGTGCTTGGAAGTGAAAGGAATTTTAGATCGTATAGTATCCGCAATAAAGGAGAAATAATCATCGCAGGCATTGGATATAATGAGAGGGTCAGTCATATTAGAATTACGAAGATTTAGGCAGGTAGGAAAAGATGACTTTGACTTTTAGTAGACATGATAGAATTGATGCCTTTCCAAACCTTATGTTGAGGCTATTTCTAAAATAGTTTATATAAAAAATCCTTTTACTCAACCTGCACAAAGTTACAATTATATTGCGATAATGCTTATATAAATTATTGAGAGTAGATTTAATCAATGTGTTCCAACCGAAGTAGTGACTTTATACGAAGTAGTAGCACTTGCGCTCCGCATACGAAGTAGTGACCAATTATACGAAGTAGTTCCGTCTCTTTCATTGTAAACATTATCGCGAGATAGGCCTGCTGGGAGACCTTGCTTGTGTTGTTTTGCTGTTATGAAGAAGAACGATGTCAACTTTTCCTAGACAGTGTTATATTTGATTATATAAAGTTATTGTAGACTCCTGATGATTATATTTTTGTTGTGTACCCAAAATCTTCAGAGAGCTAAATGCAGATAAATGAAAATGCAGTTCGCTTTTTTATTGTTGCTACCCATCGTTTATTTTGACATCAAAGTAGTAGGTGAAAAGCATATAAGGAGTTTCATAGGAGAAAAAGCTAATATACTAGCTAAATATCTAACTATGAAGCAACTTAAAAAGTTGATATTAAATCCTTTTTTGTTTTATTCAGTAATCCATTCCAGCCATTTTATTCATAAGATTTCTTGGTACAGTTACCTGTCCTTGTAACCTTTATGTTTTTTTCAGGAAAATATAGGAACTGTTTTTTATGTTTTCAGGAAAATATATTCTATTGAGTAAGCATCTTTTGTATTATTTTTTATTTCCTTAATTTCTCCTTTGCCAGAACTTACCTTATGTGTATTAATTATTTTTGGATAAATTCTTGATGTTTTATTAACGGTTGATTCGCAAGAATAAATCTTGCAAAGCACATATTTTTTTTACTGTTGATTTGCAAAAATAAATCTCAAGAATTTATCTGAAATTAATTAATACACATAAGGTATATATATAGAGAGATTAAGCAACCAGTGTTAGCTATGCACTTTGAGTTCTACTTTTGGCTTCAAAATGAAGCAATTTGGGAAGTCCTGCCCAAAATCTTAATCATGTATGTCGTAAGCATCCTGCTCTTTAGACTTGGTAGTTCCATGGTAATTTACTAGTTGGGTAGCTATAAAGCTGTAAAACTCTTATGCCCCATGATGGTGGGATTTTCAGGCTATACCGAGTAGTAACTTTCCGGAAAACATCCGTTTTCACACATTGGAACTATATCGTATAGGGCCCACTAGTGCCAATGTGTGAAAATGGATTTTTTAATGAAAGTTACTACTTGGTATAGCCTACTGGGCCCTATGCCAAGTAGTGCCAGTAGCCCATACCAAGTAGTAACTTTCATTAAAACATCCGTTTTCACACATTGGCACTACTATAGGGCCCAGTAGGCTATACCAAGTAGTAACTCTCAGAAAATATCCATTTTCACACATTGGCACTACTTCGTATAGGGCCCACTAGGCTATACCAAGTAGTACCTTTCATCAAAAAATCCTTTTAAACACCTTGCAACTACTTGGTATAGGGCCCACTAGGCTATACCAAGTAGTACCTTTCATTAATACATCCGTTTTCACACATTGGCACTACTTGGTATAGGGCCCAGTAGCCCATACCAAGTAGTAACTTTCATTAAAACTTCCTTTTAAACACCTTGCAACTACTTCGTATAGGGCCCAGTAGGCTATACTAAGTAGTAACTTTCATTAAAATATCCGTTTTCACACATTGGCACTACTTGGTATAGGGCCCAGTAGGCTATACCAAGTAGTACCTTTCATTAATACATCCGTTTTCACACATTGGCACTACTTGGTATAGGGCCCAGTAGCCCATACCAAGTAGTAACTTTCATTAAAACTTCCTTTTAAACACCTTGCAACTACTTCGTATAGGGCCCAGTAGGCTATACCAAGTAGTAATTTTCATTAAAAACTCTGTTTTCACACATTGGCACTACTTGGTATAGGGCCCACTAGGCTATACCAAGTAGTAACTTTCATTAAAACTTCCATTTAAACACCTTGCAACTACTTCGTATAGAGCCCAGTAGCCCATACCAAGTAGTAACTTTCATTAAAACATGCGTTTTCACACATTGGCACTACTTGGTATAGGGCCCAGTAGGCTATACCAAGTAGTAACTTTCATTAAAACATCCGTTTTCACACATTGGCACTACTTGGTATAGGGCCCAGTAGGCAATACCAAGTAGTAGCTTTCATTAAAACATCCGTTTTCACACATTGGCACTACTTCGTATAGGGCCCAGTAGCCCATACCGAGTAGTAACTTTCATTAAAACTTCCTTTTAAACACCTTGCAACTACTTCGTATAGAGCCCAGTAGCCCATACCAAGTAGTAACTTTCATTAAAAAATCCGTTTTCACACATTGGCACTACTTGGTATAGGGCCCACTAGGCTATACCCAGTAGTACCTTTCATTAAAACTTCCTTTTAAACACCTTGCAACTACTTCGTATGGAGCCCAGTATCCCATACCAAGTAGTAACTTTCATTAAAACTTCCTTTTAAACACCTTGCAACTACTTCGTATAGAGCCCAGTAGCCCATACCAAGTAGTAACTTTCATTAAAAAATCCGTTTTCACACATTGGCACTACTTGGTATAGGGCCCACTAGGCTATACTCAGTAGTACGTTTCATTAAAACTTCCTTTTAAACACCTTGCAACTACTTCGTATAGAGCCCAGTAGCCCATACCAAGTAGTACCTTTCATTAAAACTTCCTTTTAAACACCTTGCAACTACTTCGTATAGAGCCCGGTAGCCCATACCTAATAGTAACTTTCATTAAAACTTCCTTTTAAACACCTTGCAACTACTTCGTATAGAGCCCACTAGGCTATACCAAGTAGTAACTTTCATTAAAAAATCCGTTTTCACACATTGGCACTACTTGGTATAGGGCCCAGTAGGCTATACCAAGTAGTAACTTTCAGAAAAAATCCATTTTCACACATTGGAACTACTTCGTATTGGGCTTAGCTACCTGTACCAAAGTGGTAATATCTATGACCGTAACGTTTAAGGAGGGCAGAGAGAATACTAGTGTATTTGTGAAGTGTATTTGTGAAGTGTATTTATGATGGAAAAAATAGTGATTTGACTTGGACTTTCGGTAAATGACCGTTTCTTCGAATCACAGAGCCTATGATAAAGGAGATGGTAATGGTATAGTCTAAGAAGTTAATTACTGTTTCCGGTAACTCATTCAAGTTTCTACTCGTAAGATTAAAATAATGAATCACATATTTTGTTTTACCTTTCCAATGTCATCACATGTGAATGTGAATTGACAGCTATCAATAGGGATATCAATTTTTAAACAGTTGGTATGGAACCACTTAGGTGGGTTGCATGTTTCGCATTGAATCTATATGAAAAACGATTAATTAGATTTCAATTGCATAATTAAGAACAATTAGTAATAATTAGCAAGTAATGAGAGGTCACCCAACGATCTGTTTTTGAGTTCTTTGACTTTTTTGGAGCCTCGTCACGTCCACAAATCCTACATAAGGCTTTGCACCAGATTTCTTCGCCTAAGTAAAGAAATTTGTTTTAATTATTGACTATACATTTTTGATAGGATTGAAATCGTAAGGCCAGTGAGAGCATTCAAAAACAGTAATTACCTCCATTTTTAAGAATAACCTCTGCAATGAAATTACGGTAGCTGCAAATGTCTCTGTTATTAAATACGCTAGGCAATTTATCTCTTCCTTTACAAATGAATGTCTCTGCGAACTAAAATTGAGAGAGATTGTGGTTACTCAAAAGATAAAAGCAAAATAGTCCCTCATTTTAAAGTCTCGAATCTCACCTTCAAACACAGCACCCCGCATGAAGAACCATCGTGTTGCTTAGCATGGTTACTTTGTTTCACTTTAAGATGCTCTTTCAATCCATAGACCATCTTTAGATAATTGCTAATGTTCCACAGTTACATCTGGTTTTGCGTTTTAAGTTTTTACAACACAAACATGGCAAGAGCACGTTCTCCGAGGGGGTTTATATGGACGATTATCATTTCCTTTGGGAAAAAGGCCTAAGAAATGATATAAAAAAAATTGCTTTTTTACCGGATAAAGTAAAGTACTTTTATTTAAGATTGCAAATGAAAAACGGAAAATGAAGTAAACACGAAAAAATATTTAAATGAACCAAAACTTTACAAGTCTTAAGAACCATAACCGTCATAAAAATCGTAAATGTTGAAAGATTTTAGGTTGCATTTACAGTTATCCTCCAATGTGCGTTGAAACAGTGACACCCAATGATTACGTCGATATTCATCAATGTCTATATATACAGGATATGTTATTATTTTTAAATTTATTTTGTAGCTAGTTTTTAATTCACAAAATAACTCGATCTTACTTCTTTCTTTCTACGTCTTCTAGCAGTCTTATCTCCATCATGTACACCATTTCCGCTGGTGGAATTAAAAGTACTGCAGGATTCTGAAAAAAGTTTGCTCATTACTTCAGATTTTGTTAAGGAAAGGGGACGTCAAAAAATATTTTCACTGTGAAGCCTTAATCTATATAATATTATATTTATGTTTGTCATGTTTTTTATATCCTAACAAAATCAAAACATTCTCACATTGGCTTGTTCCACGAGAATTTTTTGAAAACCCCAAATTACTTCGTCATTAAGCCACCCATTTATTGATAATACATCGCGCAACATTTTGTCAGTAATCTTTATTTCTCCATAAATTGCCAGAATGTTCCCAGTGACATGCTCATGTTGACGTAATGTTGTAATAACTGGTGGAGAAGAAACATATTTGTGAATTTTAGGCACAAATGCGTAAAACACAAGTTCAAAATAGCACATACCTTTATCTGGTGTAGTACAAATCGGATTTTCTAAAAAATAGTGTGAATGCTAATTATTACAACAGGAAGCTATGCAAGAACGTCCTAAATCTGGAAGAGTGAAAAATCTACCTGAATCATATGTCTCTTTATTTTCCTTTTTACCTGAAAATGGTATGATTATCATTTTGTTAGTTTTAACCTCGCGAATACCTATTTTTTACAAGAAATCTAGTGAATGGTTTAGTTCCAAAAAGTAATTAATTTATGTAGTGAATTTATTATAATAAAATGTATAATGTCAGTTTGGAGAATTTTCACCTTTGGTTTCCAGATTGGTTGACTTTTTACTGTTCAGAGTCAGACATACTTTTCTGGGGGCTACAAAAGAAATGAAATACCTTCCATAGCTTGAACGAAATCAAAAAATTGTTCAATGTGGAAACAAAATCTTCAGTTTTGAGGAATGAAAGTATTTATTTTCGTTGGTTTATTAAAACACTTCTGTTTGCGTGATTCCTATTTATAAGACTTACGGATTCTACTGGTAACTACTGGTAACTACTGGTAACTACTGGTAACTACTGGTAACTACTGGTAACTACTGGTAACTACTGGTAACTACTGGTAACTACAGGTAAAGGATGTGCAACTGCTGTTGATCGGTCGTGCTGTCTTCACATTTTTAGTGTCTATGATAACATTTCATTTTTGTTACAAATTAAATTAATTTACAGATTTCTTAGCCAAATAAAGGGAAAAAATTATCTTTAAAGTAAGGTACTTTTTTCCTTTAAAGGAGGGAATGACAGTTGAATCGAGGTACCTAAAAATTTAAAATAGATGATGTTTAAAATGTTCTGTTCTATGGTCATAATATAAAGTTAATGAATATGCATATTGAAAATAAATTAATCCTAGAGTGTTATATTACGAGAATCAACTTTTTGTGGTGTATTATGTTAACTTATTATTCTTTTTAGTTACTTACGGCTCTTTGAGTTCTGATCACGAGATAATTTACATATGGCAGCTCCAATATACTGCAATTTTGAAGAAACGTGAGTTGAAAATCTAACGCATGTTGGGTAGTGCTCTTTTAAGAACGCAAACACACAATCACCGCCTCCGTCTCTTTCCATTTGGTCGATTCCACTTGTACAAGACGGGGTTTCTGTTTCTTAACAGCTCCAGGACATACATGCCTTTGTACCAACCACCCATTTTTGCAGAAAGTAAAGGATGTTTTGATTTATCCTCTTAAGCTATCGAAGAAAATGAATAGAGCATGATAACACGTAATAGCGATATCTCACAAATGTTGGAACAGTAAGCTGCTCCTTTAACTTGGCTAAATACAAAAACAATATAACCAAAAACAGGCTAAGTCTTACACTTTTAACAGTCTTCATAACATCAGGGTGATCAACCAACTGGTTAGCGTTTAGGTTTAATGATTTAAGACGATCCAACAAGAAAACACATTGCTCATGATTCTAAAAATTTGTAAATCTTATTTACATCACGTAAAGAATTTCTTAATATTGCGTCTACAAGCATGGGCTACTTACAGGATTATCACATGATAAAAAATGTTTTGATTCCGCTAATGATATCAGTGATCGTTGACGTTATGTTACCTTGAAAAATACAGTTATGGGTTAACTCTCTGTGCACATTAGAAATCAGGGGAACATAAAGCAGTCCAAATAAATACGTTAGCCGTCATAGTTAGTCCATTGTCATTAAAAGTATGTTTATTGTTCCGTTTAGTCTGTTGTTCTCGTAACATCCATCCAAAGGAAAATCTGAAATAAAAGCAATTAACTTTTTCATGTGATGGAAAAAAGTATCAATATTCTTAGTTCCTAACAAAGATGAAACAGATGATACTAATGATAAACTGGTTGATTTTCTTGACTAACATTGTAGCTACGTACTTTCCATAAAAGAATCGTTTGCATTGGCAATGTGTGCCTCCTCTTGTGTGTTAACTGCTTGATCACCTACAGAAAACAAACATTTAGGTTTTTTACTTTAATCTTAACTTTTTTAATTATTAATAGACGTTTCCCATTTTTCCGTATAAACGCTGTGTTATGGACTAGTCAACAAGTTTCGCTTTGTTTTCATTATCATAATTACTTTTAACTAATCCATCGGGAAAATAGGAATAATAAGTGACTATACAAAATTATGAAATCCGTAAAACAATAAAATACAAGTACATGGTGTTAAAGAAAATTTCGGTCTATTTCCCTTCACTGCAAATCGCTGTGGGACAATTTGCAATAATTTTCATGAAAATATCGTATCAAAACGAGGCAGGATTGGATAGTTTCGCAAAATATCGGCATTAAAAGAAATTCCAGAATGGTATTTAGGCTTACCTGAATTTTCTTGATTGTTCACTTCCAAGTTAGTCTTTAAGTCTTGACCGGTCGTTTCTTGTACTAAACGTGATTGTAATTTACCGTTTACCATTTTTTTGTGAGGAATAAACTTTTTGCAGAAGAAATTTTTGCAATTTATTACCTCTGACATTTTATAGTGTGGGGAAGAACGTTACGGCTTTTCATAAATTTGCGGAACAAAATATTCAATAAACGGTATAAAACCAACATGAAAGGAGGATTTCTTAACAGAACACCGATCAGTATAGTTACAAAAAAAAGTTAACAATGTATAAAAATAGGCCAAAATAAGAATACTAATTTTGCTAGAAAACATTTCTAAATATTTTGCAAATACTAACCGTCCCTTCCATCTTTATTTTGACAAAATCCGTTATCTTCTTTATGACAACGCGAAGAACAAATTTTGCCGGATGCGTAGCATTTACACTGACTTTTGTTACACGGCATCTTCACGCACGAACACGAAATAGGAGGGCTTAGTAACTTTATGGCTGCTCCTCTTATACTTATGCGAGTATTTTTGTCGCCAGTTTTTACTTCGCCTGGATACCTACTAATCCTTGATGCATTTACTAACTTTGAAATGACACCCACTTCGCATATCAAACGATATTGGGGTTGAATTCCACAAGAAGTTTTGTGAATTATAACACAAGGGATATTGCGAAGTGTTGCACCTTTCCGATCAGATTTTTTAACGTGGAGAACTACATGGTCACCAATGCTGAAATCTCCAACAGATCTTTTCCTATTTTTTTCGTGCTTTTCTTTCATGAATTCAGCATTTTGTTTGATATTTTTTAGAGTTTCCTTCCTTATTTTCCTTCGCTCACTCTCGTCAAACATTGTACCAACACTTTCAATCTCTCCTGCAATTACTATCTCCTCCCGGCCCACATTCTCATAAACACCTTGAACTTCTAAAAAACAAAAAAAACCCACGATAGTGTAAACAGGATTTGTTATTAAGGAAACCTAGTGATAGATGTTAAAAGAAAAAAAACCCTACGCTCATCTATATCCATTGCTACTTCCTCCTCATCCATTACTACTTCCTCATCATCAATTTCAAATTCTTCCTCAGTTGGCAGTTGAGATATGGAAAAATTTACTACAGGATTACTTATTTCAAATACATCCAGTAGCATAACGCTGTCAATATTCGCTTTTTGACCAAAAACTACCTCGTAAGGGGATTTCTTTATGCTCCGTACATAAGAAACATTCATTGCAACTAAAACGAGAGGTGTCACAAAGACATACAAAGAATAGGTAAATCTGCTAAGTATATTCAGGGATAATTTTGAGAAAGAGATATTACATTGAAACTCAGGCAGCCATCTAACCCATTCGCATTTTTTTTCTTCAAGGGATCTTGCCGCTATCATCGTTCTTAAGGTGTTATTCCCTTGTTCAACAAGACCTTGCGATTGGCTGTGTCCATGACTACCTCTTATAAATGTACTTTTTCCATCGTTCACAAATTCCGTTCCGTTATCGGAATGAATTACATGGGGTAATCCAAAGATGCTGAAAAACTTTTCGATGCAATTCCTCGCAGTTTCTTCAGCAGACTTTGTGACCATCGGAAAAAAAATTCGGAATTTAGAAAAAGGGTCAACAATGTGACCAATAAACTTAAACTCCCCGTCTTGTTGATTCTGCATGTCAATAAGGTCAATCTAAAATATGGATTGATCTGATTACTTATTGAATAAATAGATCTGAGGATATCCAGATTCTACTATAAAAATGTTTAACAAAAAGCAAATCCAAATTCAATAATGGGCTCACCAAAGGTACAAGTAGACATGCCCCAATATCAATTAAGAGAGGGAGGAATCGAACCTCCATTGCCATTTATCTATATCATGCTTTAAGCAGCATATAATGGAGTTCTACCATTATATACCATCATACATTTCATACCATCTTTAGTTATTGTAAATAAACATTTAAAATCTATCTTCAGGTTCTTAGAAGCTTATTTATGCAAAGCAATATGCAAGATACCTGAAAGTTTCTGCAAGCAGCTACTTGGTAAAGAATGGAACTTTAAACCAAAATAGCCAATATGCAAGATACCTTAAAGTTTCTGCAAGCAGCTACTTGGTAAAGAGTGGAACTTTAAACCAAAATAGCCAATATGCAAGATACCTGAAAGTTTCTGCAAGCAGCTACTTGGTAAAGAATGGAACTTTAAACCAAAATAGCCAATTCAAGACTCCAGAGTGCTGTAAGACATCACAACGGATCCTTTTAATAATTGGAAACATACAACTTGATTTGACCACTTGCTTGTAATTACCAAGAAGGGAATGACTCTAAAATAACCATGAATTTCTTGTTTAATAAAACACAAACATACCTACCATTTTACCATTATATTATTACACACTCATCAGACTTCTCATTATGATGTAAGAAGATTTTTTCCAGCCTCTAAAGTTCAAATCAATCAGTTCTTGGATACAAGAACACAAATCACATGTACCTTTCACATCAATGATAATTTAAATGGAAGAAAAAGGATCCATGATATAGTGGTAAAGTGCTGAAAGGTATTGCACAATGTTGTTAGCCCTCTTACTCGCATTCATGGATAACCAGATCTTATAAACTAAAGTAATCTAAGACATTGTCTACCGTGTGTTTTAATTTATGTGATTGCCACACACTAGAAGCATATAAAAATCTTATATATACAAACTTAAAGCCTTTGTAAAGCCAACAGAAAGGTCCTACTTTCTTGGATGGAATATAGAGCATTTCAGGAATATTCAGGTTTGCATAGGAGATCAACCGATACTTATTACTTCGTATGCGTTTTTTTATTTTTCTAGAACCTGGACAGCAAATGAAATGTATAAATAGAAATAAAAGTACAATTTCCTTTTCATATACCCCTTGCCTATTATTTCACTAGAATCAATTCCAAAGGAACTGATGTTCAAAACAACTTCAGCTTAGTTACTACTGGCCTATTCCATAAACTTGTAATGGTTTCAAAGAATGATTTATTATGTTCCGACTTGTTCTTTGCAAATGATATATACACTGCCAGACAAAAAAAGGGTTAGATATAAAGACACCATGTAAAATTAAAAGTTGCAAATCTCAAATAGTAGCATGGGTACAATTTTTTCACTTGAATTGAATTATTAGATTTGTTATGAATTTTGAAATGTGAATTAGGTTTCCTTTTTCACTTTTTGGATGCTGAAGTTATTGTGACGAGAATAGATGCCTTTATCTTACATAAATAATTAAGAGAACTTACGGTTTACCACAACATAATCATGTGTTGTCTTTCAAAAATTACAAAAAGCCACGCGAATGAGATTGCCAGAGTTTGCACACAATTATAGTCTAGTTTTCATTGCACGTAGGGTGGTTCCACACCACACGTGGGGGAATGTGGTAGGGCATATATGTTTCTCATTGTTTGGAGCACAAAATTATACATTCCTTTTGTGCACGCCAAAGACTGTGTGAACTGACTCATTTTTAATGGCCAAAAAGGACACTCTCTGCTATACACAGGATATATTTTTGTTGATGGTGGTGACCTTTTTTGTAAATAAATGATAATAAAAAACAAAGTTCAATATTGTTTTTACCTTTTCCAGTTTTTAAAGAATTCACAATTTTATCATAAATTTCATCTTTAATGATGGTATTGTTGCTTTTTTTGTTCTCGATTTCTAACCACAACTTAAATTATTATTCTTGAATTGTTGTTGAAGACATAATAACGTCGTCTGTGTGGTGGAGAATAACCAGGCTTCTAAAAAAAAGCTATATATATATATAACTAAATTAAAAATTCTTGTTAAAGAAACAATTTCATAACAAAACTCAACTAGAAAAAGCTTTATAAGATGTGCAACCTTTCTCAGTTGACAAAATTCAGGCAGTAGTGCAGTGACAAGGTTTTTAAAGCTCTTCTCGTGTACTTTGATTTGACTTGGTAAAGTGAGCTCAGTATCCGAAGTAGTCGCGCATTATACGAAGTACGGCGCGATATCAGCCATGCTCGGCGGACACTACTTCGTATAAGGACGTACTTCGTATGGAACAAATGGATCTTTAGCCTTTATAAATAATATTAATAATGATCTTTAGCGATCCAAGGATTTGAATCACGCTTTTTTTACGCTTAGTCAGTACCCTTATAGGTGCATACTGATCATCCAGCCCTGTACCCTGTTGAAAAACTTTTTAAAAAGGTTGATATCATCATGAGAATCAATTTCAAGGGTTTGCTTCCAAACCGTATCAAGAATGTCTAGAATAAAATTTTCACGGTCAAAATTTAATGTTCAAGAGCTATATATAGGCAGAAAGAAGAAAAAACACGGAAGGGTAACGGGTAAAAAGGGGAGGGTCGGTAAGGGTATCTTTACTTTACTTACCTTGTTCCAACAGATTTCAATCATAGGTACTGAACTGGTACGCTTGAGCGTATTCGTCAGAAATGGATTACCAGATATGCGTTACGCTAAAAGATATACGTGAAGACCATGGGGGGTCAATATTATCTACGGGGTCAATATAATCTACTACACTTACGTAATGGTCTGTCGGCGTAATAGCCTGTAATACGGCGTAATAGCCTGTAATACGGTGTAATAGCTTGTAATACGGTGTAATAGCCTGTAATACGGTGTAATAGCTTCTAATACGGTGTACGGTAATGTAGTTCTCTTCGATGCGGCCAAAGAAAGAATGTTTTCTACGATTGTGTTGATTTCTTGATATGTGTTTGTATATATTATATGAAAATGCGTTAATGAAAGAGTTTTAAGAACAGTAGGTCATCGGTTGAAGATTAAGTTTGCAGGGATGACCTTTTTTAAATGCGTTGACATTAGTGGTCATATTGTTGATTACGTTCTTGAAAGGTTTGGCGTGTTTGTAAAGTGTTGTGTTGTCAGTAAACTGGATAAATTGATATTGGGGTTAAAGATCATGTCGATTAGGTAAAGATTAAGGAGTGCAGGAAGCCATTCAAGAGAATGCAAGAAGTTTTGTAATCAATTTGAACAGAGTGACTTCAATCAGAAATGTAACTGAGTTTTTCAATAAGGACGTTATAATCTTTAGTGTCGTATGCTTCTGAATAATCTACAAAAACAGCAAGAGTGATTACGCTTTTACGCATGGGTTTAGTCATAGTTGCTCGTCTGTTTACAGTAGCAAAGCAGTCGAAGATCTTCGCATCGTCAACACTTCGCATCGTTAACTCGTACCTTCAATGTATAAAGGCATCAGCGAAACAGATGTCGCAAGAACACAAGAAATTTGTTTCATCAAAAATTGAAAATAGCCAGGTGCTGAATAAGTTACTTTATTTCTTTATTTTTTTTTTCAATTTTCATGAAATTAAAAAATCAAATCTCATGGTACTGGAATCATCATACTGGAGAACGAATAAACCTCATTCCTCATGAAGAACTTGATTTGAAGAAAAACTTGATTTGAAGAAGAACTTGATTTAAAGAAGAACTTGATTTGAAGAAGAACTTGATTTGAACACAAATTATCTTTAAAATAACCGTGTACAGTTTTAAATTTTAAAATTCGTGTTAGTTGTGATAGCGTTACTGTTCAGATTGAAGTATTTTGTTCCTTGTGAAAATAGCTTTTAACTGTCTATAAAAATGTGAATATACATATTTGATTTCCATAAAAATCATTTGTAGTTTATTTTTTCATCTTCGCGAGTATGCCTGAATTTAGATTGAGAGGTTCCGAAAACTATTTTCCCGCCAATCCGCATATTACAACTGGCTATTATATCCGAATTAAGGATTAAGTTGTGTCTAAAATCATACCCGTCCCCTCAATTGGCCGTACCCATAGTTCCAGTTATTTCTGTAATGTTTAAAAAAAAGAGTGAAGTTGTGATATCTTGCTTATCCAACATTTATGAAAAGTGTTTCTTTTAGAAAACACTGTCTGCCATTCACTATTTCGGAGAATCTTTATTTCGGACTTCGGATTTAGCACGATGAGTATTGAAATAGTACTGTTTTTTTCGAACACTTTTTTCCTGCAACGGGAATTTAAAATTTCTTTCGTTCGATTAATTCCCTTTTATAAAGAAGGAATTCTTTAATGAAACTTAATAATAATAGTTGCCATGGCGGCGTCGCTCGCCGCCCATATTCAGCTAGCGTTCTCTCCGGAAACTAAATTAAGTATTTTTCCCAACAACTATTTTTTCTTCCCAGCTGAAGAAACAAGTTGGAGAGAGGTCTGTATGAAGCTAATTACCTTCATGAAATCGTGAGAAAATATGCAGGTCTAATCTGATGTTTAAGAATAGCTATTTAAAATGAACAAATAAAAAATCATACATTCATAGTAGATGGCCCTAACAGATTAATAATCCGATAAATAAATAAATTACAATCTTGTTTGTGAAGGAATTTTAAGCCTATTTCACCTCTATTGCTATCACATGGAGCAACGACAATCGCCCAGAAGTCGTAAATAAACATGATTTTCAGTTCATGTCAATCATATTCAAGGTACAGGAATAGAACATCCCATGAATTACGTCACCAGACAGCCGTGCCTTCGTTCTTAAGATGAATGATTATGACATTTGTTTCGTTTACAAATATAAACGATACTTTAGGAGAAGATTTTTTGCGTCGCTCGCCGCGCATGAAAACTTTCAGTGTGCGTTCTCCCAGATAAGAAAAAATAAAATTTCGGAAAGCTATGCGAAAGTGTTACCAGCTTGTAGAACTCGAAATCCTCATCAAGAAAATGTATAGGATCGTATGTCTATGACAAACCGTTACAGACATATGCTCGATCAAAAATTTTAATGACGTCACAGGGTCCCGTCCCTAAATTTTGCCCAAATGTTTTTGTCACCCCATCGCCAATGTCGCGGATCTAAAAAAACGTCAGTTATTCCTATTGGTTCTCAAGATAATTTTTCCTAAATCTCGCGTTCGATTTGGGTCGCAATCCATCGGTTTCATATTGACGTAGCAAAAAAAATTTAATTTATGTGTGATCTTACGTTGCTGACTCGCCGATCTCTTTCACTACTCGCGTCTACCATTTTGCGTGACAGACAAACAAACAGACAGACAGACAAACAAACAGAGAATCGGATATTAATATATAGGATAGCCGCAAATGCGGCGTCGCTCGCCGACATAGGTTCTTGATAATGTAGTAGCTGAGAAGAAATTTTTGTGATTTTTAAGTTATTTGCGAAAATTTGTTGTGCAAAAATTTCCCAAATGGTAATAGTAAAAGTCTATTTATGTTTTTTGTAATTTTAATTATGTTGACAAATAAATAAATAACTTTACAACCAATAAATAGATAACTTCACAACCAATAAATAAATAACTTTACAAACAAACAAACAAACAAACAAACAAACAACAAACAAATAAATAAGTAAATAAAGAATTTCGAAGGCTTAAATCAATCCAAACAAATCAATCTATCAAATTTACAGAAAAAATAAAGGACGGCATATACGTCATGTAACTCCAACTATGTACTTCAATTTTTTAAGAATTAAGATTCAATTTCAATTTTTTAGGATCTTTTGCAGAAGAAAACAAAGAAAGAAAAAGAAAGATAGAAAGTAAATACCTTGGTGACGAAAGTTCTGAACTAAAAAGGGGAAAAATGATTTTTACATACTATAAGAATAATGGACAATTGAAGTTCCAGTTATAGTTAGACTTGTAGTGTGAGCCAGATATACTTACATTCTGCCATAAATGCAGCCAAAGCCGTTAACCCATCGTTGGATGTACTATCCTCATTATTTGAATTATTATTCATGATTCTGAATAAAGAAATTTAACAAAATTATTAAAGTAACTAAAAAATGATCTCATAATTTCATGTAAAACCTTAACTAACCTTAAGAACTACAGTATTTGGCGAAACTATACGTAAATACAACAGCTGTTTAACATTTTGATATTGCATGTCAATCCAATACTTATTTTCAAAATCAAATTGTTCAAATGAAAATAAGGTATACAACAATATAATGTTAAGGTTCAAGGTATATATTCTCAAAAATATACTTTACAATTATAACATGAAGTAACCGCATTTTTCAAGTAATTTGTAGTGGGTATGTTCTCTAGTTATATTCTACTTAGGAAACACACTGATTATAATACCAAAAAGGTAAAAACTTCTGGTTCACCGAGCCAAAAGGGATTGACTTTGTCAATTTTAACAGAATAACCCATGTAGATAAGTATAAGAAGCAGTGCTTAATGGGGAAAAGCAGACCTTTAATCTCTTAACTGTACAAAAGTAACTGAATTGTGAATGTGCGAGTCTAAAGGATGTGAATGGCACACAGAACGTTTCTAAATCATTCCGGAAGTAAGTTATAAAAACTGACTACACTATGGGAACCTGCTAATTTTTAAACTGGTTAGTAAGTCTAGTTCAAAGTCAACTATAAAATAGCTATTAATTCTTCACATAAGCTGACATTTATCTTCATTGCTACGACACTACACATTCTGTAAACCTATGAGAATAAATTGTGATCGTAACATCAAATCATGAAATGGTTGAATATAATAAGAAATTAAATCTAATCTTAAATCTAAAGAAAATTGTAAGTTCTCACCATTTTTCCAAAGAAACCATATATAGGTGAATATGGGTGGTGCGTCCAATGCTACAACATGGATTCGACTTATCTCATTATCCTAAATAAATAAGAGAAGAAAAAATGTAACTGTAGGAATAGGAATAACCGTACTGACCACAGCTTCTTCTCCATATAAAAAGCAAAAATCCTAAAATTGTTTACCAATTTTTGAAACGATATAGTTGAGCATGTGTATCCATGTAATGCAACAGTGAAACAATTATGCTGTAAAGTTCTACAAACCTTCACTTTGGCAGCTTCAAAGCTTCGTGTTCGTGAAAATGCAACATATAGTTGACCATGACTGAAGCAAGGCCTTCGCATGTAAATACCAACCTTTTCAAAAGTCTGACTTTGACTTTTGTTTATGGTAAGTGCGTAGGATAAGCGGAGAGGAAATTGTGTACGCTTAATCTGAAAAGGAAGGTTGGTATCATTTGGGCATAGTGTAACTCTAGGAACGAGCACACGATTTCTAGCTGAGATGCCAGTGAGCACTTCGCAATCGAGGATATTGTCTCGAAGATTTCGAATGACTAATCGTGCGCCGTTGCTTAAACCATCCTTCAGTGACAGATTTCTCAACAACATCACTATACTGTTCACTTTCAAGTTCAATTTGTGTGGAGGCATCCCAGAAGGAGTAAGCGAGTTGATGAACTCCATCTGATACTGGTCTATCTCTTCTTGCTCATCCGAAACAACAGAATCGACACTAAAGTATGTGGCTGTGTCACCTGGCATTAGCTCCAGTATCTGTTCGTTGATTTCTTAAGCCTCGTCATTGGTAGGTGTCAGGATTACACGACTCGATATATCCTCTTCAGCATCACTAAATATAGAGTGAAACACATTCCAGCTGAATTCACCTGGAATTTCAATGGAATCTTTAAATGGGTCATCCACTTTTTTTTGGTATGACTCCGTTTCCTAATCGAAGTAGGAATTCAGAAAATGCTATTTGTCCAGGTGCAGCTCTCATGTTGACATTTAGTTGGAAAATTTCAACCAACGGCCTTGTGGCGGAGCTTTTGATGCAAGCTTCCACAATTTGAGCTGGCCGTGCTCTTCTTACAACAGGAAGAGTCTGTCTGAAATCGCCACCTAAAAGTATAACCTTTCCAGCAAAAGGCACATCACTGTTACAAATATCTCTGAACATTCTGTCAATAGCTTCAAGTGCATGTTTAGGAATCATACTTGCCTCGTCAAAAATTATTATATTCTGGGCACGCAGGAAATCAGCATGCCTACTATTTGGCTTGACATTGCACGTAGAGTTGTCCAATACAGGAACAGGCAACTTGAAAAGAGAGTGGACTGTCTTATCATTCTGTAACAGTGTTGCTACAATTCCAGTCCACGCATACGTACTTACTGCCAAGTTTCTTCCAATTACTTCTCGAATAATGTAATTGTACGTGAAAGTTGTACCTGTTCCGCCTGGTCCATCAAGGAAGAAAACATTTGCTGCGTTATTGTCATTTGTTGCTAGAAAATGCAGAACTGCATCGGCAACAGCAAGCTGGTCAGCATTCAACATGTTCCTCATGTTTTGAGCTTCTTCCCTCATTTCGTCTGCATTTGGTAGTTCGTCTGCAATAGCTTGGTGTAAAGCAGGTAAATGAAAGTCAGTAACCACTTTACCAAATTGTTGCAGAACTTCTTGGATTTTACCAATTTCTTGGATTTTTTTAAGTGCTGACTGCTCTGCTTGAAATTCGGTTGGTGTCTCATAAAATCTTCCATCATGTGAGCACGGAATCTTTCCCACAACTCAGCCGGGTTGCTCGGCTCACCGTGGATCAGAATAAAGCAGAACATTTTGCGAATTTTGTATGGAGACCCTGACTCATCCATTGTTCGTATCCATAAAGTGTCGTCAGCCAATAGTCCAAGTGCAATACACGCTTCCCTAAAAGATCTATGTTCAATTCCATTAACAGTTTTAAGTTGTTCGAAGGAAGTCGCACCAGGAACATGTAGTAATAATACACGCAAAAAATACCTTTCACCTTGACGGATGCTGGCATTGTACATCCTACTTACAATTTTTTCTGCTCCACGTTGCCGTACCACCCACTTATGTTGGCGTGCTTGAAATACGTAATAGTACGGAATATCAGGATATAAAAATTGATGTGCCTGTGCGTCAACTCGATTTAATTCAAACCAACCAGTCAACTTGGTGTGGTTTTCTCCTCTTTCAAGTGCTGCTTGTTCCTGTCCTTCCCTGAAAAAAATCTGCTGTTCATTTGGAAGGTGAAGTGGAAGTCGAAGAATAGAATGACTTTGGCTGTGCATCGGAAAAGAACACAAACGCCAAGCTGCTTCCGGAGCAGATAATACCTTGCATCTAAAAAGGTTTTAATCTCGTCATGATCAATACGCTCATTAATTTTGATATGAGCAGTATCGTGTCCTTTATAAATGTATTTGTACAAATACTTAACACTTTTAATTGAAACACAGGCCTCGAGGTTAATATGTGCATTATACTTTTTACTCAGAAAAGGATTGTATGGCACGATCCATCTGTTGTCAAGATCCATATTTCGGATTCTTACAGTTCTTCCATTATCAGGTCGGTTGTATAAAGGATAGCCATCTACACTTAAAATAGTTCCATTATTAAATTTCTTTGGAAACTTTTTACTGCACTTACCATCTTGCATGCACGGAGAGGACTCATTTAAATGGCCACATGGACCATGGACCATGCAGGATTTGATGATTTCGTAAAGTTCGGGTTCTTGATTCCGATCTGGGATTTGTGCGGATATCAATGAGTCAATGTCGTCAGCATTGCGCAACTTAAATTCATTGGCAGGATGTAACAACATGTGCACCTGTGGCAAACCCCGTTTCTGAAACTCTATTACATCCACCTATGCTACAGAAATGCCTAAAACAGAATCTTTAATAATATCTTTTTTGAGAGCTTCAAGCTTCAATTTGAATACACGTGCAACCAGATCTGGCCTATCAGATGTGGTTTGACCAGGTAACAGATTATCAACAATTTCAGACCATTTAGGCTTACACGTGAAGGTTAAAAACAAATCTGGTTTACCGTTTTTTGCAACTAATGCCATAGCATCTAAGTATCACTGATGCATATTCCTAGGTGAACCAGAAAAGGTTGACGGTAAAACAACAATATTGCCTGCACGAAGGTTTCGTTCCTGAGCAGCTTGCTCTAAATAATCTATCAAGCCACTGTAGCTATCAGCTCGTAATTGGTCTTGATTGAGCCGAATGAATTCAAGTCTGGCTCCCTCCACTTTGATGTAGCTGTCGACGACAAACTGTTGGAATAGTTTTCAAGTTAAATGTAAAGCAGAAAATTCCCTCCTTATAGCAATTCGATAAATATAAAATTGCAACTGAGTCACATTATTGCGTCTTTCAGTTGCAAACTCCGCCACGTGACAAATGTCTCGACTCCATCTAGGATCACCTCTAGGAAAGATCATGGGGTACATCATAGAGTCAATATTTCTTGAGGTGTAAGGAATATTACGTAGCGGCTGATCTCTGGGATAAACTACAATATTCCTACCTGCTGGAGGTGCGCCATGGTTACCTACAAAAATTGCAGCAACCTCCTCGTGAAGTGGAGCGTTGTATCTCCTTCTGTCATCACTCTCTCGCATATACATACCTACTACCGAGGGTGGTCTATTTTCTAATAACGCTCTTTCTTGCTCTTCCTTTTCGACCTGAGCCAAGTTACGATATGCTGCGGCATAAGGCGAAACTATATTCATAATCGTTTGTATTTGCTCAAGTAAGTCCCTGTTGCAATTGGCGTTGGAAGGGTTTTGCATACGCATGTCTAGTGAATTAGCAGCTTCAATAATATATAATTGGCTAAACATAGATGTTTGGTTTTCGTCAGCGTGCAGTGCTCCATACCTAAGCAACAGTTGCCCACAAAACCTAAAATATGGAGGCCCATTTCCTGGTGGTGAGCGAAGATTAGCAGACAGTGATGCGAAACTAAATGCGTTATTGTAAACTCTAATATACTTACGAAAATGTTTCGCCAGTGCAGAGTTGTCTATTAAAAGATCCCGTAACTCAGAGGGATACTCTAATAAATTTGGAAGTGTTACCTTTTCATTTGCGCAACATTTAAGATTAGTTTCGCCGTTGAACTTTATTGCTCGACAGTGTTCGCATAAAATGTTGAATTCACCTAAAGAATGAGTGTCAGGTAAATTATTATTATCATTAATCCGAGCAACATTTAAAAACCGAGCCCTGTTCACCCGTCTGTTTCGGACATATGCTCTCTGGTGACGTTGTGCATCAGCCTCAAGTCGAGCAGCTGCTTGTTCGGGTTGCTCATTGTCTCGATTTAATTGTTGACGCTGAGCTTGAGCCTCAAGTCGAGCAGCTGCTTGTTCGGGTTGCTCATTGTCTCGATTTAATTGTTGACGCTGAGCTTGAGCCTCAAGTCGAGCAGCTGCTTGTTCGGGTTGCTCATTGTCTCGATTTAATTGTTGACGCTCAGCTTGAGCTTCAAGTCGAGCAGCTGCTTGTTCGGGTTGCTCGTTGTCTCGATTTAATTGTTGACGCTGAGCTTGAGCCTCAAGTCGAGCAGCTGCTTGTTCGGGTTGCTCATTGTCTCGATTTAATTGTTGACGCTGAGCTTGAGCTTCAAGTCGAGCAGCTGCTTGTTCGGGTTGCTCATTGTCTCGATTTAATTGTTGACGCTCAGCTTGAGCTTCAAGTCGAGCAGCTGCTTGTTCGGGTTGCTCATTGTCTCGATTTAATTGTTGACGCTCAGCTTGAGCATCACGTCTTGCATGAGCTTGTTCAGGTTGCTCATTAGCTCGTCTCACTCTTTGATTTTGAGCATCCCTCTCCCTTCTTAAACGACAAGGCATTTCAGTTTGATTAGCTCTGTATCTCCTTTGACGTTCAGCATTTCCAATTCTACGGCGTTGTGCAGCCTCATCATCATCATTAGGGAGTTGTTGCCTATCATGATGTCGTCTTGCATCAGCAATGTCTTCATCATTTTCTAATCTTGGCAAGACAAATCTTTGAGGGATTGCATAGTCATGGTCAAAATTCATGGTTACTGTTGTTGAGAAAAATGTAAAGAAACTGTGCAGTGATTAGATAAAATAAACAATGCAATAATAATAACAAAAGATACAACAGAACACACAGCATACATTCCTTATTTTTATATTTAGCTATTAGCTAACTTGAATATACAAACAAAACAGAAAAGTAACTTTTGGCTGCAGAATGTATACAAACAAAATGTATAGCTACTTTCCTTTTTCTCAACATTATTTTCTTTCTACGTGATATTTCGTTTCGTGCGAAGAACCTCGTAGAAATTGAAGAAGCGACGAAAGTCAGTAGATCAATTTCATTTTTTGTTTTGTTTTGGTTACCGATGAAAACGGCGGTCGTATAAACTTAACATCTAGCGCAAATTCACGTTCAAAATGGCTGTACTATAAAAATGAAATGAACAACTGTAAATAGAAAACATATATGTATTTCTGTTAATGAATTTATATCATCTTTTTGATTACATACTCCTATTTACAGGATCTTATATCTATACGACCCACTGAAAGTAATTCCACTCTTCGCGCTCTTTTTGTTATTGTTTGGTCTAACTTACCTCGAAACATTTCCCGGGTTGATTTTTTTAAAAATGTTTTAGCGTATTAGGCCACCGTACTACCGTATCCACCATTTTGCGCGGCAGACAAACAAACAGACAGACAAACAAACAAACAGAGAATCGGGTACCGAATTAAAAATTTGAGGGGGCGTTTATTCGAGGGGGCGTTAAATAGAGGGAGGCGTTTATTAAATTTGTTGTCACTGGTAAAAGACACAGAGAAGTTGGTTTAGTCCTTCCTGCGAAACTCAGTTTCGAAACTCGACAAAAGTCCTGTGCAGAAGTACTTGAAAAGGAACTCCTCAAGCGGAAAAAACTTTTTCAACATTAACTCTAAAATTTAAAAAGAAAGGATTGTACAGAAAATTTCCTGTATTTAAAAAATCAAGAAATATACGTCATAACTTGTCTCAAATAAACGCCTCTTTTCATTATTAATGTTTCAAATAAACGCCTCCTTTTAGGAGGGGCGTTCATTCGAGGGGGCGTTTAATAGAAGGGGGCGTTTATTAAATAATTTCAGTTTTTTTAGGGGGCGTTTATTCGAGGGGGCGTTTAAAAGAAGGGGGCGTTTATTCGATGCATTCGGTAACTCAGTGAACTGTAGTTCCGTTTCATTCTCATTCTCTCTCTGCCTTTCTCTAGGCTTTTGATATTTCGCTTGGCATTAAACTAGCAACTAGCTAAACCTTAATATAGTAACAACTAGTATACCGTGTAAAATGTTTTTACATCTTTCCCAATAAAATGTTTTTACACGCTATACTAACCATTTGATAATAACTCTATGAAATACAAAAACGCAGTCCAAAACGCCGCCCTAAAATCTTTCATCGATTCATGATTTTTTTACCCGCCATACTAAGCATTGATAACGCGGTGTATTGAGATAAAACTATTGATTTCTCATTTATTTGTCGCCAAAAATAGAATTCACAGAACACGGAAGAAGTTTGTTTGTTAAAGATGTTATTACATGTTTACGTCGAATCATATTTAATGTAAAGTTTTACTGAAGAAATCAATTTGAGCCATAACTCAAAGCCAATATGGGCCCCAAACAGCAACAGTTAACGCAATAATTATGCGTTTATTGTCATATATATTAAGCCCAGCGAAAAATTGCACACAAATTCAATTGTGACCGACATGTAGTCGGCAATATATGTTAACGTCATGATAATGACGTCATAGTTCCAAGTCCCTCAAACAACTTGCTACAAAAAAAATTAAGAAAATAAGAAAATTTAAATAAAAGGTTGTATTTTTTCGACTTCTGAATCCTAACCAATTCTTAATTCTTTCCACTTTCTAACTTTATTGTCAACCAAAATTTCTTTCAGTCTTTGTGGTAAACATATTCATAATTATCAATGCTAAATCTCAGAAAAATTATTCACAAATTGTGAAATATCTAACTCACACACTAAACTACCCACGCAAAATTAACTTTTGGAGTGTATACAGATTTACATATATACGATATAAGGTATTAACTAAATCCTAAAAAGAATCATACCTCCAAATAATGTTTCTTTCTTCAAAGCTGAAATTTCTTCAAAGTTCTTACTTTATAAATTCCAGGAACAGAGAGATCTCCAATTAGAAAAACGCCATCGGTATTAACTAATTTTACTCACGGCCGAAACCAACAGATTAATCAAATCTCTAATCTTTTATTCGTTCTTGACTTTCTTCTTTCTAACATTGTACTAAAAAATACCATGCTCAACACAGTTTTTACTAAATTTTCTTTTTTTTCTTTGGAAATCTAAAAAAACAAACTGAGATAGGATAAAATGCCGTTTTCAACCTTCAACATTACACAACATAAGTCGTAAATGTGTAAAAACTATTCTTCGTAATAAAAACTTGTTTTTTTTATGCATGTTTTTTATTATTACTTTGTCTTAAAAAATGTAAACAAACGCTTCTTTTTTCTTCAAACGACTATTTATCATTCGTTGTCAATAGCTGCTACGTTCGATTGTAATTTGAAATCTCCGCCTGAGATGCTATATCATGTCTTCCCTAACGTATTTCATATCATAAAACAATTATAAGCACTAAACCGGAGTGCCTTATACTAATACGGAAAAAACATAAACAAATATCCATTGACGAACTTCCCGAGAAATTTTACCTAACGTTCTTTCTTTAAAAGTTAGGTAAGAAAAAAGCAAGATTGCGTATTAGTATAAGAAGACTAGTATCCCGGGTAAAAACATTTTACCGGTTCACTTTTAGATGACGTCACACCCGTCCCCAATGAGTTACATGAGTTACACCCAGATCTTCACCCGTGTTCTTTCAAATTATAGGGATGATAAAAAATAAAATCACACAATCCAAAAGAATAAGTACCAATAAGTTGTAAAGCTCGAAAAGCTGATCAAGAAAATGTATGGGATCACCTGTGTACGATGTACCGTTACGGAGATATCGTCGATCAAAAATTGTGATGACGTCACACCCGTCCCCAAAAAGTTTTAGACCCAAATTTTTTCGACACCCCATCGCCAATATTGCACGCCCAAAGTGACGTCAGTTATTCCCATTGGTTTTCGAGATATTTGACACTAAATATCGCGTTCTATTTAGGGTGCAATGCAATGTGCCCACTGACGTCGCGGTGTTCCTATATTACTAATATCGCCTATATCTCGACAACTCAGTTACGCGCGATCTAAAATTTAATTATAACATTTTCCATACGAACATTTCGTTCCCAGTCCTTTTATTCACACTGACCGAACTAAAAAGTAGATGCACAGTCGCTATTAGTATATAGACTAGTATCCCGTGTAAAAACATTTTACGGTTCACTCTCAAGGATCATAAGATATATAAGAATACAGCCTAAAAATGGTTTAATTATATATATTTTCCAGCTATTGAGTGAAACCGTAAAATTATGCCTTTGCCCGGGATACCTAAATCAATTAAAATGTGAATCCTAAAAAAACATTATACCTCCTTAGTATACACAACCAAAGGATCATTCTTCTATGAATTCATTAAATGCTTTATCCCAATTGCTTGTACCGTGATTACGTAAAACCATGATTGGCACATTCAATATTCTTCTTCATAATTTTTATTTACACTAAATTTTTAATCTAAAAAGGAAGAAGTCGTATAGAAAAGAAGCAAGAAAAAAATGCATTCAGAATGTAAAATAACACTAAATAACCAAGATAAGCACTATGGCTTAAATTCAAACTGAAAATTCCAAAACGACATACGCAAAGCCAGTACAAATAATAAGTAGGCTCCCCTAAAATGTACATGATGCAGCAAAATAGCCACTTGAAAAGAAATCATACATTACACATTACACACTCCCTCTCCCCTGCCACAGACAAAATAAAACAAACAACAAAGAAAATAAAACAGAGATAATTTAAAGAAATATGAGTGTGGCCATCATGGAATAGGTAGATGTTATCAATGAAAAGTAAAAAGGAACGATATTAAGCTATTAAGATCCTCTCCTCCACTAAAAACAAAACAAAAAACACACTTAAAAATATATATAGCAATATAAAAACATAGGTTAAACAACGAAATGGAATAGCTAAAAAAAATGGGATCTGTGAAGTATAGTATAAAAACCTATAATTTAGGCTGGCGGTGTGGGTTGTATGTAGGGAAAGGGTTAGGGTTCAATCGTCATGAGAGTAGAGGGGGGAGAGAGCTTTAACTTTCTAGAAAACAGCCACAAAAATTCGCGTGAAAAATAAACAACGACAATAACACAGCAGCAATAATATCTCAGCGTAACACAAAACCCTTTACTGCTTCACATGCAACAAAAAAACATCAGAAATAACGATGTAGCTCTTCCACACAATATGTTGATAATGTTTCCCACATGGTCGAAATGATTGCAACGACGCAACCATTTTTAATCACAATATGTAAATACCACTTTGTTAACAATCCTCCAATTCCATTAACAGTTTCTTTGCTTTCCAACACACGTTTACTACCAAAAACAGCGACATATGTTCGTGTTTTGATTCAATTTAATGTAAATACTTCCACTCGTTAATTCCATCTTTACGAAACCATCAGTTCCAAGAAAAAGAAAGAAATTAAAAACCATTTGACAACTTCTTCTGTGCAACCATTTAATAACTGTAGCATAAATAAGTAAGATGTTCTTCAGTTTCCAGTACATTACACGTTTCTGCTATTATAAACCATACATTTTTTCTTCCACTCGTTAATTCGTTTAATAATAATACAATATCCTTCGTTTCCTTTCTTCGTTCGTCTCGCGAATCAATCTTTACGAAAACAAAAACAGATTTGTTTACATTTTAAAAACCCTCGTTTCTTTTCTGCATCATCATCATGCGACTGGTAGTAACTTTACTAATACTTTCGCAACAAACAACAATATTATTCTTCGCTTTTTGAAATAAAAACAAACAGAATAAACAACAAAAACAAACAAACAAAAAAACAAAAATCAGTTCTTCGCTGTTCTTGTTCAAATAAAAATGATCATTGAGACTATTTCAAACGAAAAACCATTGCATTGCATCCTCCACCGTCGAGACTTTCATCGTCTTCTTTAGCGTACAAATACGGGAAAACACAAAAGAGTCCGTAAGGTGGAGTCGGGACTATTACTAATACGCAAACGAAAAACCAACTTGCTCGTGCAGTTTCAAACTTCCCCAGACAAACTTGTGAGAAACGGACCGTAAAAAATCGGCAACCTCACACGCAAAATATTTTACCAAACTAAAAAGTGGATGCACAGTCGCTATTAGTATATAGACTAGTATCCCGGGTAAAAACATTTTACCGTACCCTTCCTCTTTCAATATATAGTATATGACGAAAAATAAAATCACACAATCCAAAAGAATAGGTACCACTGAGTTGTAGAGCTCGAAAAGCTGATCAAGAAAATGTATGGGATTGCCTGTGTACGACGTGCCGTTACTGAGATATCGCCGATCAAAGATTTTGATGACGTCACACCCGTCCCCAAAACGTTTAGGACCCAAATTTTTCGTCACTCCATCGCCAATATCGCGCACCCAAAGTGACGTCAATTATTCCCATTGGTTCTCGAGATATTTAACCCTAAAAATCGCATTCTATTTAGGGTGCAATGCAATGTGCCCACTGACGTCGCGCTACTCCTATAATACTAATATCGCCTATATCTCGACAACTCAGTTACGCACGATCTAAAATGTCACTATATCACAGTCCATACGAACATTTCGTTCCTAGTCCTTTTATTCACACTGACCGAAATAAATTTGTTATGCACAGTCGCTATTAGTATATAGACTAGTATCCCGGGTAAAAACATTTTACCGGTTCACTTTTAGATGACGTCACACCTATTCCCAATGATTTATATGAGTTACACCTCCATCTTCACCCGTGTTCTTTCAAATTATAGGGATGATAAAAAATAAAATCACACAATCCAAAAGAATAGGTACCACTAGTGAGTTACCACGATCCCGTGATTTTTCTATCAATATAGGGGTGACCGAAAATAAAATTACACAATCCAAAAGGTTAAGTATCACTAAGTTGTAAAGCTCCATGGTCACCGCCATATTGTAAGAGAGAAGGTAAGCACAGGGGTTGGGGTCAGTAACTCATGGAGAAAGTGAACCGGTAAAATGTTTTTCATACATACATAAATGATACATGCTAGTATACCGGGTAAAAACATTTTACAGGTTAATTTTTCCCATTATTTGCCGCCCCCACCACCCGTGCTCTTCCTCTTTCATAATTTAAAGGGTGTATATATAATATAGCTTGTAAAATGTTTTTGCAGGTTTACTTTCCCCATGGTTTATATCACATGTTCTTCTTCTTAATATGGATGTGACGAAAAATAAAATCACGCAATCCAAAAGGATAAGTAGTACCACATATAGAGCTATTACATAAAAAAAAATCGAACAATATGAAAGGTTGCTTTTTGTCCTTATTGGGTAAAGATTATATTTATCTATTGAGTTTTTGTAAAAATATATATAGATAGATAGATTAATCATAAAACTTATATTTCATTTGAAACAGACACATTGGTGATGATAGCGAGGGGTCCTCAAGTCAAGAAACATTACATTTCTATTTATTTTTGTTTTTTCACGAATAACGCGGCACTACATTTTGAAGGGCCTCCGCTATCATCATCAGACATATTCAAAAAATATGCCGAAAATAAAATCACACAATCCAAAAGAATAAGTACACTAAGTTGTAGAGCTCGAAAAGCTGATCAAGAAAATGTATGGGATCGTCTGCGTACGACTTACCGTTACGGAGATATCGCCGATCAAAAAGTCTGATGACGTCACACCCGTCCCCAAAAAGTTTTAGACCCAAATTTTTCGACACCCCATCGCCAATATCGCACGCCCAAAGTGACGTCAGTTATTCCTATTGGTTCTCGAGATATTTGCCCTTAAAAATCGCGTTCTATTTAGGGGGCAATGCAATGTGCCCACTGACGTCGCGCTACTCCTATAATATTAATCGCTTATATCTCGACCACTCAGTTACGCACGATCTAAAATTTAATCATAACATTTTCCATACGAACATTTCGTTCCCAGTCCTTTTATTCACACTGACCGAACTAAATTTGTTATGCACAACTCGCTATTAGTATATAGACTAGTATCCCGGGTAAAAACATTTTACCAGTTCCTTTTGAACATGAGTTACCACCATCCCGTGATTTTTATATCAATAAAGTAAAATAAAGGCGTAAAGTAAAGTAAAGTAAAGTAAAGTAAAGTAAAGGCGTGTAAAAACATTTTACAGGTTCATTTCCCCCATGACTTACTACTCCCAACCCCCGTGGTTGCTATCTTTCATACAATATGGAGGTGACGAAAAATAAAATCACATAATTGCTAACAATAAATTTCACCAAGCTGTAGAGCTCGAAAACCTGATCAAGAAAATGTATGGGATCGCCTGTGTACGACTTACCGTTACGGAGATATCGATGATCAAAGATTTTGATGACGTCACACCCGTCCCCAAAAAGTTTTAGACCCAATTTTTTCGACACGCCATCGCCAATATCGCGCACCCAAGGTGACGTCAGTTATTCCCATTGGTTCTCGAGATATTTGCCCTTAAATATCGCGTTCTATTTAGGGTGCAATGCAATGTGCCCACTGACGTCGCGCTACTCCTATAATACTAATATCGCCTATATCTCGACAACTCAGTTACGCACGACCTAAAATGTCACTATATCACAGTCCATACGAACATTTCGTTCCCAGTTCTTTTATTCACACTGACCGAACTTAATTTGTTATGCACAGTCGCTATTAGTATATAGACTAGTATCCCGGGTAAAAACATTTTACCAATTCACTTTCCCCATTCAGTTCACCCAACCCGTGCTCTCCTCTTTCAAAATATAGGGGTGACGAAAAATAAAATCATAGAATTGTAAAGAATAAGTATCACTTAGTTGTAGAGCTCGAAAAGTTGATCAAGTAAATGTATGGGATCGTCTGCGTACGGCGTGCCGTTACTGAGATATCGTCGATCAAAGATTTTGATGACGTCACACCCGTCCCCAAAAAAGTTCTAGACCCAGTTTTTTTTTTGTCACCCCATCGCCCAATATTGCGGACCCCAAAAACGTCAGTTATCCCCATCGGTTCTCGAGATATCTGCCCCTAAACGTCGCGTTCCATTGAGGATGCAATGCAATGTTACCCGTGCAAAAAAATTCACGTCGCGTCATTTGCTACTACTAATATACTAATACTGAAAAAAAAACGCTTCTCGCAGCAGCGTGGTTTTACGCGCCCCTCGTGAGAAAATGACCGTTAAATTTTTCTAAATGTATCACTCTCTAAAATAAAAGTGGTATGCACACTCGCTATTAGTATATAGACTAGTATCCCGGGTAAAAACATTTTACCGGTTCACTTTCCCCATGAGTTACTGACCCCAACCCCCGTGCTTACCCTCTCTCTTACAATATGGTGGTGACCAAAAATAAAAACCCACAATCTAAAAGGATAAGTATCACTAAGTTGTAGAGCTCGAAAACCTGATCAAGAAAATGTATGGGATCGCCTGTGTATGACTTACCGTTACGGAGATATAGTCCATCAAAAATTCTGATGACGTCACATTCGTCCCCAAAAAGTTCTCGACCCAAATCTTTCGACACCCCATCGCCAATATCGCACGCCAAAAGTGACGTCAGTTATTCCCATTGGTTCTCGAGATATTTGCACTTAAATATCGCGTTCTATTTAGGGTGCAATGCAATGTGCCCACTGACGTCGGGGTACTATATTACTAATATCGCCTATATCTCGACAACTCAGTTACGCACGATCTAAAATTAATCATAACATTTTCCATACGAACATTTCGTTCCCAGTCCTTTTATTCACACTGACCGAACTAAATTTGTTATGCACAACTCGCTATTAGTATATAGACTAGTATCCCGGGTAAAAACATTTTACCGGTTCACTTTCCCCATGAGTTACCGCCATCCCGTGATTTTCCTATTAATATAGGGGTGACCGAAAATAAAATCACACAATCCAAAAGTATAAGTAGTACCACGCTATAGAGCTCGAAATGCTGGTCAAAAATGCTAATATTGCAGAGCCCCAAAAACGTCAGTTATCCCCATCGGTTCTCAAGATATTTGACCCTTGAAATCGCATTCTATTTAGGGTGCAATGCAATGTCCCCCGTGCCAAAAAATTCACGTCGCATCATTTGGTAATATACTAATACTGAAAAAACGCTTCTCGCAGCAGCGTGGTTTTACGCGCTCCTCGTGAGAAAATGACCGTGAAATTCTGCTATTCTCCTGATGGGAGATTCTCCCTATACTAATACGGAAAAACATACATCCATTGACGAACTTCCCGGGAAATTTTACCTAACGTTCTTTCTTTAAAAGTTAGGTAAGAAAAAAGCAAGATTTAGTATTAGTATAAGAAGATTAGTGTAGCGTGTAAAAACATTTTACAGATTTTCTCCATAAATTGTTTTTTCAGGCAATACTGCCATGATAAATCCGTGTATGTACAAAAATTGTTGTGTTTCTCCATGTTGGAATTATGTCTTATTTAACACAAAATTGTTGTATTAATATTTTGAACCGCTCATTCAAAGAATGCTATTATCCCTATTTTTCAGTGCTAACTAGCCTATTTAGAGATTTCTAAAGTTGTACAGTTTAACGAAAGGCTAAAATTCCAATGTTCAGAGATTTAGAAAAAGAGACAATACAACGTATTAACCACGATTAAACTTCAGAAATATAAGAAAATACCATCACATTTTCCTAATAACTAAAGCTAACAAAAACAATACCTTCTCAGACGTTTTTATCTTTCAAATCTTTATACTACTATGAATTGTGGAAATGTCAAAACTCAAAATTCCACTTCTGCATCATGATACAAAAACCATGTATATATGTATATAACGAAGATTTTCACATTCTCTTCTTATATTATATTCATATTTACTATTTTCAAATCTAAAACAAAAAGATATCATTCAAACACTATCAAAACAATATAATAATGATCTTGCTACCTTCGTTTCCCTAATAGCGAACCTTAATAATAACAATCCACATACTACAATGAAATACCAAATAAACTGCTAGCTACACAGGCATAGTAGTCAAACTAACTGATACAAAAAAGCTACATTCAAACACATTAAAAAATAGACATCGGTAGAAAATGATGATCTGTTAACAAGAATACATAACATGTCTACATGGACTATCTTGTCGGAAAGAATAGTTACTGATACCGATCAATGTTGCTATTCTTTATTATTGAACGTAAGCGTTGAATAAAAAATATTAAAAACAAAAACAAAAGATGTTACACACAGCGTCTTCATTCTCACTAAGAAATGAACGTTGCGAAAATTTGATGAACTTTCGAACGCAAAAAACATTCCATTGCCTTCTCCTCCAGGCGGCTTTATGATGTCTTCCTTAAAGCGCAACACTCCACGAAGTAATAAAAACCCGTAAGATGGAGTTAGAGATTCCCCCTAATGAGAGATTCCCCCTGTACTAATACGTTTTTTCTTTTGTTAGGTAAGAAAAAAGCAAGATTTAGTATTATTATAAGAAGATAGGGCAATTGAAAAGTACCCGACGGAGTATTCTCGTTAAAACAATTTTCCCTGTGACGTATAGTTTACTATTATTCGTATGGTTAACCTGATAATTGCTAGATTTTTCAACATCAAATAATGTACCCTGGGTGCCACTGGCCAACAACAGGGCATCACTCTGCATACTGATACGGGGGAGCCAATTGAGAGACGGTTTCGTTACGGGTTACAGGAGTAGAAGTTATTAGGTTTTAATTGTAGTAAATATATTGACTGCACGTGACTCTATTGTTTTTTTCTTTTTGTATAGTATACTTTAACCAATAAAATGTGATAACTAATCATACAGCATAAACATCCAATACTTTCTGCACCAATTTGTAGTCCGAAATTAATATTTAATATTTAATATTTTAGAGAGATTATTTCTATTATTTAGGAAGTAGAATGACAATGGACTCAAATTACTGTCGATAATGGAATCAAATATGTTCACAATTTTTTTTCCGCTTTTAAAAACGTCTAAAAACAGATTACAAAGGTACAGAGGCGGCCAGAAAATTTTATATCTCATGTAAAACATGGTTCTTTTCAGCGGTTTTCTTTCGATTCTGCTAGAAATTTTAACATATCATAAGACGACGAGGTATGGCCAACTATTCATCTATTTATCATGTACTTAAGGGGGCATTTACATGGATCGAGATTTTGGATTTACCCGATATGAACTGTCAAACCGGTTTGTTCTTATACGATATTTGATTGAGTGTATTCTCGTAACTGTATACATTTGTCCGGGTGACGTATAGTTAACTATTATTCGTATGATTTCCTTGATAATTGCTGGATTTTTCAACATCAAATAATGTATCCTGGGAGTTACCAACCAACGCTGTCATCTAATTTACTGTTAAAAGCTTTGACCTCAGATATGTTATGAAGATGTACTCAGTACTAGACTTGAATGCATCAAATGTCTCAGTAGTGGTGAGTGTGACCAGTAGGGCAGGTAGAACATACTGAGTTTTACACTCAATTTCTACCATGAGGTGCATGAACAATTTTTTGTCACTAAAAACCGTAAATGATAAAAACTGAGAATGTGACAAAAACTCACTGAATTATCCGGGGGTCTGTGAGACCGCTAGAAATATTCAACATTTAGTACATTTATGTAATGTTTAATCAAGCTGACAATAGCGAATATGAAAAAACGATAGAACTTAGCAAATTAAGTAGGCGATGGACTAGTTAGACCCACAATAAACCCAGCCGGCACAAGACGTCTTTTAGACGTCTTATTTATGTCTAAATTAAGTCTGTAGAAAGACGCATACTTTTAGACGCTTTTAAGGCGTCTTTAAGACGTCTTGAAAAAGTTACACGTCTAAAACAAGTCTAAAAGAAGTCTTGAAAAGTTTCGATTTATTTGGGTTTACAAAAGATGTCTTTCAAACGTCTTTAGAAAGATGTAATTTAGACGTTTTAATCAAGACGGCTTTAATACATCTTTAAGACGCCTTCTTTTAATTCTTCCTGCGTCTTTTAAATTTCTAATCAATAAAGACGGGGAACAAAAGAGCTGAAAAGTTTTCAGATACTAATCCATTCGCTAGACGTTTTAGTGCTTATAAAAGTTTTTATAATTCCGATTTTAATCAGAAATTATTTTTATAGAATTTCAAAGTAAAGTTTATTTATTCATATATTTATTACTAAGTAATTGTATCAAGCCTTCATGGGGCATTGGAAATAGAAGATAAAACAACATAAATTGTCATGAATATATTGTCGTAATTTATCTCCACTTTCGAAGTTTCTTGCTCAAAATAAAAAGTGTGTAACACCTGTTTAGAAGGCATCTAAAGATAGGTCTAAAAGATGTCTAAAAGATGTCTATGAAACGTCTAAAAGATGTCTTAAAGACGTCTTTCAAAACGTCTAAAAGATGTCTAAATATAGTCTGATTTGTCCGGTTAAAAGACGTCTAATGAAGATGTCTTAAAGACGTCTATGTAAAGATGTCTTTTAACCGGACAAATCAGACTACATTTAGACATCTCTTAGACGTCTAGGAAGGCGTCTTTAAGACATCTTTTAGACGTCTTTTTGCCGGCTGAGAAGATGTCATTTAATTTATCCCATGAAGTGGATGCATGAAATATTTAATGAAAGTCACTTAAAACACAGTGAGTATGGAAATAACAAAACCTTCCACAATTTTTGGGGGTAGGGTGTAGTCAGATTGAGTCAGATTGAGCCAATTGAGCCATGATGCCTTTTGTGGCAGATGAGGTAAATATTACCGTAACCAATATAGGAAAGCAAGATTATTGAAAGGATTAAGCACAATTGGTCATTTGACTACACTTTGAAACTCATGTATATAGCCTATTTTGAATGTTCTTTGTGAAGTGCAAAAACAATATAAGCAATGTAAATATAGCTGAGTAAAAAAGTTTGTTCTGACTTATTTTATGAAAAGACGACAAGTAGAAAAGGCCCAGAACAACAGGAGACAGTTTTCGCTGGCAATTTTACAAAAAAGCGTAAGTTTTGACGCCGTATTCATAAACGTTCCGCCCCCCCTTCTTTTCTGTGCGTTTTACATTTTGCTGCCTCCAGGAAAGAGCAACCTACTTTTGTAACTTTTGTCAATATCAAGGAGTCAAAAGGAACTTGTAACTAATTATCTAAGTAAGGATCTTTTGTTAACTGACTCTTTTTGATAAAAATGAGCAACTAGAACAGAACATAAAAATGTGTAGAATGCCTTGTACAGATCTGTAAAAAAATCATAAATGTTTCTAGCCATGTTTGGAATTGATTTCTATCAACATTTTGCTGCCTCCAGGAAAGAGCAACCTTTTTTTGTAACTTTTCTCAATATCAAGGAGTCAAAAGGAACTTGTAACTAATTATCTAAGTAAGGATCTTTTGTTAACTGACTCTTTTTGATAAAAATGAGCAACTAGAACAGAACATAAAAATGTGTAGAATGCCTTGTACAGATCAGGCAAAAAATCATAAATGTTTCTAGCCATGTTTGGAATTGATTTCTATCACAATAAATGGTGATGTTTTATTCAATAATGAGTTGCATGTGATCATTGGTCGATTATTTTTCAAATATTTTAACTTTCAGTTATCGAACACGCATGTCAGTGAGGGAATTGGAAAGACCTGAAAATGACGCCAAAAGATTTGCATTCTTAAAAGCTTGGCAAAAGATAAAAGCTCTTCCACCAAGTAATCCAAACTCATTTTGGGCGATTGCATGTTATCATGGTAAGCCATTCAAAAGGAGAAATGTTGAAGTTCCTCCAAACATACGAGTTTGGAATGGATACTCTCAACATTCTAATGTACTGTTCCTAACTTGGCACAGACGTTACATTCTTCGTATGGAGCAAGCGCTTCAAACCGTATGCCCTGATGACGATGTGGCCATGCATTATTGGGATATGACATCAGAAGAAAGTTTGAAATATGGCCTTCCAAATTTGTTGATTGACGATTTAGTTGTAATTGATGTCCAAGGAAATCGAATACCGAATCCACTTCTTAACTTTAAATTTCCAGAAAGAATACCACCAGACAACAACCAAGATGTATGTGGAAAGGAAAAAGGATACGTCACCACACGTTATCCAATGTCTGGCATCCAATCTCCTAAATTCGCTAAAGAAATAGCTGATAAACATAACGAAGAGATTCTTCGGAAAAATATTAATCTGAAAGAAGCCTTACAAAGGAATATCATTTTTACTCTAAATATGGTTATAAACGGTCATTTTGAAGACTGCTTAAGCCAAGGTAATTACAACGTTTTTTCAAACAAGCGGTCGGCTGGTCAAATAGGAGGAAGTATCTCTTTAGAAATCCCTCATGGTGTGATCCACATTGCATTAGGGGGTTACACGTACATTAACCATACGGATATGGAGAGAATCGATGGATTGGGAATCATCCCTGGAGCGAATGGAGATATAGGTCAATTGGAAATTGCATCCTTTGATCCCATTTTCTACTTTCTTCATTCTAATATTGATCGTATATTTTGGGTATGGCAGAAAAAATGGAATCATACTAAATTCTTTGAAATCGATTGGTTAGTTAATGGTCACATCGATCCAGGTGTTTCCCCAAATAATCCTTCTCCAAATCAAGGTGAATACCAGAGCCTGACAATGGATACTCAATTATTTCCGTTTCATAAAGCAACAGGTGAAACAGTTTGTTCCAGAGATGTCATTGATATTGAAGGTCAACTTGGTTACACATACACCATTGGATCTTATGATCGTGAAATATGGCCTGTCATACCCAAGAAATACTATCATCGAAAACAAGTGTCAAGTTTCGATGATATATGTCTCGATTTTGAATTGGCTTTAAGATCGAAAGAGAAAAAAGGTATCTTTTATGACTTAAGCCAAATCCCAAAGATTGCTTGGAAAACAAATTTTATCAATCAATGTTTCGGATTCCACTATTTTGATACATTAAAAATGCAACAGTCAGAAGTAATTTTAAAATTCTTGTTAAATCTTCAGAAAATCAATAATGATGACTACCCTGGATCCTTCATGTTACGTGCATATCGCAAGCTCAATAATGGGAACAGAGCATTAATCGGACAACATGGTGTGTTTAAACCATGGAATGGAAAGTCCTGTGTGCACTGCCAAAGACGAAGTTACTCGTCTGCAACTTTTGAAATTCCAGAAGAGTTCTATCCAAAATTCGGAGAGGTGCCAGCATTAGAAGACTACAATGTTGTGATCAATTATAAGGATCCTTTTAATGACAGGGAAATTTCACAGCAACTTAAACTTCAATCTACTGATAATACAAAACTTATGTCACGATTCCTTTTGCTTTTGTCAGAAGAATAATCATCTTCGAAATTATCTGTTTGTCTTTTGTGACTTTCGCTAATAGTAATATTTTAGGGCCGCCGTAAATAAGGGCATCGTTAGATTTATGTCTGTAAGGGTTTGACCGTTTTCTTTTCAAAAAATCGCAAATAAAGACAGGTGTAAACAAACCGGCTTCAAAATTGGGTTGGTGTGAAAAACAGGCCAATAAGATATGTACAAAATCCAACAAAAATTTAAGTATCACTAAGTGATAGAGCTCAAAAAGCTGACCATAAAATGAATGGGATTGTCTGTGTTCGACTTACCGTCGCGGACATATCGTCGATCAAAAATTCCAATGACGTCCACAAAAATTGTAGATCCAAATTATCAAAAAAATCGAACAATATGAAAGGTTGTTTTTTGTCCTTATTTGGTAACGATCATATCTATCAAAAATATATATAGAGAGAGAAATCTTAAAACTTATATTTCATTTGAAACAGACGCATCGATGATAATAGCTCAAAATGTAGGGTCGACAAAAGAGATTAATAAATCAGTCAAAAAAAATAGGTATGCGAATGTAATTAATACATTCCATTTTATTGTCTCGTTTTTTCAGACAACCGCTATCATCATCAGCCATATTAAAAAAAGAACACATCAATAAAAAACCTCTACATGCCACTGCTTCTGGAATAAACTTATTAGTTTGTATCATAAAGACAATCTTTAATTATAAAACTGAAGCAAAAATATAATAGTAGTAAATATAGCTGTTACATTGCTGAATATACAAATAGAGGTCAGTTGGAAATTCCATTACATTCAATTAAGAAACCGTGATAATATCTGATCAGACTTTTAATAACGCCTTTATCAATAATATTTTCATTGTTGCATTAATTTTCTGAAGTTTACCGTAAAGGCTAGACACAGATAAGAATAATTAATAGCTTTGAAATGACAACGCCGTCACATTTATTTGTCATTGTGTCAGTTGACTGAATAAGTAAATTTTAATCTTTATAAATTTAATCTTTTGTAAATTTTAATAATTCCTTTCCTTTGATTTTGTTTGAAGTACAAGCCAAATCATGAAGACTTTCACAACATTATTGTTGCTTTCCATGCTAGTTGCCTTGTCAGTTGGCAAAACCGGCAGTGGTGCTAATGGGAACAGTAAGTTGTAATTGTCATCACGCTCAAATTATGACCAAAATGGACTGTTTATGATTGCGAATATAACGTTCTTTTTAGCAAAGGTAATTCATGGACGAGATCAGGGACTAGGTAAAATATTACTCAAAGTACAAGTATGAAATTTAAACTTCTGGTTGTGTTAATATTATGCAATTAATCTTGAAATTACATTAAGTAACAAAATGACGAAAGGAGTATTTTATGTTTCTCGTTGATTTGATTTAACAGTGATATTTTATTTTAAGTATCAATTTTTTCAGATGTTTGCAATGATATGTGGCCATTCTTTTTATGTTCAAAACGATATAAAGGTGGTGGTGGGTTGTGCGATATCAAAGAAATGCACTTTCTTAATATATCGGCTTCTTTCAAAATCTTATGAAAACCTGTAAACATGTACGTAAACCTTTTCTGAATGATTCCTATACATTTAGATGAATGGCAAAAATTGTTCCAAAATATAATGTCTGATATTGAAGGTAAGCAGTAACTTCTAGTAGCATCGACCAAACAAATTGGAAAAATGAGATGTGAAAATTGTACAAAATTATTTCCGGATTTAATTTTATATCTCCTATGACGTAACATCGTAACAACATAAGTAAGTCTGTGCATCCGCTCGTCGGCTTTCAGAAGCTCGTTGACTTATATAAATTGGTGAATGGAGTGTTTGTTTTGCATATTAAAGTGCACACTTGTGCTTCAAGCTCACAAGAGCATTAGAAAAATACGCACACCTTTCTAGAACTTAATTTTCTCAAAACGGTATATATTTTTATAAATTCAAAACGTGAAACCTCAAAGACCAATTTACTGGTGTTTTCAACATGTTCCATTGTGACGCATCTCCATTTTATGGAAGAAAGCGTCTGCAAATGCGAAAATTTGTAAGCACTGTGTGTCACAAAATGTGACTAAAAATGACAATTTTCAAAAAATTGTCTTGCAAAACTCCATAGTTTCATAATGCCATCTCAAGTTCAAAATTCTTTCATAGTATTTACTGTTCAAACTGAATTACTCGATCAAACCATATTCATAATATATAATTAGAGTTTATCATGTCATAGACCGGTTGTTTTTGTTTGCGACGTTTCGACAGTTACTACTGTCATCATCGGGCAGTTACTACTGTCAGTTACTACTGTCATCATCAGTAGTAACTGTCGAAACGTCGCAAACAAAAACAACCGGTCTATGACATGATAAACTCTAATTATATATTATGAATACTAGACTGACAAACAATATAAATATATTCAATTTGATTAAAACCATATTCATTTGAAAAGTTTAATTTGGTTGAAGGGAATAGGAGGCAAGAGTTAATGGCAAGAATATTAACCAGATTAAGTTACATAGGTTACATAGACTTATTTCCTTTTTTGCAGATCGAAGAAGATCCAATCAAATCCAAGCAGATCCTGATATTCCTTCCGAAATATTAAACGTTGCTGAGTCAATTAAAGGTAAGAATCTGTTAGGTGAGTGTTTACGTTAATAAATAATAAATTATTTATAAATGGGATATTTTGTGAATTAATTTTGTGAACCATTTTTGTGAACCATTTTCGAAGGACATAATACATTTTTCCTTACATAGACGCTTGGCTGTTAAACCGTGTGTGGGGAAAGGAAAATGGTAGAAATGGTGGCGGTAATAGAGATAATGCTGGAAAGTGAGGTTATGGGGAAAATTAGGTTCGTAAATGATTTAAATTCTTTTCTATAATAGTGTGTGTAGCAATGATCTGTTTTACTATGTTTTTTCCACTGTGATAGACCTTTTCAATCTAAATAATAACTACTCCCTTAAGTGTAGTAAAAAAACATCTTAAACCATTTATTTTCCTTTGAGGCATCGTTTCTCTTTGCAAACGACCAACACGTCACTTATATTGACAGGCTAAACAAGGCGATTGATGTAATGACGTTTATGAAAAGGTCTATTCTATGCCGAATCTGTATGTTCAGATAATGAATGTAGTAAAGTTGCTTATTGTAAATAAAATTTAATGGTCTTATCATTATTTAGCCCTGAAAAAACACCCGTGTAATAGTTTCTTTATTATTTATTCCCATCTTTTTTATTTTGACTTTCTTTTTGTTTTTAAAGCGGTTGACTTCTTTTCGACTCTATAGATAATATAAAAAACATTTCTTTTCGGAATTTCTTCTCTTAGGGACTTCATTTAGACTAGGTTTAATTTGAAACATTAACAGTAACAAGTTTTTATATTTTTTTAAATGTGAATGGAATCGACCCTGATGTAATTCTCAATCTCATCTTTGAGTGTTTACAAATCATCTCAGTATGTTGCATTAGTGATTTCATAATGATTTCTTTCTTTTTTTTAGCATTTCGAAGATGAAAATGAAGTTTATGTAGTTTTTTGGCATAATGTTCCGTATTCACTTGCATAAGAAATAAAATTTTGATCGCATCAAATTTGATATTCTTTTACCCAATGGAGAAGAGACAGAACTCTTAATTTTTCTATTATGCAGATAATGACTTTTCTTTTCATTTCGGTATCTTTTTGACGTTATCTGCGATTTTACTACTTTTGGTGAAACGAGAACTTTTCAAATAAATAGCGACGAACTCTATCTCTATCTCGGACAAATTCCTTGGACAAATCCCTTAATAGGATGTTCAGTCACGTGACAAAATCTGTGCCCAGATAGCTCCGCCTGAGAGATGCGTAGCGTGCAAAGACACGTTTTTTGAAAAATTATTTTTAAAGTGCCTAATTTGAAACACAAACATGGGCCCTTTGACAGCTGTGAAAGTAATAGTTCCAATTATTTAAACATTGTCTCTGGTGTTTTCCCATATTTCTTCATTTTGAAATTGGTGTATATTCAAGTAGACCCTTTCATTTCCTTTACAAATCTTTCTTGAAAAAGCTCAGAAATCATCGTGAAAAAGGCAAAGGGAAAAGATAGAATTGAATTGAATTGAAACATTTATTTTACGCTGGTTTGCCGTAGTTAAAAAAACAAATAAACTAATTTACAACAACAAAATTAAAAATTAGGAACATGGTATAATTTGCAAATATTTAATTTTGGCATTTTTTGCAACTGCACCGCTTACCGAGACTCAATTTTCTGAATGACGCTTTCAATGAACTTAACTGGGGACAATCTTATACCCAATTTGGCAGAGAATTCCAGAGTAGACTTCCACGAAATAGAAAGCTTGATGTGCCAAATTTTATAGTTCTCGTTACAGGCTGTGACAAAAGATCAACAGTACGAAGATCATACTTAACTTGTTTGGGAATAAAGAATTCCTGCATGAAGGCAGGGCCTATGTTGGCTTTAGTTTTGAAAATTTCAGTGGCTAGAAAACGAAAATGAAATTCGTGGATGCTAGAAGTTTCTGCCAAATTGAGTAATTCAGTGTAGGTACTTTCATAATCTAGGAATAAAGCCATGGTAAAAGAGATGGTTTATGTATTGTTAAAAATTTAGAGTATGCAGTTTTGTTACAGAACATCCATATTATAGGGGCATAATTAAATTGGATGATATAGCTATTAAACAGAAGTTTTGCTTGATCTGATGTAATAAGTTTTCTGATTCTGTAAAGGCAATTGATACCTCGACTGGTCTTTTTACACAAACTCAGAATGTGGTCATTAAAAGTGAGTTTGTTATCAATAGAGATACCAACTTTACAGATTTCGAGATAGAATTTTACAATTTTTTATTTCAATAAATAGATTTTCAGTGTTATCACTACCAAGTAACATCATCTGAAAAACTTTGGTAAATTTTAGAAAATAAAGGTAAAATACTAATTGGCTGATAATTTTCCATCAAAGTTTTGTCTCCCTTTTTGAAGACTGGTGTGATTACTGCTTTTTATAATTCACTAGGGAAAATGCCCTCACAAACTGAAATCTATTTTTTTCCTCTAAAAATTTTATTCTTACTTCCATATTATTTATTAAGGACTCCAAATTTCGACATTGACAAAGGTCACGAACTTCTTCCTGCTTTTCATGGTAACATGGTTTTTAACATCAATCGCAGACTTTTCGAGTTCAGATTTAACAATATGTTTAATTGTTTTCTCCAAGAACTTTCAGTCAAGGAATGGAGTACATTCCATTGAATTTTCTTTCTCGTCGTCGATATCTTTGTTTATACGAATATCTTTCAGTATCGTCATGTATCGTCAAGTTTAGAAATGAAAACTGACTCACTACTCCCATCACCTTGAACATAAATAATTTCTTTTTCAAGCATCGCATCAAATACAGATTTAAAATCCGTTATATCCAGATCATACTTTTGTTTAGTAAGGTATAATATATAATATATATAATATATACTTATACTTATAAACTTATATACTTCTTATATGCTCAATTGATTTAACAATTTCTAATTCAATTCTTTTGTACACAAGACTCAAAGACTTCAACTACGTCCGTTACACCCGCCATGTTGGTCTGACCAAACTAAAAAAACACAGCTCACGTTTGTTCTAATGATATAATTTTCCCTACCATACAGACTAAAAGAAACTTTACATGTTTCTGCTTAAGATTTTGTAAAGTGTATTTCTTTAACTAAGTTTGGAGTTGTATATTATTGTAGTCAGGCAGATGGACGACCATGTGGACATTACAATTGTTGTGAAAACATCATATATACTACCTAAACTTTCTAAAAATCTTTACTGACCTCCTAAATATTATTTAAGGAAGAAGATATAACCAAATCAAAGGCGTAGCTAGAGCTCAGTCAAAATTTATGGAGGAGAGTTTAGTCATTTAAAGGAGAAAAGGAAAACGTGCAAGTAACCTGATCGACACTTAAGACTGAAAAGAAAGATCGTAACGTTGGACTCCTCCACTTTTTTTGACTGACCCTGAATATGCCTACGCAAATGTAGAAGTGAAAAAAAGCAGACGCTCTGTCGTATTTTTTCCGCCATATTTTTCTCAACTTTACAGATTTTGAAAGTGTATGGATTTAAAACTTTTCTAGTCAGGGGGTAAGGTAAGGTAATTAAATTAGATCGCATTCTAACAATTCTAACAACTTTAAAATTCTTAATAAAAATATAGAGATTAACAAAAACATATTCAAAGATTTATCAGTACACAAATATCTACAAATTACACTTTTTTAGATCTTCGATAGAATTAAGCAAGACCCTCGTGTTAAAAAATATTTTTATTGGACGTGGGAAAGATTGTTTATAAACGTTTTTCCATATGCAGGAAATAGTGATGAAGAACGTGTTGATTAAAATACTGTAACATTTTGAATATAGGCACCCTGGACCTTTCAAACGCAAAAAAACATTGCATTGCGTTCTCCTCCGGGCGACTTTAAGATGTCTTCCTTAAGATGCAACACTCCATGAAGTAATAAAAACCCGTAAGATGGAGCTAGAGATTCCCCTAATGGGAGATTCTCCCTATACTAATACGGAAAAAACAAACATCCATTGACGAACTTCCCGAAAATTTTTACTTAACGTTCTTTCTTTAAAAGTTAGGTAAGAAAAAAGCAAGATTGCGTATTAGTATGTCATCTCTAAGACTATCAGTTAAGGACAGCTTTATACAGCTGCATCATCGCCGTGTCGAATTAAATTACTTTTATTCGGGTAAAATTCGGCAAAAATGCGACAGTCACTTTATACAAGTTTTGTTGCTGAATATCAAATTCGACATGGTTTTAGACAGCCACATAAATACCGCATGAATTTATTACCGTACTCACATTTACTTAATTAAGGTGTGTATTTATTTGTTTTAACATTTTTAAACAATTTAACCAAGCAAGATTGCTAGTCTCAAGGTCTTGTCCATCTTAACTGTCATTTCGTGCATGTTTTTCACAAAGTTCTATCAAGTTGTTATTAAAGTTCTATCAAGTTGTTATTAAATTCGACCATTATGCGGCTGTTTAAAGTGATGCCGAATTTATGTCGAAGATTGCCGTTTTATTCGACAAAGTCTGCTGCACTTAATTCATTATGTCGCACTTAATTAATTTTTCACTTTATACAGTCAAATTTTCGCTGCATTTAATAAGTAATTTAAATCGACACGGCGATTATGCGGCTGTATAAAGCTGTCCTAAGTGCATTTTTGGTGATGAGATCGAACGATTCAAGTATACCGACTATGCAAAAATGCAGAAGATATGACTAAGTGCAATTATCAAACAATACATATTGTCTGCTCTTTTAAGTAACATCAGGACCTGTCTTTTTGGAACAATTACATCAGAATACTTCGACTGCCAACAACCAACAATGGAATCATACCTTGTTGGATAACACAAGCCCAATTAAAAATGGTTATTTTTAAAGCCACAATTGAGTAAAATTCATTATATTGGCAAATGGGGAAAGGCGAATTTATGTCATATGTTATTATTGTATATAATGTAATTTCAATTCCTTTTCTAAAAAATTCAACAGCCACTTATACATGTAGAGCAAACTATATAAATATATTAAATAAATTAATTTAAGAATAACATTAATTCGATACACAAACGTTTAGCTTCTGAATTCACAAATTTTTAACATCATCAGACAAAAAAATCACAAAATTGGTCCGAAGAAGGCTGCATTATCTTAAGCAAGGAAATTCTAGCTGCATCAGCATAAGCAACCACATAAAAATTAAAACAGTAAATCAAAGAGTTGTGCAAAAAATCATGTGAGAGGAGAAAATGAGGAAAAACAGGAAGTGAGATTTCAAAACAAACATTTGCAAATTAGAAATTTATGCATTATTGAAGAAAACAAAAATAAACTCAAAATTATTGAGTCGGAGAAAAAGGAAGGCCCATGCAACAAGTAATGTTATGGGGACAAAGAATAATGGACACAACAAAAGAATATTTCAATAAACCATTCATCCCTAGGAAAAAAATAAAGGCATTATAAAAAAACCCAAAAAAACAGAAGGAGCTTCTTATATATTCTATTTAGCATAACAACATAAAAAGAAGAGAATAGTCTTTTCCAGAGTAACAACAATAATTTGTCTCAGACACAATATAACCAGCAAAATCAGGAAGAACATTCATAACACATAAAATGTCCTTGAAGCAAATGCATGTTAAAAAACAAATTGTTATGAAAATGCAACATGAAAAAGGAAATGGACAATATTCAAGTGTTTAAAACATCATTTTTTCAAAAGCATTTTCATAAGCTCAGCATTTTGTTGAATGGAGTTTTGAAAAAACTTTTCGAAGTTATCTACTCCTCCTTTTTAAGTTGAAGTTCTCACTGTCTTATCTTTGACTCAATATCATTTTTTCCCTAAAATTCTTGTTGGTGATGGGTGCCGCTTCGGTGTCTTTTGTTTCGTCCATTGTCTCCTACATCGCTTTCGTATTGCTTCTGCCTTCTTTTTGTCGGCGTTTTCCAAATCAACCGACCATCGACCGGCTACCGATTACTTTACCGCTAGAAGACGAAACTTTTGTACTAAACAAACGAGAGTTTTATGACGCTACATGTGTACGTTACCGATGCCTATCACTTGCCAATCACTTGTGTCTGCGGCTGTCCCTTCACCATCGACCATGCCATGACTTGCAAAAAAGGCGGTTACGTCATCCAGCGTCATAACGAAATCCGAGACACCATAGCAACTGCACTCGACGATATATGCCGCGACGTTAAAATAGAACCTCAAATGTTACCACTCACTGGAGTACAACTGAATCCAAGGGCAAATAAGACAAACGAAGGTTAGAAATCTGTGCGATCGGTGTCTGGAATCGGGGTGAAAGAGCATTCTTTGACGTAACGATTTTTAATCCATTCGCTCTTAAACACCGACGACAGAAATCGATAAAAACTTTAAGCATAATGAATCCGAGAAGAAAAAAAGCTACAACCAACGGGTAATTGAATTTGAACACGGATAATTTACACCACTCGTTCCTTGCCATATAACGAAGTAGTCAACTGGCTACGCACGAAAATTAATTTTGCCCTTATCCGATCCAGGTATTGAGTATTAGAGGTAATCGTGGCCGACAAAAATATTAACGTTAGATGCCGTGATGTTGTAATCACAAATTCAACATCAAAAATATACAATTAAACGAACACATCATGATCAATCTAATAACAACAGGAGGCCTTGGGCCTTGAAGGTCAGCGCGGTTGGCCATACAAGAAAAGTGGTCCATATTACAAAGGACCCTATACCTAGATAACATTCCGCACGTATTTACTAAATTTCACAGCCTTTCTCCTGCAGCGGCAAGAAGTACATTTTAGAAAGAAAATGTTAGTGTCCTTAAAACTGTCGTTTTTATTTCCAAATCAGCGGTTTCCAGTTTGAGGTTAACGATCTATGCTTTAATGATCTGCACATGCTCATTGTGAAATCAGCAATCACTGTCGGGAAAAAAGTTGAAACCCGGGTCGATAAGGTCGACCCATTGCCATTTTCGTGAAGACGTCAATAAAAAGCTGTTTGAAATTTTTCATAGTAGTGAATCTGAACGTCAATGGCGGTGTTGTTTCAAGTGTTACCGGACATACAACCTCGGCTTCAGTCATATGTCTCATTGTACTCGGTATCATCAATAGCTAGGAAACCTGACTCTAACTCTTTCCCTTCCCTATTTTTATTAGCTAATATGATTTGAGGGAAAGAGAGATGAAAAATCTCTGAAAAATTTCTAATTGAAAATCACCATGGTTAAGAGATAGAGAAATAGACAGGTTTCACTTTCAGAATTTGTATAATTCCTAAGCTTAATGTTAATTTTCGCTTGTTACGTCTGCCTTTTAAATGAAAACAACAACAAAACAAACAAGAGACGAAAAGTTAGAAGGTAGCGTTAGTCCGTTAGACACACTCTTCAGAAAAATCTTCAGAAAAATACTTGCGTTATGTCTCGATGGGTTGAGGTAATAGGTCTTGAAGTAAATTTATTAATGTGTATTCTGTTAAAGTGTTAATAATAGTACAATGTAACAGATCTGTGTCAAAGTAAAAACTGAAGATTATATATGATAATTTCACGTGACGAAGATAGCTATGCAAAATTGAGCAATGGAAATAATCTTTTGGAAATATCTGAATAATAAAATCTGTCCCAGTTCAGATAAGGCGGGCAAGTTCAAAAAATTCGGACAAGTGGTAGGTTTAGACGTCTGATGAAACTGGCAAGTTCTGGCAGCAGATACGAGGTAATACCAGAGATGATGCCTCCAACAAAAGATCTAACAATAAAAAGGAAATTATATATTATTATAATCATTCTTTGAAATTATACTGTTTATACGATCTCAGGTCCACTAGTGATGAATTTCAAAATTTTCACAAGTATTTTTAGAAATTTTAGTGGGAAGAATTAATGAGATTTTTTTTTCAATTTAAACTGAAAAAAGTAAAAAAAAAAATGACTAAAAAAAGATGCAATATTTGATCTTAAATCTCCCAATAGTTAATGGGCAAAAGTTCACAAAATTTAGATCAAAAGGAAGCATTTTAGAAATATTCTCGGATTAGTTGCAGTTCACTCCTGGAACGATTATCTTGCCCTGCAAATATGAGTCATAATGAATCATTCTTCGGAACCATTACAGGCTTATGAAACAGGTCGATAGTTCCAGCAGTGAACTGCAATCAGAAAGTGCAGATCATAAGCTGATTTTCAATAAACCTTTGCGAAACTTGCGAAAGTTTATATTCACAAAGAAACTTTGGATTAACATCCTAATTTTTGAGGTTTCGGGTCTATTTTGATATGTGATGTCTTAAAACTAAAGAAAGTGTTGGGTACAAGGTTGTTAAGTTCTATAAATTTATTCATGAAAGTTATTTTCCTGAAAGTTCGATGCCAAAAGTTTCTGATCCATAGTAGCAGTTTTCGTGCAAATTTATTTCATGAATTGAGATAAACGCACTTTCCCCAGGAATTTAATTTTGTGAATTTCACATATTTTGCATACGTTGAAAGACTGAGGAAAAAGGTATTCCTTCAAATGAATTCAGTAAAATCTGAATTTTCACAAGAATTTAATTTTGAGAATACTTGAAATACATTTTTTTTTCCAGTGAAATTTCCTTACCACTTTATTTGGTATATACAGTACAGCCCGAAAGAATGCAGCTGTGAAGGAATGAATTTTTACATGAAAAGTTTTGCCTATTACATGAGACATTGTTTTCAACACAATTTTTTTGAAATCTTTTATTTGACAAACAAAATAAGGTCACGAAAGCTAATAATCTTACGTGGAAATGTAAAGTTTCTTTCGGGCTGTATAGTATGGATCATTGGACTACCAAAATAAAATGATAATTGGCTAAATGACGAATAAATGACGAAGTTCAATAGAAACTCCACCACAGTGTCATATTTTTGACTATCATTAACAACAAACTTTCGACAACTACTAAAACAGCATTTGTGGTAGTAGTGAAAAGTGGGATGGTGGTAACCAAAGAAAAACTGGATTTCTTTTTCTTTCTTTTTTTTGTATTTTGCATTTTCAAACATATTCCTCCGATCATATTGTCACTCTTAATTCCAATAATGAATTGACCACTCAAAACAAACAATTTTTAAAAGTACAGAAGCTGCGCCGCACCACAACAGGGGCCCCCTGCCTAGTCTTCTTGTGTGTGTGAATGAATTTATTTATAAAGAGAACGGCAAGTCGTAAAACTGTAGCTATATAGCTATATAGTGGTGCGGCGCAGCTTCAAAAATTGTTTGTTTTGAGTGGTCAATTCATTATTGGAATTAAGCTACCTGTAAGCTGCTTACCGCGCTGACCACTAACCTTTGTGATTGGGAAGAGAACCTATCTGTAACACGTTTTGTAGCAAAAATTCTCGAAATAAAAAAAAATCACACCGGTATTCCAAACTAATTGGTACACGTTCCCATCGCAGAATTCGTGTTGCTCAAGCTCCCTAAGACTACAAATCTGCTGACTTAGTCGGTAAATAAAGGAAGCCGTCTTCGAAAACCCCCACAGTAACGGGACTGGAAGGATAAAAATATGGCATGCAATGTATACATGTACCCCACAGTTTAAAAATCGACACCTAAAAATTTACCAAAATCATTGGTTTGGTTTATATTTCATCAAAAGTTGCGTATCCCCCTCCTTCTCTCCTTTAAGTGCTGGTATGAGGTCCCCGTCAGTAGTTTATGAATTTTGATGTTAACACAAATCGCGCAGGGGACAAAAGAAAACATAACTTAATAAACATTACGACTGTTCGGATGCAAATCGATGCAAACGATCTTGTGGTAATGAGTACTTGGAAGGGTAGCCAGCTCGTGGTTTTTGGGATTGTTATTTTTAATATCAAAGGTAAGAGTGTTCCGAATCCAGAACAGACAAAGGTTTTCTGTTGTGCAAACCATTAAAATAATAATAATGTTTTTCTTCATCTCACAGATGTGTGATTTTTGTAAATACTTGCATTGTTTTTTTCTCTACCAACAAATCTGATTGCAAACGTTTTTGAGATAGTGTTTTCTGAATCTTAGCGGTTTCTATTATCTATAAGAGTTATATTGTTTTGGAAGGCATAGAGCGCTTACATATATAGCTAGCTATAATAATATATTAGTTTTAGTTTTATTATATAATTTTTTGTTGTTGCAGCTTCCCTTAAAGAAAATGGACATGCATGTCTTTATCAGTATAAGGCCGAAAATCATCATACAAGTTGTCAGAACAAAAGTTTATCAGACATTTCTCAATGTGGTGTGAAGAAATGTGTTGAGAATGAATATCTATGTTTGGCAATCTACAACAACATCGGTGGGCGACTACAACCTGATTTGTTGGATTGTCATTATCAAAATTCTGACCATGATCACTGCTCAAATGATACCTGCATTCTCCGAGCTGTCGGTAAAGGGCATCCTGGCTATTATGAATGCTGCTGTTATGGCTCGATGTGTAACACCAATTTAATGTTGCCTGTTATGAAGAACGCTATCACAAGAAACAAGTCAGGTATGCACATTATGAAGCTAATTTTGATTTAGTAATTCATTGAGATCTGACTTTTTATAAAGTGTATCAAGTGGTGTATTATATAACTTACTAGTAAAGTGTGTAAAATGTTTTTACAGGTTCATTTTCCCCATGAGTTACCGCTCCACCCATGCTTACCCTCTCTCATATAACATGGGAGTGATTAAATCAAAGAATTGCCAAAGATAAGTAGTACCTTGTTGCAGAACTCGAAAAGCTGATCAAAAAATGTATGGGATTGTGTGTGTAGGACAAATCGTTACTGAGATATTGTTGATCATAGATTCTAATGATGTCACACACGTCCCCAAAATGTTTTAGACCCAATTTTTTTCACCCTATCGCCAATGTCGCAGACCCCAAAAATGTCAGTTATCCCTATTGGTTCTCGAGATATTTCCTTAAACGTCCCGTTCCTTTAAGGATCCAATGCAATGTCCCCACGTGAAAAAAAACTTGCATGGTTTGCTACTTCTAATATACAAATACAGAAAAACGTTTCCCACAGCATCGTGGTTTTACGCGCTCCACATAAGAAAATGACCGGGAATATAAAAAAATGTATCACTCTCTAAAATAAAAGTTTATGCACAACGCGTATTATATATAAGAGATAAGTCCCTATCTTTTTCAAATAAAAATGAAACAACCAATTAATAACTAATTGAAATTCCCCATCTCTCTGTTTGTTTAATGAATCATATGATATTGTATAGATGAGGTGCTTTCTTGTGTCATCCCAAATACTGACTTTCTGTCATAATCTAAATGTTATTTCAATTTCAACGATCTTATTGACAACATTTGTCCATTGAACTTTTAATTTTGTTTTCATGAGTTACAACAAAATAGCAACCAGCATTATTTATTTATTGTATTGGGATTATAAACAAGAATGGAAGAAAACAAACAAATATCTGCTTTGAAATGTAGTTTTTTACATTAGATAATGGTTTAAAAAATATTTTGCAGGAATCTGTTTAATATCTTTTTATAAATCTGTTAGTTTGTTTTCTGTATCACATGAAAGAAGGAGTGTATTCACTCATCAAAGTATCTTAATTAATGACGTTGTTATGTTTGTTGTTTTCAAAGATTTCCTTTCAACATTAAAACAAATGTCATGATTTATCAGATAATCCAATTTATTCAAGTATTGAAATTAATTTTAATCAGGTGCTAAAATCTATATACTTAAGCTAAATAATTAATACCAATTCAACTGCCCGGATATTATGCATTTAAAAATAATTATTGATTCATTGATTTACCATTAGAGATTTGCTTTACTGAATTGGATTTGGTTCTCAGATACTACACAATTAATGTATGAATAAATAAACATCTCTCCTTATATGTGATATGTTAAGTTTTTTTTTAAAAAAAACTGTCAAAACTTACTCAAACTAAAAATCTTCTTATACTAATACACAATCTTGCTTTTTTCTTACCTAACTTTTAAAGAAAGAAGGTTAGGTAAAATTTCTCGGGAAGTTCATTAATGGATGTAGGTTCTTTCCGTATTGGTATAGGGGGAATCTCCCATTAGGGGAATCTCTAGCTCCTTCTTATGGGTTTTTATTACTTCATGGAGTGTTGTGCCTTTAGGAAGACATCATAAAGTCGCCCGGAGGAGAACGCAATGCAATGTTTTTTGCGTTCGAAACTTCATCAAATTTTCTAAACGTTCATTTCTTTAAACGAGAAATGAAGACGCTATGTGTAAAATTTTTTTTATTTTTTTTTATTTTTTTTATTCAACACTTTAAGTTTAGTAATAAGAATAACAACATTGATTGGTATCAGTAACTATTTTATTCGACGAGATAGTCAATGTAGACCTGTTATGTGTTCGTATTATCAGTTCATCATTTTCTACCGTTGTTTATGTTTTTAATGTGGTTGAACATAGCTTTTTCGTATCAGTTAGTTTTAACTACTATGCCGAAATGTGTAGCTAGCAGTTTATTTTATTGTAGTATGTGGATTGATATTATTAAAGTTTGCCTTTAGGGAAATGAAGGTAGCAAGATCGTTATTATATTGTTTTGATAGTGTTTGGATGATACCTTTTTTTAGATTATAAAATTGAATAGTATAGATGATTGTAATCCAAGAAGAGAGTGATTACATACATATTTACATGGTTTTTGTATCATGATACACAAGTGGAGTTTTGGGTTTTGACATTTCCAAAATTCATAGCAGAATAAAGAATTGAAAGATAAAAACGTCAGAGAAAGTATTGTTTTTGTAAGCTTTAGTTAATAGGGAAATTTGAAGGTATTTTCTTATAAATCAGAAGTTTAATCGTGGTTAGGTAGGAGTATACGTTGTATTGTCTCTTTTCTAAATCTCTGAATATTGGAATTATAGCTTTTAGTCTAACTGTACAACTTTAGAAATCTCTAAATAGGCCAAATAGCACTGAAAATAGAGCTAATAACATTCTTTGAATGATCAATCCAGAATATTTAACAACAATTTTGTGCTAAATATGATATAATTCCAACATGGAGAAACACAACAATTTTTGTATATACACAGACTTATCATGGCAGTATTGCGTGTAAAAACAATTTATGGAGAAAAACTGTAAGATGTTTTTACACGCTACACTAGTATTATATAATAGGAATCAAAAAATTGATAGGTTATACTTTTAAAGGGAAACAGAGGTTTGGAAAATGATTTTTTTCTTTTTCGTTTCAAGGTTAGAATATATAATACAATGATTAAAAAAACAAAGAAAAAAATTGATATTGACGTACTTCATGCCTGATAAGTGTTTTGTAAGTATAAAGAAGACAGATTTTAGACAGATTTTTCTTTGAATTGAAATTCAGTAAACGTCTACTGGAAACATGCCGATTTCAATAGAATTTCCCTTTTCAGTCTTAAAAATGTAAACAAGAGTTTGTGTTTTACTGCCCTGCAACATTTCAAAGCAATTTCTACCTGCGATGCTAGCCTTCTACTCACCACAAGCATTCCAAAAGTAAATAAGCATAAATATAACTAGGGGTTTTGTACGCGTTGATTGGCGCCCTTTGCCTTTTGCCTCTTTGGCAATTCTGAATCAGTATTTTTATGTCGGGTCATGCTTAAAAACCGAAAAACATTTGGTAATTCTTTATTTTCATTTTTTGTTGTTGTTGTTGCTGCCATTTATTTTATTTCGCTTTGTTTTGTTTTTGTTTTTGTTTTTTTAAACTTACATTTGACAAAACGGCCGACTTTCCCTTTCCTGGTAGAGATATCGTAAGAAAAGAATTGCATTCCACAGTTATTATTGGTTCACTTGTCTCCACAACTTCACTGAAGTATTTGGCAAGACTCGTCTATACATTACCTTTACTTAACAAAAGCACATGGATAAAATTCAATAAGTTTCCATGACAAACATTGTCTATCCTCACGTTCTCATTGGTTAAAATGACCTTTTAACTCAAAATACTTTATAGACAGAAGTGTCAAATTTGATTGAAATCCGAATGTTCTCAGTAGACGTCTAATTCAAAATAAAATGTATTTCCAAGGTAAATTCAGTTAGATAGACTTTGGAAAAGGTCAAACTTTCATTTTGCTATCAGGTACACTGGGATTTCAGTAAGAATTGAATTCCCATGATACAATAATTATTGGATTAGGCTCAACCTCAGCTTCTTTTGTTTTACACTGTAAACTAAATTTTCAAATTGATAGAGTATGTGGACACAACTATGACTTGAAAGAACTGCTGAAGTGTTCGGCGACATTCTTATTTATTTTTATAATTCCAAGGACCCTATTTTCCCTTTCTTGGACGCTTATATTGTTTTGCAATCTGGAAGGGGGTTATTAAAGAGTGACTAAAAGAGGCAGCGATGGAAAAAAGAGGAAATACAGTACTGTCAATGGCCGATTAAATGCTGTGAGCATTTATTTAAAAAATTATATTTTGTTTAAGTATATATTTTGCTTTCAATAAAGATATTATAATATTATTCTTGATAAACTTTAAAGAAAATATTGTACCAGCATTTTAAGCTAGATATCAAAATAGAAAGCGAATGTATTTGAATATATCCTTCAAAACATACCCAACATACCCAACAGCAATTTTGAATAAACTCAAATAAATGCCTGTGAGTGTGTAGTGCTTTTCAAGCACCACACCATGGGTGCTTATTCGGACATGGCGTTTATTCGAGCATAGGCATTAATTGGCATCACATGTTTATTTGAGAATGAGCATCTATTCAGTCATTTACGGTATATATATACTCCCATTTATCAATTCCATATTTTTACCTGAACATCAAATTAAAAAGGAAACAAAAAAACATCAATGAGAATTCATTTCACATTTATATCCTATTTCCGTGCATATGAGCTGGAGTTTCATAAAAACCAATGGCCACTCTGCTTTTAAACAAGAGACATTATTGTGAAAAACAACATTGTTGATTTTGGGCCAGAAATTTATAAGTTCACAGGGTTGATGTTTTTCACTACCCCTTTAAACATATCACTTAGGTGCTATAAATAGTTTAATTTATTGTACAGATTGTGTACGTTTTGCAGATTTCACTAAATTAAATAGTTAAAAAAAATTCTATGCTTCTGCATAGAATTCACTGTCAAGGTAATTCATCAGAATCCATCTGAAAATCATAAGATAGACAGTTGCAGAAATTTTCAATGCATAAATTTTTGTGTTTGATAATCTTTTCGCAGTTGAGTTAAAAAACATCAAGGTGAAAAAGTCTTCAAATTATTGTGTGAAAATATAATGCCAGATGACAAGGGGCTTGTCCGCGCATTCTTTTTGCCTGTAAAAGATGTATAGTGAAGAAACGGTTTTTGATAAAAAAAAACTAATCTCACAAATTTCAAAGATTCAAGATTTGTTTTCATTTTCTTGATTTACCAAAGTAATATTTTTTTCTCCATTGTTATTGTACCAATAAAATCAGAGGAAATACCACTGACAACTCCTTGGATTTTGTCCGTCAATAGTCTCTTTAAAGATTCTCTCTGAAATCTCTTCTGTTTTTGAAGAAGCAAATAACATATTGGACTTCAGTATATTCCAGATTTTTCGTTTCACGCTTCCTGACTTCTTCATATTATTGTGAGATAGAAAGAACTTGCATAGCTTGCTGGGCTATACTGTTTTCCAATAGTATTTTCCCAGGCGAAACTTTTTTACCTTTTTGGACGTTCAAAAGTCAAAATTATTAGTTTTCTTTGCCTCCAGAAAAACACTACTGACCCCAGACCACCTTCTAAATGTACGATTGTCATTCCAGACCGCGCCCAAAACGATTTCCAGATACTTTAAATATAACAATATAACCCATGTGTGTATGACAAGAAATGTTCTGGTGGAAAGAACTTGAGATCATTAATAATTTTTATTTTATTCTAGGTGATCCAGTAACCTCACAAACAAACAATACAACTTCACACTTACTTCTTATCACACTTATTCCATTTTTCATCATGCTCATATTGAGTATCACATACTTTATAAATAAAAGAATGAAACATTCTTATAATGGAGAGTCACTTTTAACAATACCATCTTCTATTATAAGTCAAGGGCACCATGTAAGATTGGAGTTACAAGAAACGATTCACTTAGGCAAATTAGGATATGTCAAAAAGGGTGTGTATGGGTATAGATCTGTAGCAGTCAAGGTGTTTAACAGAGGCGCAAAAGAAGCATGGGAAAAAGAGAGACAGATTTATGATACATGCTCATTGGAACACGAGAATTTACTGAAGTTTGTTGGAAGCGACTTGTGTAATGATAGTGGCATTCCACAGTATTTTATTATCACAGAATATCATTGCAATGGTTCTTTGGATGAATATTTAAGAAACTACACAGTTGATTTAGACATTTTATTAAAATTTCTATATGGTATGGCGAATGCCTTTAATTATCTGCATGGTGGTGACTCAGGGTCACAACATCGACCTATAATAGCTCATCGTGATATAAAGAGTAGTAATATTCTCGTCAAAGATGATTTGAATTGTTGTATTGGTGATTTTGGTCTTGCTCTACCAATATGGGATCAGACAGTTGTGTTCACATCACCTGATATTAATCAAGTGTGTAGCATTTATTCTTCACTTTGTTTTTGTGTTGGTATAAAAAATGCTGGACTGTGGAATTGTGATTTAATCATGAATCCTTGATAGGTCTTTTTGTAAATTACATCAGAGCAGGTTTCATTTTGTCTGCAAGCTTTAAAGTAGAAATGATGATTTACATTAACGAAAAAAATTATTTTATGAAATTCTTTTATCGTGGTTAAGTATGTAATAATTATTAAGATCAGAAATGAGCTGGAAATTAGGTCTGGTTTGAAATTTATTTGAAGAAAATTGTTGGTACGAATTGAGGTCCTGAAAATAGCGAATTTCGCAGAATTTACTTTTGCGATTCAAGGTTCAATGGTAAATTTTGTGGAATTTATTTTTGTGATTCAAGGCTTGAAGATGAATTTTGTGAACATATATTTGAGTTTTTTGTTGCCACATGTTTTTATTTATCAAAATTTTGAGGTTTCCTAACTAGTGGTGTTTCAATTTTTGGGAAAATGTTTTGTTGGAAATGATTGAAAAACTTATGGAGCCACTTGATAGAATCTTGCTCCCAATATCTTTTAATGCTTTTATTGTTGATAAAAGATGAATGGGGTTGAGATTTCCCTAGGTATTCTTAGAAGATTTTTCCGTTTAAAGCCGAGAAAAACCAATTAAAACTGTTCATAAGTATATAATTTTCTGCCATTTTTTGAGGAATTTATTTTTGCGATTTTGAAATATTTCGGCAAACAAATTTTCACGAATTGCCAAATCAGCTTAAAGTTCACAAAATTTTCTTCTCGCACAAATTTCTTGACGAAGTCATGTATAGGTTAATTTTAAAACAAAAGTAAAAGGTTCTTGCCTTAAAATCTGAGGTATGAATTCTTGATGGATATTCATATCAGGTTAATGCTGAAATTGCTCTCTGAACAACTAGCCTCGTTAAAATAAATCTACATTATAATATGATCTGGAAAAAAAGCACATTTAAAATGAGAGAAAATATATGTTGCACTTCAGGTTGGCACAAAGAGATACATGGCACCTGAAATGTTGGAAGGAAACATTGCCTTTTGTTGGGACAGTTTGTTACAAATGGATGTTTACTCGTTTTCTTTGGTCATGTGGGAAGTTGTGACAAGGTTCAAACATAAAACTGGTATACATCCCATATTTTATATGCTACTGTTATTTATTATCCTCTGATAAATTGTGGTGTTGGGTTTTGTACTATTCTCTCACCGTTAACACCAGTATCAATTTGCAAAATTCCCTGTTCTGGAAGTCTTTCGATAAGATCTATTGTCAGTATTTTTAACTCGAACTACCTAATTGTAGTTTGTTTTGCACACTTTTTGATCACATGATGGTAAATAACTATGGTGGATTGGTTAAAATTTTGTCATGTGATCAAAAAGTGAGCAAAACAAAGTTTCCCTAATGAAAAGAGGAAAGGAAAACTTTCTGAATAAAATAATGCTATCTTGGCGGTAAACTTTACTGATCCAAATGGAGCGCTTACTCAAATTCTCTTGATTCTGGAAGTTGATTTTTTTATAAGTCCAGGCGCTAACTCAAACAGTTACGGTAGTTCAACATTCGCTCTTAACTTTTAACTCCGTTTGCTGTTCTGTTGACCTTAATAAGTTTCCTTATTATTCTGTTATTTTAAGTTGCTGCCAGCGAATATGTACCACCCTTCTATGAGGAAGTTGGACAACATCCAAGCATTCGAGACATGATACAATGTGTTTGTAAGGACAAAATAAGACCACACATCAAAGACGAATGGAAAAAACATAAAGTAAGATTTAAAAATCTTGACGTGAATACTGTTGTTTATTATGTGAATACTCGTACACGGACCTCGCAATCGAGCGCCGCAATCGACGGTATTATCTATTACATCATTGCTGTATATACAGATAATGCAGTAATTGTAATCGACGCCCCTATTAGGGGGCGGCTGTGTAGTCGAACCTATGTGTTTGTGGAGGAATGGGAGTTCAATGGCGTAATTTACCCATCGATGATGGATCTCGGATTGACTGTGCCTTGACTGGTCTAATTTTTTTAGTTGTCCAACTCCATCATAAATCTAAGAAAGGGAGGAAAGATAATGGAGAGTTTCTGAACGTGTATCCATTTTAGAGCGAATATAAAACGGCAAGCATAGATGTACTATGCAGACCAAAAGTTGAATTACCCCCCGAAACCTGCCAAAATTGATTCACGTCCGTAATTTCTATCTCCAGATGTGAAATAGACAGCGATTAGTGAAACTATTTAAGCTAGTAAAAAGTATAGATAATTGTTCTCTTTTTTAGATATTGAAGACTCTATGCGAAACAATAGCAGAAGGTTGGGACGAAGAGGCATATGCTCGCCTAACCGCCGGTTGTATACAGGAACGAATTCTTCAGTTAAAGGACGAAGTAAGGCTGTATCACGACCACTTCGATAGTGAGTCATTATTGGAGGAGACGACGAAATGTGTCGAACTCATGGATTCTTCTTCGTTCTGCTCCACATCCCCTTCTACATCGCGCACCTCAACAATGTCTTCAACGTAGACGCTTTTCCAGGTACTTCTGGTATATTCCTGGTACAATTGAACAACTTTAGAGGTATTCGGAGAGATGGCTTGACTATCCTATTCAACAGGCAGTGTTAATGATCCATAACCTCTAAATACTTGCTATCCCTATATGTTACACTTATACACATATACACACCAAAAACGAAAATTTACTTTTTAATATTTATAGTCAAAACATCCGCTTTTAGGCAACACCCTAAAAAGGGTCATAGATATGGACATTAGAGATGATGTCTAAAAAACATTAATTCCACTAGACACCGCAACCATGCTAATGATGTTCCTTAAATTCTCCTTCAACAGACATTTTCATGAATTATATACCTCGTACAGTTAAAGCTAAGATCGATTTGATATTTGATTTGATAAATCGTCTGAGCCTTAGCCTCGCTGACCCATAAACAAATTTTACAAGTTTTTTTTATAGTCTGGAGATAATACAGTCTCAAAAGTCTCTATATGTTCTGTTCCTATTTTTCCCTATTGCTTGCAGGTTGCTCATAGTCACCAGCACAACGTGTGGTTTGCAGGTTTATAATGAAAAAAAAGATTCTTTTGTTTTGTTCTTTCTTTTGTTTGTTTGTTTGTTTGTTTGTTTGTTTGTTTCTCTTGGAACCCATTTTATTTATTAATCTATATGCACAAGATTATATTATCTTATATATATATATATAAAAATATATTTACGCCTTTTACAAGGAAAAAACTTAGTCACTTTTCCTCGACGAAACTTTTGAAAACTACTTAAATTTAGTGATTTTTGCTTCAAGCAAACATAGTATCTGATAACTTTTAGGAAGTATTACTATTGTTGTTACTGTTTATAATGGTAAAACTCCTGTGGTATGAGTTCATCACGGCATGAATATCGCTCCTGTTTACACGATCTGTTTTCGTGCAGTCTTACCTGAAGTTTTCAATATTTTCTTTTAATTACCCATGCGTGGTATCAAAAAACTAAATTTCATGCCGGCATGTCTCGCAGACAGGTATGAGATTCATACCGGCATGAAATTTCATATCGCCTAAATCGTGTAAAAACTAACAATTGTCTGCAAAAAGGTACAAGTTTCATGCCATTGTGAACTAATGCCGGTATGAGTTTTACCATGTAAACACCTCAGCAGAAAAAGAGTCACTTTAGTTCATTAAAGGTGGGTTTACGATTCTCGCGAATGGATCGTGCGAATGTTGGAACAACAGTTTACAGTTCGCCCGACTCACTCGCGTGAATGTACAAAATTTGCTAATTTGCTAATTTTGCTAAAATTTTGTTAATTCAGCAAAAGTCGTAACTTTCTATTGGTTGAAATTATTTAACTTCTTCGCCTAGTCGCAGCGAATTCTTGTTTTTTGACCAACAGAAAGTAGTGATTTTTGCTGAATTTACAAAATTTTAGCAAAATTAGCAAATTAGCAAATTTTGTACATTCACGCGAGCGCGACTCGTTTGCGCGAGCTGTAAACTCTCGTTCCAACATTCGCCCGATCGAGTCACTCGTGGTTCGTGCGACTTATTCGCGAGAATTGTAAGCCTGCCTTTAAGATTCAGAACTGTCTACAGTTCAGAGGAATGATCGAATGTTTATTGTCAGAAACTTTTGCGATTCCAAAAAAACAATAAAATCTCGCGGTTGACGGAAAGTGACCAAATTCGCGGGAATGTAATTTCACATTAAAAACACAAATTTAATGAAGGACGTTTCGGTGGTACTTCACCTTGAAGCTTTATTTAACGTTTGATTAAAAACGAGATAACAATACATATCGATGAAGTCAACTCATTGCCGTAACTGATGTCACGTAATTCCAGCGCAAATATACTTCTTTGTCGTAGTTACCATCAGGTTTCAGCGTTTGCAACTTGCAAATCCACCGGTTTTCTATTATTTCTCTTTCTGATGCATGAGAGATGTTAGACTGAAGCATGAATATCTCCAGGTCATCTTTATGATATGGTAGTTTTGGTGAAAATGTTCGTTATTGAACGGTCTTTTCAAAATATCGTATCGTATCGTATTTATGTTTTGAGAAGCGTGTACTTAGGGATTGTCCAGTGTCCTCGGCATATATAAGTTGGTGTTTTTTACATCTGGCTGCGTAAATGATGTTGCTTGTGGTGCAATCACCGTATCACGAATTTTGGCAGTTATGTTAGTTTTGAAATTTGTGATGGAAAGGTTTATGAGAGGGCAAAATTGACAGTTACCACAAGGTTTCGTAGATAAGCTGTTGCTTTTAGGTTGGATGTCATGTCGAATCAAGTAGTTACCAAGATTTTTTTTGCATCGAAAGGCTACGATTGGTGGTGACTTGAGGATTTAAGATAAATCTTTGTCCTGTTGGATGATATGAAAGTTCTGCTTTAGAGTAGAAGGTAAAGATCGTAGTGAAGGATGCCAAGTGCACAAGAAAGTGGATTGCGGATCTTTTGGTTCGGAGCTTTTTTCAATTAACAAAGAATGACGTATTTAATTTTTTACTTCTATGTACGTTTGCTGTAGATCTTTCAAGTGGTAACCACGCTTAACCATAAATGTAATCAGTTTGTTGCTATTATACAACGAATACGAATGTCGCATTTAGATAAAGGTGTGCATCTGGGAGGAGGAGGAGAGTAGGGGAAGTAGAAGTCCAAGGATGTTTTTACACGGTATTCATTTTCGCTGCTACCGCAATAAGCATAAATATGACTAGAGTTTCTATACGCGTTGATAGCGCGCGTTGATCAGTGCCTTCTGTCCTTGCCCAAACTTGACCAATTTCGGAAAATTTGAAATTTTATGGTCAAAATTACTTCAATTGGATTTTTGTGCAAATTTTCGTCGCTCATCCCACGCGTCGGTCTCTTATGCTTCATTTCCTTCCAAAGCAACGCCCTTCATATAACGCCTCTCTTCCAGAAAGGTGCGGCCAACGAAAGGCTTTTGTCGATAAAGGTACTCACAACTGAAAGTTTGATCTATCTCAGATTCTCACAAACTTGATAATAAGTTCTCGATCAAGTTCTTTCCCGCGCGCTCATTTTTTATTAACCGAATACATTCCATCCACCATCGAAGCGGATAATCTCATTGCTGATGAAAAATTTATTTTCCTGACTGATCTAAATATCTGATAAAAAAACCTGGACTTATGACCCATTTGGCTTGGACTTACTGGCTGATGCTGATTGTATAGCTGAAATGAGCTTCGAGAAAAACGATATCAAAAGATTAGCCGATGCAATGAACATGACAGAAGAAATAACCTGAAGGCCTGAACCAAAATTATGCATGATTTTTAACCATATGATTGATTATGCTCATTCGAATTGGGAGATATCTTAAACGGTTGGACAAGACCTTACCTTAGAAAAGGTGCTGCCCTTGACAATGCTTGGGGATTTATAGATGGCTCTATTCGCCCATGTTCCAGACCGAATGAAGATCAAAGAGGACTTTATAATGGACATAAAGAAAAATTATGGAATTAAATTTCAAAGTGTAAGCAAAAACCTGTACGGTCCTGTAGAAGGGCGACGACATGACAGTGAAATGTTACTGATATCAAATTTTCTAAATGATCTGGCAATACATTCACATGATCCAGTTGGTAACGATTTATTTCTGTATGGAGATCCAGTTTATCCTTTTAGTAAGTTTTACAATCATTATTATTATTAATGTTTACCCAGGATAGCCTCTTCAGTTCTGATAGAACTGTTATCAATGAGGGTCCTGCGTAGGAGGTCCTAGAGCATTTAAAGCCCCCATTTTGGGCTACGGAAGCCGCAAGTATGCTTCAACTGCTCAACCAGACAACCCCCCTTTGATATCAATCCCGCCCTCAAGCTGAGTGCTTAGCTAAGTGGATCGATTCACACTGTTATAGTCGCTGGCATGACTCGGCCAGGATTTGAACCCTGACCTCCCGCACTGGAGGTGAGCACTCTACCACTAGGCCACCAGTTGGTGCCAAAAGGTCCATTCAGACTTATTGGCGCACCATTGACTCAGCAACAAATTGATTTTAACAAGTCTACGAGCTCTGCACGTTTATCAGTAGAATGGCTATTTGGTGACATAGTAAATACTTTCAAATTTGTTGGCTTAAAAAAGAACTTCAAAATAGAACTGAGTCCAACAGCAAAAACATACAGAGTAGTGCAATTCTAAGTTATGCCCATGTTTGTTTATATGGAAATGTCACATCACAGTTTTTCGACATAGAAAAACCACCTATACTTGAGGAATATTTTTCATAAGTCTCAAAGAACTGTTTTTGTAAAAATAATCTTCTTATACTAATACTAAATCTTGCTTTTTTCTTACCTAACTTTTAAAGAAAGAACGTTAGGTAAAATTTCCCGGGAAGTTCGTCAATGGATGTATGTTTTTCCGTATTAGTATAGGGAGAATCTCCCATCAGGAGAATAGCAGAATTTCACGGTCATTTTCTCACGAGGAGCGCGTAAAACCACGCTGCTGCGAGAAGCGTTTATTCAGTATTAGTATATTACCAAATGATGCGACGTGAATTTTTTGGCACGGGGGACATTGCATTGCACCCTAAATAGAATGCGATTTCAAGGGTCAAATATCTTGAGAACCGATGGGGATAACTGACGTTTTTGGGGCTCTGCAATATTGGCGATGGGTGACGAAAAAAAAAATTGGGTCTAAAACTTTTTGGGGACGGGTGTGACGTCATCAAAATCTTTGATCGACGATATCTCGGTAACGGCACGTCGTACACAGACGATCCCATACATTTTTTTGATCATCTTTTCGAGCTCTACAACTTAGTGGTACTTATTCTTAGCAATTATGTGATTTTATTTTCGGCATCTTTTTTTAATATGCCTGGTGATGATAGCGGGGGCCGCTCAAAATGTAGTGCCGCGCTTTTCGTGCAAAAACAGAAATAAATAGAAATTTAATCTTTCAATTTTCCATTGTTTACACGTAAAAATTTATGAGATTGAAAAAATCAGACAATGGAATTGAGTATTAAACTTGACGCAACTGCGATTGTAATTAAAATGAGATGCTGAAAGTCTGAAACCTGGATTAAATCTTGAAAATCCATTAAGTTATTGTCTGAAAAACGAGACAATAGATTGGAATGTATTAATTTCATTTGCATACCTATTTTTTTTTGTCTCATTTATTAATCTCTTTTGTCAACTCTACATTTTGAGCTATCATCATTAAAATGCGTCTGTTTCAAATGAAATATACGTTTTATGATTTATCTATATATATATTAAAAAAAATATTCAATAGATAGATATAACCGTTACTAAATCTGGACAAAAAACAAGCTTTCATATTGTTCATTTTTTTATGTAATAGCTTTGATCAGCATTTTGAGCTCTATAGCGTGGTACTACTTATCCCTTATTCGCCACCACCATATTAAGAAGATGAACACGGGATAGCGGTAAATCATGGGGAAAGTAAACCTGTAAAAACATTTTACACGCTATACTATATATACACCCCTATATTTTGAAAGAGGAAGAGCACGGGAGGTGTGGGCGGCAAATAATGGGAAAAATGAACCTGTAAAATGTTTTTGACCAGCATTTCGAGCTCTATAGCGTGGTACTACTTATACTTTTGGATTGTGTGATTTTATTTTCGGTCACCCCTATATTAATAGGAAAATCACGGGATGGCGGTAACTCATGGGGAAAGTGAACCGGTAAAATGTTTTTACCCGGGATACTAGTCTTCTGATAAAAGAAAAAAAAATTGTATAAACAATAAACACTTATACAGTTACGTCAGTTTATACTTTTATCTAAAGAGAAAAAATGGATATAGGTAAACTGTGTTTTCCTCACAATCATTCAGCACAGTTTAAAATAATTCAGCTAGCTTGTTAATCAAAAACATTAAAGCTAGAGTGTGCTGCTGGGGCTGTTCAACTAGCTGTTGAGTTTGTTTCTTGAATGCTTCCTGCCTTCGCACATTCAACTCAATTCTCGTTTTCCTTCAACCTCATAAGCTATTGTACCGTTTCCCGACCTTCTTAAAACTTTTTTTGACGTTTCCAAATCGTTTGCTTCAGCCTGTTGTCTCCTTCCCATTGACTGATTTCGAACATTTTCTGCAGATTTTTTTTCATCTTCAACCTTTTTACTTTTGCCTTCATCCGGCTCCTTTACCGCCATTTCTCATTCGTGTTTTTTGTGGTAATTTTCCTCCAAAAGAACATCTAATTCAGTAATTTCCACTTCGATTCCAGATGCTTTTTCATTTTCATTTTTCTTCGCTGTGAACTGAGCTAATATTTTTTTCAGCCTACCTGTCAAAGCCCTTTGATCAGCTTTGAACCACGGATGTTCCAGCCCATTTAAAGACACAGCCATTTTTTCTAGACAGCTACCACGTTCTCTAGAATCAAAACATCTCTACAAAATATCACGTCATGGTCGTAGGTCCAATCCATTTTTCTAGAGTGAAAACAAATAAATAGATAAGATAAATAATATATTCTGACATACAGGTCAATACACATGTACCTCTAGGGTCAGATCTCAATGATGAGTCCATAAATATTATAAATATTATAAATATTATAAATATTATAAATATTATAAATATTATAAATATTATAAATATTATAAATATTATAAATATTATAAATATTATAAATATTATAAATATTATAAATATTATAAAGTTAAAAATAACGAAAAACATAAATGAATATATAGTAGAGTTAAAAGTTGGTGAATGTGAGTGTGATAGATCATGCACAAAAAAGTAGGACAGTGACTAGGAGGAAGGGTATTGATAACGCAAAAGAAATGATGTAGGATGGTGGGACTGTAGGAAAGACCAAAGGGAATATCACTATAAAAACAAAAACAAATAAATAAGCACATACACACAAAAAAAACTATAATAAAATTTAAAAAAACTAACTAAAGAATATTACAGTAAAAAAGAATGAAGGAGATTGACGCATGTATGGGCGGATGCTGAAATGGAGTAGTAGAAAACAGTAAAAAAAATCAAATAAAAAAAAACAAAAAAAAAACGTAGTTGGAACAGGACGGAAGGAAAATATGGCCAATATAGTGGTAGTATGAATTGGAGAAAGCATAGTGCAAAAAAAAAAAAAAAAAATATTTAAAAATTAAAATAAAAAATAATAATAATAATAATAAAAATAAAGAAATGAAATTTAAATTTAAATGTGTATATTCAATTATGTACATGTTTGTAAAGGATAAAATAAGAGATAAAATTAAAAAAGTATTCATCATTTTTTTTATGTATAAATAGAAGAATTAAAATCATTTTCCAACATAAACATTTCATTTTTCCACAAACAATCGAGAACATTTTTGAAAGAATTAAGGGATGCTGTATTGATAATCTCTTGTGGCAAGCTGTTCCATTGGTTGACAACTCTCTGTTTACGAACATATGCTGCCAAAGCTGACATGATAAAGACTGCTTGTAAATTGCCAATTCGTGACCGATGATGGTCTTTGATGTTTTCAGTATAAATAAATCTTTAGTGACTTTTGTATCATAATAACCTCTTCGAATCTTAAAGGTTTCAATCATATCTCCTCTGTACCTTCTGTAGAATAATGTAGGGAGATTAAGCGTAATCAATCGTTGGCGGTAACTCATTTCTTTGAGGCCTCGAATTAATATTGCCCGTCTTTGTACTTTTTCAATGTCTTTTTTAAGAATTGGCGACCAAACAACATGACCATATTCCAATATTGGACGGACAAGGGATTTAAACAAGAGAGTAAAATTTTCTTTGTCAAGATACTCCATCGTCTTTTTTAATTTTGCTGTTTATATGTTCTTTAAAGTTAAGATCTAAGATTATGCCAAGATCACACAGTTGTGTTCGTGATTCTATGATTTTTTCGTTAAGGCTGTACTCAAAGTTGGATTTGGGCACATTGGTCTTCCTTACTTGCATACTAGCGCATTTTTCGGGGTGGAACTTTAAAAGTGAGTTTGTGGACCATTTGAACATATTGTTGATATTGTTTTGCAATAACTGATGGTCCTCCTTTGTGAATATTTGACGGAATAATGTACTATCATGAGCAAACAGGAAAGCATTTGTTGACATTACAACACCAATCTACGTGTTTTTATAAATAACAAACAGTATAGGCAGTATTTCCCTGACCACTAAAGAATTCCCTGACTTTCCCTGACTTAGCGGAAAAAGACACTTTCCCCCCTGACTTTCCCTGACCGTATAAGCCCTGATAGGCCCAAGCACGGAGGGACACCACTAATTACATTTAAAATATTTGCTTGTGCTTGGTTAAAATTCTAAGAAAATATTGGATGAACATTCAATATTTAAATATCCGAGAAAAATGTTTTTTTATTATACCTCAAAATTCTTGGAAATATTTCATTTTGACAGTCAAAGTTTGCAGAAACAAATGATTGGCTCGAAAATTCTCTGTTTGAATAAGCTGAATAATCATGGATACAGATAACACAACAACAGCAAAAAAACATTAAACACACTTCTCACCTCTTCACTGCTGTTGTGGTTGCAGTGGACATCTTTTTTATCTTCTAAAATCATAAAATAACTCCTAAAATTACTACCATTGTACCAGCAGGAGATGAGGCAACAATTTCTAGTGAAAATCCAGTTGCTAGAACAAGTTTTTCGACCAAAGACTATGTAAGAGGCCGTTTACATGAGACCTGAAGTGAACTGAAACCGATTTGAAATTTCAAACTGCTTTGAAAAATTTAGTTGTTTACATGAAACATTTCACTTCGGATAACCCTTTATTGCTGAATCAGCGGATTATTTCTAATAAACTTTAACCCTAACCCTAACCCCTAACCCCTAACCCTCACGCTTATTATATGACAAACGACATGCGCTACTTACCCACAAACCACAAACTAGTCAAAAGCAAAACAAGAGTTTCGGATGTGCATGAAAACAATTGCGCATGTGCTGTATAGGAAAACCGGACCGCTGTATCGATAAACAGACTTTCACTTCGGGGAGCAGTATTAACATGGAAATTTCAAACCGGTTTGAGATTTCACATAGGGTTAGGGTTAGGGTTAAACTTCGCCACGTATTCTATGACAAATGACATGAGCTATTCACCCAGAGGAGAATGCACTCTGGAAGGAGTTTCCACCATTATGTTCAACCCGAATTGCAAAAATAAGGTTCATCTTCTTCACACATAGTTTCAGGTCTATGAGATATACAACAACTTTGTGTTAAATATGATATAATTCCAACATGGAGAAACACAACAATTTTTGTAAATACACAGACTTATCATGGCAGTATATAGCATGTAAAATCATTTTATGGAGCAAAACTGTAAAATGTTTTTACACGCTACACTAGTTTGTATTTAATACTAAATTCTAAAGAAAGGAATCATATAAGAAAAGTGCACAGTCATCACGCGACAACAGCAAAAATGTTCCTGAAAGTAAAATACATAATATCTTTTGCCCTGACTTTTACATCAATCGTTAACCAAGGTTATTGAAAAACTGAAAATGCTCTTAAAACTTGTTGTTAAATACACAGAATGCAAAACAGCAGTGGAATGTGTGGTGCTGGTCTCCGCCTCTTCTTCTCTTCTCTCTACACCACAAACATGACAAAGAACAAAACAAACCAAGCAATCAATTTAATAATATTATGATGTTGGTTGGTGGGTGTGTGGTGGAGAGCTCGCATTATAAAAATAATTTAAAACTTTATTTCCGAGTTAGTAACTCATCGAATCTTTTAAAGCAATATAATATTATCGAGTTAGTAACTCGAAGTGATATCGAAAATGAAAAATTTCAAGTTAATAACTCGAATTATGACGTCATAATCCATAACTCGACTTTATAACTCGAATTTGTAACTCGGGTTTTCCGGGGTTCACTTTACTTTCTTAAGGGTTGGTTACACGTAACCGAACTGAAACTCAGACCGGGCTGAAATTTCCGACCGGTGTAGCGGGAGATTAAGACCTCAGTAAATTAGGACTTCAAAGTCTTGATTTCCTGGCAAATAATGACGCTGAAGGTCTTTATTTCCCAGGAAATTAAGAGTGGTCCGGTAAATTAAGACTCCCAAAAGAATTGACCCAAGCGACTAACAAGAGTCTTCTTTTCCTGGCCAATTAAGACTTAAACTGACAAGCGAATCGATTGGAACGTCCAAAAAAGCTGCAAAAAGAACATGTGCAAAGACAAAAGTAGATAATAAGTTTGTACAGTGTAACACGCGAAGTGATGGCGAAGAGAAAGCATTTTCCCTTTGAGAAAATTGAGGAGTATCTCAGAAATAAAGTTTATCCGTCAAATAAACGGCTAAAGATTATGGTTCGAAATCCAATTTTCGAAGAACGACAAGAAAATACACTTTCAAAGATGGACATTTATTCTACAAAATACGTATCGTCATCAAAGACAGAAATCGCCAAATGGAAATAATAAGAGATGTTCATTGGGTTCATTGGCATTGGGAATTCTGAACATTCCAAGGCAAATAGAGGCAAAAATTCAACGTAAAACGTAAAAAAATTGCACAAAGATTATTTTTGTGCAACATTTCAAATGATATTCGTGACTTTGTTAAGAAGTGTGAGCTGTGTCAGAAACAGGGTGACTTGAAGTCCCCAAAGGCTGATTTAAAAAGCCAATACCGAGACCATCAGCCGTGATGAAGCAAGTGGGAGTTGATATCTGCAACCTTCCAGAAACAGATGGATATTGTCACGTCATTGTTTTAATTTTTCAAAATGGTCGGAAGCAAAGCCGAGAAAGGATAAAATCTCCCCCGACTGTTGCTCAATATTTGTATGAAGTTATGTGTCGTCATGGATGTGTTGAAGTTCAAATCAACGATCATGGTCGCGAATTTGTCAATCAAGTATGCGATGAACTCCACAAACTAACAGGAGTTGAACAGAGAGTGACGTCTGCATATCACCCTCAAGCTAACAGATTAGTCGAACGCCAGAATCGGACAATCAACAATTCTTTAGTAAAGGTCTTAGAGGATAACCATGAAATGTGGCCACACATCATAGAAGGAATCCTGTTTGCCCATCGTGTTAGTCGCCATTCTTCGACGAAACATTTTCCCTTTATGATGCTGTATAACCGTGAACCAGTTTTGCCTATAGATGTTAAACATGACTCGGTCAGAAAAAAAGAATGTGAAATTGAAGATGAAAACCAAGAACCATTTGATCTAGAATTTTTCGATGCAGTTTTTAAATCTGCGACGAAAATAAGAACTTCAATTAAAGATGATGCAGCCGAGAATATAAAAGCTGCACAGAAAAAACAAAACGTGATTAAGATCGTAGACCTTTGTCTAAAAAGGAAATTAGGGTCAATGACATGGTGTTGATGAAAAACAACAAGCGAATCGATCGGAAAGGCGAGAAGTTCTCACAAAAATGGCTCGGCCCCTATACGGTTACCAAAATATCTGAAAAAGGAGTTGTGACTTAGAAAACCACATCAGGCGTGATTCTCAAGAAGAAATACAACGTTGCCAACTTAAAACATTGTTTTGAAGAAGAATTTATTTATTTTATTCATGAATTCTTTTTTTAATATGCCCACGTAAAGTACAACCAGAAAGAAACTTTAAGCGTGTGCGAAGGAATGAATTTTTACATGGAAACACAAAAGATTTTCGTGTACAGATTTATTTTATATGACGTTATTATTAAAATTCTTTTGTATTCTACGCAATTTGTTTAGGCATGCGATAGAACTGAACATGAAAATGCCACCGACCCTTCGTGCAAACTAATTATCTTACGCGGACGACACGTACAGTTTCTTTCGCGCTGTACTGAACGAGAATTGCATCGGTAAAAAGTTTTTACCCGGGCAGCTAGTTCGTTATTATTTGAGTGAAAAAATGATTTATAGTGAGTATTTCATCCCCAGGCTTCTTGCCTTTTCAACATATACTGGATGGAAGAAGCGCTGGGACGAGGTTGAGAGGAAAGCCATCACAGTTTCATGTAGTGATACACGAAGTCGTTCCGAAATTTACCCGGGGTTTTTTTTCTGGGAATTTCCCGTGGGTTTGTTGAGTATATTCCCTTTTCTAATGAAAGTAAATACTGCTTATGGAAATTACAAATTTGTAGTGGAAATTAATTTTTTCTTCTTGGAATTGTTCATTTGTATAACTTCGATTGACTTTAAACGATCACAACCTTATATATGTAGTTGGTATTGATAATTTCAATAATTATGGAGGAAATCTTAGATGCTACATCACCACTACCATCCAGCACAACTCCAGATGAGATAAAAAAACTAAAAATATGTGTACATACATTATCTAAGGAATTGGAAGATGAGAAACAAAGGTCTGCATCAATTGAGTGGCTTCTTAAACAGAATAAAGATAATGATGACAAAGTAAAAAATTTGGAAGTTCAGCTATATCATTGGAAAAATAGTGCTAATGATGCAATGGATCGGTTATCAAGGATTAGTCAGAAAGGACCAACGACATCTGCAGATGTATTTTATCATCAATCTAATCAAAAGATTCTGGAGCAGTTTGCGGCCGAAAACCAGTTATTAGTCAATACATTGAAAGAGTATTCGAATGCACCATCTCCAGTAGATCTTGTTAAGAAAATTGCATCCTTGGAAGAAATGAACAGGTCATTAAGAGTGCAGTTGGAACTGAAATTCAAAGAGAATCAAAGCTTGAAGAAAACTTTAAATGCGAGTGAAGGAGATCTAAAGCATGAGGTTGATAAACGACAAAATAAAATATCACAACTGAATACTGAACTTTCTAAGTTGAGAATTTACTTGTTACAAAAACACGCTGTGTCAGAGTACGTAAAATCATTGTTTGAAAATGTGAAAGAAGATATAATGAAAAAATTTATTAAATCCTACAAAGATGATGAAGAAAACTTCTTGCGTGAATTGGAAACAACGAGTGATGATGATCTCCCAAGGTTCTTGACAGAACCGATTGTGCTTGATGCTACCACATCAACCAATGTTCAAACAGCTGATGCTGAAACCTTTATGGACTTTACGATGACATTGTCTATACCACAACCAATGTCAGTAGACGAACGTTGTGATTCTGGTGTAGGGAAAAGTGTTACAGACAGCGAAAGAAAATATTTGGATCAACAGCAGGAAGTTATAAGAGGATATGAAGAAAAAATTAGAATTCAAAATGACACTGAAAACAAACAAAGGGACCAAATTTTTTCTTTAATTGAAGAATTGGAATATCATAAACGTATGTTCACTGAATCTGAAAATGAACTGGCATCCTGGAGAACAGCTGTAAGAGTCTTGATTGTTTTTTTATTTATTTTTTCATTAATTATGTGGAGTCTTAGCAATGGCAAGAGCACGTCTGCAATTAATTATCTCAATTTGATGTGAATTGACTTTCACTATAATATATAATAGTCTATATTTGATAGGTGTCTGTTTTATATAATACAGAAAAAGAAAGTTATGAAAAGATAATAAGGTGCATATATTATAATAATAAAGAGGAAACTAATCATCAAGAATATATTTTCTATTTTAGAATGTCCGATGTGACTTCTTGAAATTTCTCATAACTTTTCACACTGCAGTGTGATATAGCTGTTATACTTTGTTTATTGTAGCTTACCCAAACAGAGGAGGAGAACAGACAATTCAATCAAGAAAATGATGAATTAAAAGATAACATTAAAACGTTGGAAGTTCAAAAATTAAATCTTCAAAAGCAGGTTCCGTTTCATGTCAGTACAGTTAACTTGTTAAAAGAGAATGAAGATTTGAAAGCTACTGTGAAGACTTTAGAAGAGGTTAATCATAACCTTCATCACATCATTAGTTCGGTATGCATACTTTTTTTATAATATTGATTTTATTATTCTAAAGAAGTATATATATTATATACTTTAAGGATATTTTCATTTCCGAGTTGGTATCAAAATATTGCAGTTATATACCTTGAAATGTGCAAGAGTTGCATTTATAGAAACATATTATAAATCACTGTGTTTCAGCCAATTTGAGACCACACAAATTCATAGTGTAAACTTTGTTTTTGTTCGAGTCAGTGATGAATTAGTAATGCCTTGTTTGTTGAAATTTTTGTTTGCTTTTTAATCTGTCAACAGGGAAGCTATGGGAAAAAGCAAACAGGTAAAAGGCACGTAAAAAACTTTAGCTCTGACACACAAGTTGGACAAGCAAGACCTTCCGAGTATCCAAGACCCCCAAAGAACAACCAGGAGTATTTGAGATGCATGCAAATGCAAAAGGTATAGTAATTGAATTTTTCTTGATATTTCCAAACTTCAAATGCATATCAAATCATCCAAGGACCTTATGCACTTGGTTGACACACATATATCTTTTTCTAAAAATAGCCTATTAACTGTTACTAATGAGCGTGAAATTTGCCAGAAAATGGCTTTTTTAAAACCCTTCCCTTAAGGTGCAAGTAATAGTACCAATTTATGGTGATGAAATTCTAATCGCTATTACACTTGCAACTCAAATACGCACGATCTAAAATGTCACTATTTTATTTTGCATACAAACATTTCCTTTCCAGTCCTTTTATTCACACTGACCAAACTAAAAAGTGGATGCACAATGTTGGTTAATATATAAGATAAGAAGGTTTAAAAGAGTTTAGGTGAGAATTGATGAAATTTCTTGCTAACTGTTGAGCTTCGAAGCATGAGGCAATACTAACAGCAAAATCATGGCTTAATTTCAAATGTTCATGTACAGTTGGAAGTAACTGAAATACTCCTTTTTATATATTTCATATGAATGTTTTGATTTTGATGTAAAGCCTTTAAGAATTCCTAGGCTGGGTTCGTTCATTATAATTTATATAGTTTCGTGCAGGGAGTTGTGCAATATCTAAAGCGTAGGATAATTGCCTTTTTGGCCGGAGGAGTAGGAGTTTTAATACGGTATTTGCTTTCACTGCTGCCGTGAAAAAGGGTGTGGTGAGACTGAGAAAAGAGGAACTATCTAATCAAGTCTGTTATTTGATTTCGGTTTTGTTATTTAACATCAACAAGAAAATGTTGTTCAAATGTTGATAACATCAATTTTGTAACAAAAACAATACAGTTTGATGTTTAATCAGTCTTTGTTTTGCACACAGATCATGTCACAGACCATCATTAACTGTTGTTTTGCAATCATGAAATCCTTTATATCTTGATTCTTTTGGGAGTACTGAAATTGACTTTGTTTTTTATATAAAATATAAAAGATTTCAAATAAATTGGATGACCATAATGTGAATAACAATAACAACAGCTGGTTTGAAATAATGTCTAAACCAGTTATTTATGTGACACAATTAATTCTTATGAGTCTATCATTTGTCTTAAATTTCCAGGATCCAATCCCTGAACCATGGCAAAGTGTTAACTGGAGTTCTCCTCATAAACAAACTGCCATTGCGGCTGATGGCCCCAGTCATGTCCGTGATTCATATGCCCTATCTCCTACTAATCAGCAGAAAAAACAAGAAACTGGTATTAGACAAAACAGCAAACAGGAGATCTTGGCAAAAGGTAAGTCTTCTCCTTCTGAGTCGTCCACTAGCGATGTTAGTAGATCATTACAAGATGACATGTCCCAGTGTCGTACTTGTGGTAAAAGATACCCTTCATCGTTAATTTGGGATCATATCAAAATTTGTACACCAGAATCTGACGATTAAAGTGAGCAAATAGCATGACCTAGGAGCAAATCTGCTTAAGAAGGTGATGATGAAGACGCTGTCAGGTGGTTGCAAGACACCTGATTATTTCGATGCATTTACACTACATTAGTGGATTACTTCACACCTCACAGTACAGATGGTAACAACTGATGACTAGTTTAATACTCAATTTAATTCTCAACGATGATCATTCTTGAGAGCTTGATTTTTGAAACATTACTCCGACAATTGCATAGTTTAAAATTGCAATTGCATTGCATTGCTTGTAGAATGAAGATTTTAACTGTTATTATACTTTATAGTATGTAGTATGTTCCGTGAACTATGTATGTTAAATATTAAAACGTTTTGTTGTAGTTTATAGTATATTAAAACCATTTATGTTAAATAAGCGAAGAGTATCTTTTTATACAATAGATTTCATATAATATTATCAAGGTTAGGCAAAACCAAGATTCCTGAATCTATCATTAATGAATAATTTTGAAATAAAATATCTGCCTTTGTCTCCAAACGTGTAACAAGTTTCATTATCCAGTTGTTGTTTATCTATCTGTCTCTCTTATATCTTATATCTTATTATTGATTCTCACGGAATTTTTAAAGGGTTTTCTTGCATGTTGCTCCAAGCGCAATGCCGTTATGTTATCGTTTACTTTCATTAGGAATAGAAATAGAAAGTAAACATTGCATTTTTGGTACTTTCATGATGCATTGCATAGTGGGTTTAAAGTAGCGTTTACATTTACGATTTTTCACTCTCTTTTTTTGTGGGTTTATGGCTACTTCGTAAATGATTAGCCATTGTTGAAGGTTAACCCTAAATTTCTTCGATAAAATCATGTTCAAAATTCGATTCCTCTAAATTCCTTATTTCGATTGTATTGTAGTTCAATTTTTATAATGGAAGCTGTAAAAAAGTGTAAAAAAAACTTAGGCAAATATTCGATACAAATCGAATAATCTAACGTTGTAACATGTTTTCATTTTGTCGCCATGGCACATGTATATTTACGTAGGGGGAACTCCTAACTTCAAAATATTATATTTATATTGTTTGTCAGTCTAGTATTCATAATATATAATTAGAGTTTATCATGTCATAGACCGGTTGTTTTTGTTTGCGACGTTTCGACAGTTACTACTGTCATCATCGGACAGTTACTACTGTCATCATCATTTGGCCCGATGATGACAGTAGTAACTGTCGAAACGTCGCAAACAAAAACAACCGGTCTATGACATGATAAACTCTAATTATATATTCAAAATATTATATTATTGTATTATATTATCCAAGTTTGGTGTGTTGAAAAATTAATTGTGTGCACGATTTTGTAATTAAAGTTTTTCTTATCAAAATAGAGGTGATTTCCCACTAATATGAGTTATTCTGTTAATTTAACATGTTTTATCAATTATTAATCACGAAGCACGTGACAAGAAATTGATGATGAAAGCGTGAAATAGGAAAGTGAATCATGCTTAAAACATCTGTTTCAGCAAAAGCGAAACAAAACAAAAACTTCTTGTGAAATAAAATTTCCCTTTTTACGATTTTTTTCATACTGTATTTCTTTGTTTGTGTTATTAAAAAGAAGTAACTTTCATTTCCTAATGAGGCTGAGGAAATCTTGTAAACTCGAATTTCCTGTAGTTAACGCCTGCGCGTTTTCAGCGCCACTTCCAAGAAGTTCCCCACTGAATTCTTACAATTTAGCGCCACCATCTAATAAGAAATCTATAGTAATTTCACGGAAATCCACACCATGTTTTGCTCAAATCAATTTTCTTTCCTGTGTTTCCTTAACTGAATTTCAAATGGATTTTATAAGCAACACTCCTTCCCTGTTATTTTCTCAGAAGCAAGTAAAAATTAGTTTCGCCCGGGTGTTAAAAAAAAACTCTAGCTGATGTTGTTTGACACTGCTTTAATCTTTTTTTATATAAACCCTTCTTTATTAAAATTTTTTTTTTCCTGAGTGTTGTTGACATCATTTTGCTCGATTGTCTCGCTCTTATTTTATTGTCGAGTTTATTATTTTATTTTTTATAGTTAAAAAAGTCATTGTATATAGTTGTACAAAAAATGCCGACATGAGGTTTTGGCTTGTCTTGCCCAGGTGTAGTTAAAGTTGTACATGGTCTAGTACTTGACGTGCAGTAATATTTCCTTCCTTTTCAGCAATTAGAATCGCATGCAATTCCCTATCAAATATTCTTCTTCCTTTGGTTTTTCTATATTGAAGTATATGCCAGCAATTCATCTACTAGATGCCATGAATGCTGAACTTCTTAGTACACGTGAGAGCTTATAATAGATCAGTTATCTGTTACAACAAATCTGTATGTTGGTCAATTTAAAATAAATAGATCGCCAGAGCAACCATAATAATCTCTATATGTATGCAACAATATTCTGTGAATTTCAGGAATTTGCTCTTTTCTATTATTTATAGAAAATTATATTATAAATCATATTTACAGCTGAGGATTGATTGATAAACATTTATGTTGGACATTCCAGTGACTTTCTCGTTAATTATTCTATTAAGTCAAACAACTTCATTGGAGACGTTGGGAATTTTAAAGCACACCTTGAAAATTTTGGGTGGCGTTTTTTCCCCGAAATTCTGCGTTGTGCACAATTTTTGACTGACGAAATAACTAGAACACAGATAAACAAATATATGAGGATATCAAATTTTGAATATTCAAACAATTAGATACAACACCGGGTGGCGTTACAAGCAATTTCTAAACCGTCAATCGATGTTGATGTTTGTCAACGAAAAATAAATTGCATAAAAAAAATGCTGCATCGGTCAAAAGATCGGCTCCACCCATTAAGGGGAGGATCTGAGAATGATAGACGATAGTTTGCATCGCGTGATGGAATAATGTATAATTCGCCACTCCTTACCGCAATCATTTCAGCAAGATGTTGGTGAAGCGCACTGAACTAAAACTACGGGGAATTTGATTGGAGGAGAACATTCTATAAAAGAATTGGCAATTAAATTGCAATTATATTAGTTTTTAACTTTTTCCGCTCCAATGTTGCAGAAATTCAAGAGTTTTTAGTTAAAAAAGTTAATTTCGTAAAAATAGTGCCCAATGTTGAACACCTCAAATTATGTATGAACATGTCCATAAATATTTTCGATCCTCTCAGAAGGTGTTTTGGCCAGGTAATGGTTTACATCGGTCAATGTAAAGGTCTCACAAGCTCGACCACTTACTATCGACCCCGATTTCTCAGTACAGATGCACAAAACAGTCATTATCTCCATTAGATTTCGCTTTTTTTCTCTCTCCTCTCCTGAAGAAGCTTTTCGGGTGACAAGTGTTTTCTTTTGTGTTTGTAATTCTGATATCGAAGATTATGCGTTCTGTCCTTGTCTCCAAAATCGACGAACATCCGGTCTTTCTTCTCTCCAGTTAATCCTTCTATAACTTATCCATCATTCAAGAGTCACAAAGGATCAATAGCCGTTCTTTAAAAGCATAACTTCAAATTCGCAAATTGCATTGTCACTTTTTTGCGATTTAATGCAATTTGAGGTTTGTACTGAAAGATTCTTTTTAACAAGTTCTGACGAAAAAAGTTAAATATTCAAAGTTTCAAACAACGGGTATGATTAGTGTTTTTCCTTTGACATCTCGGCTCTTTCATCATTCCAAAGCTGTTAATCAAGTTGAAAATTATTCACCGAATTCCCTAAAATTTGTCAAAGATTTAAGCGTTTGACAAAATATTGGCGTTTAAATTGAATTTTGTGAAAGGTGTGTTAAGTTCTTGAAGAACTCATAGATAAATTTTCCTATGAAATGGTCGCGAATTTGTTTCCCTGAAATTTTTGGATTTTAATATATATCTCAAAATAGGAAATTTGGGAAAATTGGGGAAATAGTCTCCGTCGCAGCTCCGTCGTCTGCTCGTAAGGTGTCTAATATTGACTTCTGTCACGTTACTTTGACGTCAGTCATTATTCTCCTGAAATACCCTCATAACCAGTTAGTATAGGGTTATAGAAATCCTGATTTACTAGCTAAATGCGACGTCACTCCGGTCTATACTCACCGGTTTAGCCTGCTGAAATGTCATGGCACAATATTTGTATAAAATAAGAGGCATGAATGTAAACCAACACAGGAAAACATTGATAGTTATCTTGGAAGAATCGAGACGGGGTAATTACCCAAAACTGTATACAAACTGTTTATTTCGGGCATTACCTTACCTTCTCCGGTAATGCCCTCATTAATATAACCAGTTAATAGGGTTAATATAAAAAGTATACACATTTTAAAAAATATGTGAATTACAAAAATATGTGAATTGCAAAACAATAACACAAATTCTGAGTAGTTTGGAAGAATTCCTAGAAAACAAAGTGAATATAATTTGAAACTATTTCAAAATGTTATATAAAATTTAGAGCTTCATAATGTTTTACGTTTACATAAAGAACACCATCGAGACCCAAATAAAATGTTTCCGCGTCAACGATGCCCGTTGAGACTCATGAGTTTCAGATCACTAATTTTTTAAAATGGTTTTCATAAACATCCCTCTCTATTAAGCGACCCCAAAAATTTCAAATTTAATATTGGGTAATTGCCTTTAAAAAAAGCATAATACATGTTTTTAGATTAACCTACAGTTTGGATCCTGAAAAATTCCTAGTTGTGTAGAAGGTTGTTTTGATATACTCTATTTTCTCAACAATGGTTATGTTTGAAATGATCATTATCCTTTATCCTTTCCTAATCTATGCATGAAATTCCTTAGCTTATCTGTAAAACGTCCCAGCCTTTGTTTTATCAAACCCTTAACGATTTTTTATACTTCTGCTGTCCGTAGAAGAAAAATATTTATTGGGCTTGCCTTGATGTGGTAAATGTTATAACACGTATTTACTGACGTGCAGAAATGTTTCTTTTCCTTTCAGCATCTATTTAATATTCTACTTCCTTCAGTTTTAAAAGTTATTATACTAACGTTTAAGTTAGCAATTCTCCATAAATGCTGAACTTCATAAGAAAATGCATTGTAAGATGCTTATAGAGGATTAATGGCCTTTATGTATAACAACAAATCTGTATATTCGTCGATTTAAAATAAATAGATTATCAGAACCACCATAATAATCTATATGTCAATGCTCCGTGAATTTCAGGAATTCGCTCTTTTCTAAGATCAACAGAAAAAACAAACAGAAACTTATCAATATCATTGATAGGATTGATTGATAAGTATTTATGTTGGACATTCGAATGACTTTCTCATTAATTATTCTATTAAGCTAAACAACTTATGTGGAGACGTTGGGAATTTTAAAGCAACTTAAAGTTGGTTCTCATTCAACTGTTGGAGGTGGCAAATAAGGGGATCCACCTTGTAGATTAAAAACTGGTCTTTATACCGTTTTTAAGATTCTAAAAAACTAGGGAACGCAAAAGGTAACGTGAAGTACTCATTTTACAAAATTATGAACCACGTCAATAAAATTTGTTAGCGGTTTGGAAGAATTCCTTAAAAAATAAGTTATTATACGTTTGTATCAATTTCTTTAAATACAACTACTTAAAAAATCAGTACTTCCTCCTTCACAAAACAAGAGATAAATAATCAAACTTTTGATTCATGTTTCTGTCCTCCTTTTTTTCCTAATTGCTTTAGTCCCAATTAGACCGTAGGAATGACAATTCCTCATTTAGATAACAATTACAAGAAATTAATTCACTAGTGGTAGAGTGCCAACAATGTCATCCAAAGCAATCTACTTTTTGCCGTTTCCCTTCAAGCAACAAAATATATCGAAAGTTAGTCAAACAAAATAGCAAACACTGGAAAGCTAATTGACTATTCCAATTATGACTGCAAGCAAGCAACCTTGGATTTTATTCAGTTGCAAACCTCGTCTCCCAAATTGCAGGCAGGAGTTCTCCAAGAAGTCATCTACAAAGATTTGCTGAAACTAACTAAGGGAGCTGTTCTTCTCGAGAAAGTAAGTTACCAAACCAAACATTTGTTATTGTTCAAATGAGGGATTCCAACTGCTGACATCAAAACACTGCAACCCTCAGTTCTACTTATAACAGTTCATTATCTTTAAGGGATTGGACACGAACGAGCCTGTGAAATATCTCAACAACATAAGAAATAAATAAGTAAATAAGTAAATTACTGCAAATAAGTAAGTAAAAACATCTTCCATACACACGGAATCTTGACTACTCTGAAAAATAGGCAGTTACAGAGAGATTACGGTTTTATTCCATATGACACATCTGTTTCCTCCACTACTCAAGTTGACTCTAGTCTAGTCAGCACAAAAGGACAACAACAGAAAATCAACAACATGAATGGAAACAAAAGATATAGGCAAATTAAAAGAGAAAGTGATTGCATGCTCACACGAACAAAATGTATACAGTTGGAATAGAAATTGGGGTCGTTCCTGACCACAAACAGCTGCTTCTTAGATGCAACGACCGCAAACATCCAACAGCTGAAGTTTGATCGTCATCGCACCAGACTCACGACCTTCTGATTCACTATCTATCAGCCTAAAGGCAAACACAGTGTGAATTTGGATCGTGGCATCCACCACTACAGGTACAATACACTGCTGAAGTGAAAGAGAGCTATAGGCTGCTTAGGATGAAAAACGACATACTTGTGAATCGAGTGATTCAATTCGATGCCACCAAAATACCGTAGAAACTCACTCGCAGGAGTACTTTGTATTCAATAAATATTCTTACATCAACGCTATGATATTCAAAGGAAATCATAAGAGATCGTATTGAAAACCCTTCAATACGACGACATAGGAATTGCCCAGAACATACTACTCAGGTAACTTGAGCACTATGAAATTCGTGATATTGGTAACAACTGGTTTAAATCTTTTCTTACTAATAGGAAACAATTTGTATCAATCCCTGAAATGAACCAAATGGTGACAAAGATGTATGTAAAGCCAGGGATAGTGCACCTGAACCATTCAACCGTGGCAAAAACTCCACGCAATAAAGGGTCCGATGCGATCCAACCACTGGAGGTAAAAATCCCTGGGTCTTCTAGCCAACAGACACATATCGTAATGACAGCTTGACAGTTTAAAAAATATTTAAAGAGAAAACATGTAAAAATACTATGGTCAATACACATTTATCTATGATATCTACACATTTGTAGTCGCCAGATGGGATTTCTATCAACAAAATTATTAGAAGTTTCGCCAGTCTGATTTTAATAATAGTGAAACGGCATTTTCCCTATTTAACAACAGAAAAATACTAAAATATAATATATCAGGTAATATATAGAAGTGTCAATACCAGGTGTTATACGGCAGCATAAGAGTTATTCTTAAAATTCCGAACTTTTCCGATAACATCTTTTTTTATAAGCAGCATGTATATCGGCTACAGTCTCAACGATACATGTCTTTTTCGGAATTTCAACGATACATGTCTTTTTCGGAATCTCAACGATACATGTCTTTTTCGGAATTTCAGTCTCAAAATATGCTTCTTAAAATGATCGTTTTTCTACTTTAGAGATTTGCTTGTCAACCCTTAAATAACCCATACGGTTATTCGGAATGGCTTCACAAGCACACACAACAAGTTTACCCACAAAAACACTTGCATTGCATTCGAAACAAAAAAAGACCTTGCGCAGTGTTTATATGTTGGATAAGCGTGATAAGTGAAGTCTGAATTTTTTTCGGACCAATATTTTCATTTTTGAAAATGTATATTTTCTGCAATACTTTTAACCCTATAATGCCCAAATGGTCTTAAAATGGTTTAAAAAATCGCAATTTCTGGGATATGCACCCTATCCATGTCTAGTTTGAGAAATTAAGTTGACTTTTTGAAAAAAAAAAATTTTAGGTCACTTTTCACAAAGTATCAAATATGATATAATGGGTATTAGTGATAAAAGTTTGAGACAATTTGAAAATATGTCAAACAGTTTATAAACGTTTATATCAATCAGCAATCCTCAAATAAAGTTCTTGTAAAACAAGAAGAAAAGTCAAACACTATGTCCCTGCTTTTGAATATAATGCAGAGTATCTAAAAATGTGCCTCAATAAAAAACAATGCCAAATGCAGTTTTATCTTCCGTGAAATTCGTTGTAGCAATTTCTCTCTTTATTCAAACACAACCACACATTACACTTTGTGCATTTGATGAAAGTTAGCATATTACAATTCATGCACCGCTGTTGACTTTGCTCCCATGCTGGAAAATGGTCAATGCAGTCTCTGCGGATAGCAGATGTAGGGATACCTTGGACTTTTTTCTTTTTCGACACCAATGGACATAGTGAAGTTGCTGATGGTCGACCACGAGTTCTTTTATTAGCTTTTACTAAGCCATCAGCTAACATACCTTGAAATACTCGTAGTGGCACGGTCTTTTCAGATGGCCCAAGAATTCCCATGTTATGGCGGTACAAAATCCAAGCATTGACAACACTTATTATGATGGAATGTAACCAAATATAGATATACCACCTTCTGGACCGAACCGTCTGTTTATATAATGAACAGACCATATCTAATTTGTCTACACCTCCCATAAATTTGTTGTAAATTCTAACAATGCTTGGTTGCTTTACACTGATTTTCTTGCGAGCACTTCGGTCATAGCGAGAAATTTCTTCAACTGGATCTACCGCAACAAATGATGAAACTAATGTAACCGCTTTGTTGTCAAACCACCTGACAGCAACAATATCATGGTTGATCGCCACCCTGTAGTCAATCGCACCTTGACCTTCCTTGCGTAGATCCTTTTCACATTTCAATGGACAGTTCTTTAAACGTGGGGCTCTTATAGTCCCAACAAAAAACATTCCTTCTTTTTTCAGAGCTTCCACAAGGGGCAAAGATGTAAAAAAATTGTCGGCAAATATTTTAAAATTGTGGCCTGATGGTAGACTTTCACATAAGCTTTTTACAATTTGTGATGACATCCCAAGGATACTTGTATCTACACTTTTGTTCTTCCCTTGATACACATCAAAGTCGTACAAAAAACCAGACACACCACATCTGCCCCACAACTTGAATCCCCATTTAGTGGGTTTGTTTGGCATATATTGCCGCAGAATCGATTTTCCCTTGAAGGGAACCATAATCTCATCTACAGCATTGAACTCTTCCGGAGAGATGGTGAGAAAATTTTCTCTCAATGCAGAAAGCCATGGTCTCAATTTCCATACACGGTCATCTTTTTCTGCTTCGCTAACAGTCGTGTTGTCCACAAAATGGATTGAGCTCATAAGAGTTTCGAATCTGTTGCGGCTAAGGACATCTGAAACTCCATTATACCCAGAAAATGTCTCCCAGTACGATCTTTGATTAGGCATTTTTACCAGTCCCATCCGTAAGTAGACACCAATAAATTGCTCCAATTCTTTTGCATCTGTAATTATTGGTTTTCCATTTTTCTGGGTAGTATACAGATTTGTTTGGAAAGCCATACAAGAAAGCATATCATTGTCCACAAAGTACTTAAAATAGTCATAAGGTGTCCATGAGATATCTGGTTCAGGATTTAAGGTCACCGGTTTATAATTAATATCATTTGGAGATTGGAAATCCACTTTACGCCACTTATAATCTGGTGGAGGTCTTTTCTTTGTTTTCTCCCTAGCTGCTACATTTGATAACAACTCATCATCACTAGTGTTATCAAGTACTTCATCATGATTTGTATTGTTGCCAATGTCTTCACATACAGTATCTGCTTGTAGACTTTGTTCTTCCACATGCTCAGGTTTTTCAGTATTTAAATTATCTATTTCATCTACATCTGAATCAACATCAGAGTACTCAAACTCACTATCTCCATTCAGAATATCCTCTAAAGCATCAGCTACAGTTAATTTACTTTTTGCCATCTAAAAGGATGTAGAATTATTAGGATGATAATATTTATTTGTGTGTTAAAAAATGAAACCGATACCCGTACTTCTTGCACCCGGGAAAGCAGGGAAATTGGGAATTGACAGGTTGTATATTTGAATATTGTGAGTTGTATAATAGATCTAGCTGCTTAACCAAGCTTTCTTTTCTCCTTGAGAGTTAAAAATTGTATGGCTATCCTTGCTCCCCACCGTGCCACCAGTTTTTTGAAATGGCAAGAAGAGACGTATATAAAAAACAACAACAGCAAACATATAAAATATTAACACCCAACCCACACCCGCCCCCAAGGCACAGGCTTGGTCAAAAATTGCTCTTGAAAACTAAAAACATTTACAGGAACTATTGGAACCCTATTCACAAACTTGAAAAAAGTTTAAAACAACTTTAGAACAAATTTCAATTAGGTATTTTCAAAAACAAGAATTTATAAAATGTGACCAGAAGAGACGACCGGTGTATCATATATGATACACAGAGTTTATTGGTGCAATACCTTCCCAAAAATGAATTATTTTTACAAAAAGTGACCATCTCAGCAAAGTCTGATCTTATTTCTATCAGAAAAATACAGTTTGTACATTCAAGTTGTAAAACTACATTTGGAATCCACCACTTAAAGTCGAGAACTAAACGGTAAACACCACATCGGCCATGTTGTTATTTTTGAATGAGGTTTTTGCCTCGATCATTAAAATATTAACTTTCTGCATTTGGAAAGCAAGCGAGACAAGCATCCAAATATGATACTTTGGGCAATAGAGGGTGTAGAAAGTGGGCAGTTCATACGGAAAATAGTCTTAAAAGTTATGTATCATATATGATACGTGGGGCATTATAGGGTTAAAAAACAATTTTCCTTCTATAGCCTTGGTTCACCCTAATACACCTATGAGCATATGGCCTAATAAACCTTTCCTGAATGACTGTATAAACAATATGGACTCCCAGCTTTGACCAAACGCTGAAAGGGAATAAATGATTGCCGCACGGAACATTACGGCGGGAATGTGTATAGCACAATTACGTCCGAAAGTTTAGCAACACGGGAATTTCTTAGGTGGAAATACGTACTTTCACGTCCGAATTTCACAAAGGTGTGAACATTTGCATTTCGATCCGATTTAATCGTATATAAGAGACATCTTTTCCGATAATGATAATTCCGATAACTTGCCCGATGATGAGTCCGATGATGATTATCAGGTCCACGAGATGATAAATCTCTTCACTTATTATGTTCGATTATGGAGGAGGAATTATGGAGGAGCCTAAAGGTTCAATTTAGTGACTGCTATTTTTCAAAAATGTTCCTTGATGATTTATTTTTATATGCAAAGAAATGCAGTTTTTATAACTATGCGGATGATCATATTCTGTCAAGTCATAAAAATCTTGATGATGTAAGAATGACGTCATCCAGTACCTTATCAATGAAGTTTAACCAAAAACTTAATCCTCTTTGTTGAATATCTAAATGACCTATGTGCAGCAAATCTTTCTCGGTTCCTACTAGGACTAGAAGTGTAAAACTGAAAGAAAACGAAAGTTTGGAAAAAGAGTTTTTAATTCTACTGCTAGCAGCAATGTATAATAGACAAGAAGCAGCGAATGTAAAAAAAACCCTCAAAAAACAAGGAAACTGAGGTTTTAGGATTCGAAGTAACATTCTGTAACATTCAGTAACATTCTGAAGGAACTCCCGGCAACGAAGATCATTTTCTAGGCCACGAGGGTGCAGGGTCGTCTGTTTGGAATCAAGGATATAAAGTTCCCTTTTCGTTTTTCCTTTGATATGTTTTCTGATTGGAAAGCTCTGTATACAGAGAATGGTTCAGAAAAAGCGGAATAAAATAGACACGCCTCCATGCATGTCAGTCATGGGAAAGTAACTCAATCTTATTTACACTTTTCTTCCCTTTACCCCTCCCTCTTGTCCTTGGAAGTAGTTTAGCGGCCTTCATTTTTCAGGGAAAATATAAAATTGTTTAATAATTATGACAGTTTTCTTTTGCTGGTGTTATAGCCATATTTTCAAGACGTATGACGTTTTCAATAAAATTTCTATGCAAATTCGTATGAGACCTATAAAGTTTGGTCACTTCTATATACACCTTTCCCGAATTCATGTTTATATGTCGCAGCATAAGTCAGTTGGGCTGTATGGGTCTCGATTCTGCGTTGAAAATTAACGAAAATTGTCCCACTGCGATTTTCTAATGAGCAAAATATATAGGTAAATAATTACCGAGAAGCAATGTAAAGCATCAAAACGAGGCCCGTATGGAAAATTGAGTCGGGAAGTGAAAATAAAACTTAAATTACGCGACAATTTTGAATTTGAAATAAAAAATGTTTTTGCGAATTTCTGATAAAATGATCAACAAGAAAAAATCTTAAATTCCCGTGAGTTATGATAAGTTGTCACATTTTTCGCGGAAGCAAATTTTTTATATAGCGAGTAATCCGGCATTGGAAATCTTTCACACCATTTTCCCCACTCACTTTCAATTACCCATTGTTCGCCCCAGTTATCTCTCCGATATGCATAATAGAACCATGAGATTTATTGATATTTACAATAATAACGATAAGATCTGGAATAACTAATCAGCGCTTAATTCGGTATATTAATGTTGTCGGTAATTTATGTGAAATTATCATGCGAAAATATTTGATAACTAATCGCCATTAGCGCAAAGTTTGCGATAAAGAAAGTAATTATCACAATTATCGATAAACTTTGTCAATAAAATTATCGCAAATATTGATATTCTAAGACTAAATCGAATGTATTAGCAATAAAATCTATTGTTCTTTTATCAATATTATCGCAAAAGTGGCTCATTAATTATTCATGAGATGCCGAAAACATTCTTTCTCGTCATATTTTGAGGGGGGGGAGAGAGAGAGAGAGAGACTGCTTCCATGTTCAAGCATATATGATAGGTTTATATCAAACTGGTTTTTGTTTTGTTTTGCCGAAAATTGAATTATACTCAATATGTTACGTCATAGTAAGAGATGGAATGAAAAAATGCACTTCTCACGGAAAGATAAATAAATTGGAAACGAGGCATTTAGAAGAAAAAAACCAGGAAAAAAAACGTGTGAGAGAGAGAGAGACTGCTTCCATGTTCAAGCATATATGATAGGTTTATATCAAACTGGTTTTTGTTTTGTTTTGCCGAAAATTGAATTATACTCAATATGTTACGTCATAGTAAGAGATGGAATGAAAAAATGCACTTCTCACGGAAAGATAAATAAATTGGAAACGAGGCATTTAGAAGAAAAAAACCAGAAAAAAAAACGTTTTTACTTATACCTTTCATGATTCTAAAAAGCCCGCAATTAGCACTTGGAGACTAAGTAGTTTTGGAACTGAGAGTGCGTGTTTTTCAAAGTCTTCTATGTTTTTACTAATAAAAAATTTCCAAATAAGTTTTATCATCTGATAGCTAATAAAAAATACTTCCCAATGATCTAAGTTAAAGCAAACGTTCCATATACTGTTGTAAAAAAATCGAAATTTAGCAAACAATGCTCAAACGTATACTGTATCCTTAATTCAAGCGATTTTTGGTGCGGCGCTTATTCGAGGGAGGCGCTTATTTATTGATAAAAAGAATATCAAAGTTGGAATTAGAGATTGTAAAAGGACTTTTTTTCTAAACGCGTTTCCGTTTCACCACTTAAGACTTCTGTTGTGGATTTTCTATAGAATATAAGCGCCGCACAGTTGAAAATATTATAAATGAGTGCGGTACTAATTCGAGGACGACGCTTAATCGAATAATTACAGGAACACACAAATATTAATGAATCGTTAATAGCGAACTAGAATACTTTAAAATCAACCGGATACCGAATTCTTTAGCTTTACTTACTAACAAGTGTTTCACTTGTGACGCTGTCCTAAAATAAATAAGTAAATAAAAATGAAGCAGCTTCACCCCCCCCCCCCCCCCCCCCCCCCCCCGAAAAAAAAAAAGAAAAAAAAGAAAAAAAAAGAAAAGAAAAAGGTGTATATCCTCTTTTCTTTTCACCATCGTCCTAAAGAGACCACCTGAGTTTATTTCTTCAGATTAATTGGGTTTTTTTTACTAACATACGAAACTTAACTTTAAATCATGCTCAACGATGCTCACAGCACCATTGAAAAGCATAAAATTCTTCAGATTTTTGAATTCTGAAACTCAGTTCTGGAAATTTCTGTGGGTAAACATGTTTAATAAAATTGTGCATACTTTTGAAATTTTCGCAATGATTTAATATCTGAAGAGCTCATGTGCACAAATGCGAATAAGTTTTTGCCTTAATGTCATATATGTCACTTTGGAACAGGTACCAGTGCTCATTTGCCCCACTTAGAGTTCTGCACAAGCATCGATATACCGGAAACCCTGTAGTCAAACAACGCATGCGTATAAAAATAAAAACAAACTTAGGTCATTAACCGTGGTCAAACGGTAAATTATCTGAATTTCAATGAACTCAGAAATTTTCTCTAAAAACATTTGATCACAGTCAACTTCTGCAAGAAAAAATTCCATAAAACATGGCTGCTCAACATAGCAGCTAAAAGAAGATCATTCGCATAAAATCAAAGTTAAGAGCCATCATGGCTCAGACAATATTTTGAGTAATTGGTCATTATGCAGTATCGTTCCACACCTCTATGTTTTTTGGATGCTGCATTTTATCGTTTAGACGACCGACAGATCTCTCAGTAGCCTTTTGGAAGGGCAACAAAAAGAAGATAACTTACCCAAAACTAATCATTATGTTTTATTCAGTTCAAATTGGAGATACTATATTTACAATTCTAAACAGATATCAAAATCTACATCCTATCGGCTCTGGGGCACAAGGAATGGTCTGGTATGTTATTATTATTTTTTTTTTTGAAGTTGTTAAATTTTATATTTAGCTACAATCTTTTTAAATGATATTTTTAGCACTAGTTTTAGCTAGAAAATATTGATCCGTTTATTTATTTTCCATTCTTGTGCATATTAACATAGCAGTCTTTTGTTGCAGACTTTATAGGTTTGGAATCTCAGGTTTTATTACTAAAATATAACCAAACAACCATTGATTTATTTATTTAAAATGCTGGACTGTGATCTATACCACCAATGAATGGATATTTTAGGTGGTTGCCTAAAAAGTCTTGTTTCATGTCCTCCAACCGACTGCTGTAAATCTAAAAAAACAACACAATTGTTGTGTGTCATTTTATCTTTGCTACACAAAATCATGAAAATGAAGAGATCTGTGCAACCTCGGCTAAAAAAACTCTTAAATTTGACCTCTGTTGAGTTGGAAAGAAAAAAATGGCCATTTTCTATACTGACCAGACGACCGACTCAATTTTAGGGAACCACTTTTATATGGTATCCATATCCTAAATAAACAATGAATATCATTCAATAAGGATATAAATATTACTATTGTCTCTATTTTCTTACTTTCTTACTCACAAAATCTCTATTGCAATGTATAATAGTGTGTAATCAAAATTTACGATTTATCATTAAGATAAAATCACAGGTTGTCTTGATAGCCTCAGTTACTTAGAAAATATTATAGTAGATGAAAATAACCACTACTATAACCTATGGTGTCCTGTTCCATGCAGAAAATGAGAAACTTTTGTCTTTCTAATACGTGCATTTGATGTGGCTATGAAAAAAGAGAAGATGTGATTGTGATGCATTTGCTAAAAATTGGGCAGTTTTTAAACTATCATAAGTAAGCTTTTATTTATAAGGGTCCTCACAAATTTTGTTTCTATCGATAGAATTTTATCTGAATTTAATTCTTTTAATTCATTCAAAATTTGTTTAAATTGTATGATTTTGTTTCACAATGAACGGTCCCTCCAGAACTGTCCCTCGTAATCTCTTAGAGCTCGGGAAATCAAACTGTTCCTAAACCTTTAATCGCTCTCATGAAGTTCAGCTTTAAGGTTCCAATATTGGGCAATGTTTCATAATTCCTGGAAGTTCATTGTAAAAATAGAAAACAAATATAAGAAGCAAAAATTTATTTTTGCTTTGAATCTCTCTACAATGCTGTGTGTCTATGCCTTCACAAGAATGCACTCTTTTTTTTCTCAGTTATTGATTACAAATGATGCACAATTTGTTTCTCCTTGAATTAGCTAGGATCAGAATGTTGGCAAGAAAAGACTTTCACAGTACCAAAAAAATTGACTTTAAATTGCACTGGGATTCCGCAAATAATAAGCTTGACACAGACGTGTTGAGAAGATTTTAAAAAGCAAAGAGTGTGACAATTTTCACGTGAGCTCAAGAGCTATTTTACTCATGGCAAGGCCTAAAAGATGGAGCAAAGTAAAATTTTCATTGAATTATTCTTTAGAAATTTGAAAAGGTTTTTCATTATACAATTTTCATTCGTTTATAAAATTTTGTATGAATTTGAAATCATATATATAATTAGTTTTGCTGAAATGAATTTGAAAGATTTAAAAAATAAAATTAATTTACACATAATATGGGTTAAAGTTGATTGATGCTCTGATGTAATCTGACATAATCTGACAAAAAGGTGTACATTAGTGATCCCAGATATCAAAGATAAAACCTTTGTTGTGTGTACTTGTCTGTAAGATGTTCTTTGAATGAGGCTTAATTTGCCTACAATGAACATAGCCAAAATTATTGTTGTTTTGTCACCCGCAGTTTGTATATCCCAACTGGTTAAGCTTCACAGGTACAAAGTTACATTCAGGTTGCTAGTGACTTGATTGGTAACATGGATGTGCCAGGGGTTTGATTGGTAGTATGTGGAAAATTAGCTGACTTGAATGCACAATAGAATGGGATCCAATAGGATAGCTTCCAATAGGTTCAAATATTTTCAAGCACTTGTTATTTTGTGATGGTTGCGGTGATGTTTATAGCTGCCTTGCGAATTAATCCTCATTGTATTTTTTTCTTTCATTTTCATTCCTTAAACTTATATTTTTTCTTCTCATTTTTTGTAACCTTCTTGTAATTTTTTGTAATCATTACAGTTTTGATTTCGAATAATTGTATACAGCACCCAAAATAATTTTTAATTCATCAATGATCAACATGGTCATAAATTATCAACTTTTCTGACTTGTGGGCTAGTGCTGACCTTCTGATAATAGTTCAAACAGAAGCAGGGTAGGAAGAAAAATAGGATTTGTACTTCCAGGTAAATGATCCACGTAAATAGACTTTCTAAGCAGTTATGTTGCTTTGCTGATTAGTTTTATTGCATAAATTATCATGTTTTTTTGGTGATCATAATTTCTTCTTTAACTAGAATAAGGGTCATTCCAGCCAATATCACAGAGGCCTTAATTTTTGTTCAAATATTCACTATTAGTTAGTAGGGAATAATCTCTGAAAATTTCAGCTTTGTAGCAATTGCCAGTTGGATATTATGGTAATTTTAATATTTCATTGTTTTTGGAAATGTTAATCTAGACCTTATAGAGCAATGGTGCTAGCTATTGTTTGTTTGTAATTTCATTTTTGTTATGAAATGTTTTGCGTTTCACTTTGTCTACCATTGTGAGGGCAGGCAAGTGTATTCGCTTAATCCAATACAACGAAGGTCTGGAATAGGCCATGAATATATTCATAAGATATAAAGACAGTGTGTGTATCAGTATCATTGTTCATTTTTTTAATAATGTGTAGATGAAATGGCTTTTTTGAAATGTATGTAAAAGTTATCCTCATGATTTGGCACATCCAAGAAAAAATGTGTATGTGGTGACTAACAAAATACTAATCAATGATAAACGCCTAATTCATTGTTGCATATCAAAATTCATTTTCTTGAGATTTTTTGAAAGGACAGTCTCCTTATTATAGAGTATGTCCTATTGGTAAATATTTTTAGAGTTTTCTATAGAAATGGCAAGCAATATCACCTGCTGTTTCAATAAAATAACACTCCTCCACGACTTTTTGAAGATCTTGCCCACTGGGTGATGATTTTTTTTAAAAAAACACTGCTTCTGTTCTCGACTTGATGTTATTGAATGTTTGTATATTTTTTTTAGTGCTGCATATGATACAGTTACAAAACAGAAGGTTGCCATCAAAAAACTTAGTCGTCCATTTCAAAATGTCACTCATGCAAAACGTGCGTTTCGTGAATTGAAATTGATGAAAATCACAAATCATAAAAATGTAAGTTCTGGTCACGTTAGTCTCTTTAGTCTCCAGCGTCGTACCCAAGAGCATTTCTAGAGTGTTTCACCAGTATGTCTGCCAGAACTCTTGATGCCCAAAACTTTTTAAAAGGATAATTGATGTTAGTGATACCCAAAGTAGTTATACTCAAAATAATTTTTGTCTTTTGTCCTTCCAGATAATAGGTCTATTAAATGTTTTCACTCCAGATAAAAATTTGGATGAGTTTCAAGATTTGTAAGTATTTTGTTTTGAGTTTATTCATTTGTATGACTGCCTTCCACAATATTCAGTGCTGAGTTTCAATAATAATTTTTCCACTGGCATACTTCTCTTTCTAATCATTTTGAAATTTTTCAAAAATGATTTGTTTTTACGGTGAATTCTGAAAGAAACTTAAAACGTTCGCGAAAGGAATACACAAAAGTTTTCATGTACAGTTTTATCTGTTTCATGAAATCATGTATAAAAGCTTTTGTGTTCAACGTGGTTTCTTTAGACACTTGTCTGGACTGAACATGTAAACTTTGTGAAAGCTAATTCTCACACATTCTAATTCTCTTTTGGGCTGTATATTCATGTATAGGAGAAACACAACAGCTACAAGCAGCTTGTTGTAGAGCATTATAGACATTTAAAATTGTGAAAATCTTATTAATATTTTGGTAGATATCTAGTTATGGAGTTAATGGATGCAAGTCTGTGTCAAGTTGTACAAATGGACCTTGATCATGAAAGGCTGTCCTATCTCCTATATCAAATGTTGTGCGGTATCAAGGTGAGACTTTAAGTCAAATAAATCAATCAATCAACTAAACAGAAATGTCATTTGTTTGGCACAAATTTTGAAGCATGCAATTCCAGAAAATATAGGTTTTTCAACACCAAAGAAATGCTTGGAATATCTGCAAGCAGTGCCGTCTGTCTGCATTATGTTTGGTGTAGTTTTTTTGTTTTTTTGGAAATCATCTGGTTCATCAAGGTGTATAAAATCTAGTTCATCAAGGTGTATAAAAGAAGACTGCTGGTTTCATGTGGATCAAAATGTTTTTGGTGAGATAAAATTATTTTGATTGTATATACTTAAGTGAAAGATGTTGTTGTTTTTTTTCTATCTAGCATCTGCATTCTGCAGGAATCATTCACAGAGTGAGTCCATTTGTTTTTGTTCTTTTTTTTTTGTATTGTTAAATCACTGTTATAAGGCAGCAAAGATTGTCAATTGTAAAAATACAAGTATAAGTTACTGAGAATTTTCAGTCCTGGTACTTCCATCCATTACGATTGACTATTTATCATTTATTATTACCAATTGCAGGCAGGGCATACAGTATAACAATAATAAGTATAATAATATAATATAATAATAAGCAATAAATAAGTGGTCGCTACCACACATCACATAGATCCTTTAAATACAGATGCCACTGTTATTATTTTTGCATCAACTTTTGAAAGAATAATGAAAACAGAGGACCATTTTAAAAACTAATCAAGGTGCTCTGTTTGTCTCTTTTACAGGACTTGAAGCCAAGCAACATAGTTGTCAAATCAGATTGTAGTTTAAAAGTAAGTGTTTGTATGTATATCTTTGCATTTTTATCATTGTATTTGTTTGATACGAATATTATCAGGCCAGAGTGTTATATGTCATTGAATTGACTGTTAATGTATTTTCTAAAGTCTTGAGAATAAGATCCTGTTTGTGCAGAAGCATTAACAAAGGATACACGTTTTATTTTAAAAGAAAATGTCAAAATTTTGGTTAAGGCTTGATGTGCTTATTTTTCTGATGAAATTGAGGCTGAAATTGTTCTTCTTTTTTTTTTTGCTTGTAAAAATGTCTATATACAATCAAACAGAACGAATTTACCACCCACCCCTACGAATGCTTATTGCGTGTTTACAAGGTTTTAATCATAGTGTCACTGCTATTCTAGATATTGGATTTTGGTCTAGCAAGAACGGCTGGTTCCGCATTCACAATGACCCCTTACGTAGTTACAAGGTATTATCGTGCCCCAGAGATTATATTAGGTATGGGGTATTCCGAGAATGTTGATGTATGGTCGATTGGTTGTATATTTGGTGAAATGATACGTGGTTCTGTCATGTTTCCTGGCACAGATCGTATCTTTTCTACATGATTGCTAATTTATGCATTCTTCGTATTATCTCAAATCGGATTCACCTTTTTTACGTCAACCCTTAATGGCGTTAGATGTTTGTCTGTGAAAATTTGACCGTAGACTTTTCAACAGAAAACGCCAATAAGAACCGGCATAAAAAGGGCTGGTATTTAATTTCGGCATGCCTAAAAAGTGCCGATAAGGTATTGAAATGAAAGTCAACATGAGTTTCCAATGATATCTTTAAAGTGTGTGTGTGTTAAGTTAACAAAATGATGTCTGTTGAAAGTGTCTTTTTATCTGGAAGAATGAAGCATGACGTATTCCTGACCTTGTTAACCCAGGCAGAAATAAAAACGTTATTGTCTTAAGTGATGACTGTAGGCTTGATGTTCATTCCTTGTCAGTTTCTTGATCTCACGATCGATTATTATTTAATACAGACTTAATAAGAAAGTGTTGGTACTGCTCTCTCTCTTAATGAATGATATTTTTTTTAACGTCTAAACAATAACAGACATCGATCAATGGAATAAAGTGACGGAGTTGTTAGCAACACCTCCCCAGTCCTTTTTCGATCGACTTCAACCTTCTGTAAGTAGTATGACCTTTCGGCAATTTTCTGTCTCCTTTTGAATTAAGTGTTTAGATCATTAGTGTCTAGACCAGGGGTTTTTCTAAACAATATAGTTATTCTAATAATTTTTAATAATGGAAAAGGGTTTTTCATATATATGACTTTTTTATGTCACTTTTATTCTTATAGGTGAGAATGTATTGTGCAAACCGTCCTAAACAGAAAGGTTTTACTATCGAAGAGTTGTTTCCTGAAGAACTCTTCCCAACAGGAAACAAACAAAAAGGTGCTTTAACAGTCTTACCAACTGTTCTATTTGTACAAGAGGAGGTGGGGGAGGCTTCTTCTGCATTCTTACTATCCAGACCTGCAATTTGGGGGAGGGGGGGGGGGGGTGTTAAGTGGGGAGGCAAAATTGTGAAAATCTTTTCGAAAGAGAAACTCACAAACTAAACATGCATAGCCTATGTTTTACTGACAACTCACCATAAATTTGTGAAAAGTTTTGAAAAAATGTTTGAAAGAACGAGATATAATTAGACTCTGTCCTCAATAACCAAGACAAAATTTTGACCATTAACTTGTGAGGAGAAATTGTCTCGCATTTCCCGAGATCGTAAAACTGCAATCTCTTATTCGCCTCGTTTTGATGTTAGAGGATAATTACCATTTAACAACCTGGAGCGCGGAGCAATTCTGGATTCTAAATCACCGACGACCACAGGACATGCTTATTTACTAATGGTTGTTTGAAAACGAGGCCAGTAAGAGAATTGGGCTCAAGTATGTCGTTTAAACACGACTCTATAGTTTAAAAAGTTCGATGGATTTTTCTTTGTTTTCACAATTCGATTTGTAGAAATTAAACTCGGTTCCATTAATCGAATAGTATAAACCCTGCTTCGTTATCAATCCAATGTTAACAAAACTCATATTCTGTACTCATCATCCACATTATAATGTGTTCGTCTTGCTTACTTTATAGTGTTACAAGCTCGAGATTTGCTGGACAAAATGCTGGTGGTGGACCCTGTAAAACGTATCACAATCACTCAAGCGTTAAAACATCCTTACGTGAACGTTTGGTATGATGCAGAAGAAGTTGAAGCTGTACGTAGTAGAAGCTGTATCGTTCATCTGACATGTTTTCCTTACCCAAGTTTATGGTGAAAACCTTATAAATTTTGTCTAGGAAAGTGGGGTTGCAGTCAAGTTATGCCTCGTTCTTCCTAACATTTTTATAAGACTTTCCACCGTGAATTCATCGTGAGAAAAAATTGCCAGATGAACATACTCAAAGTGTTGCTAATTGTCAGATGAACATACTCAAAGTGTTGCTAATTGTCAGATGAACATACTCAAAGTGTTGCTAATTGTCAGATGAACATACTCAAAGTGTTGCTAATTGTCAGATGAACATACTCAAAGTGTTGCTAATTGTCAGATGAACATACTCAAAGTGTTGCTAATTGTCAGATGAACATACTCAAAGTGTTGCTAATTGTCAGATGAACATACTAAGTAGTAGTTGTATTGTTGTTTTCATTGGTGGCCTTTTCTCTATTTTCCATTGTAACCCTTTTTTACCTCTTGTTTTTCCAGCCTGCGCCTGCGCAATATGATCACACGCTGGACGAATCTGATCACACCGTTGAGGAATGGAAAGGTGAGCCCGCAGTCCCTTACATTATAAAAACAACAACAACAATTCTGAAATAAGAAAGTAAATTATTCCACAAAAATATCAAAATCTGAAGGGTTGAACAAGTTTCCTCTAGTATCATAAACAGTTCCAGCAAAACGTAGTCCATATAAATTCATCTACCTTGGTTTGAATATTGACTTAAGTGCATTTTTTTATAAATAGTATTCCAGTACTTGCGCTTATCGTTTCTATTCGAATACACGGGTTCAAAATTGAGTGCAAGCAGCAATATAGGGTTGTAGAGTTGTATTTTTCAGTGAAACATGTTATTGAAGGTAAGAATAATTGGTTTATATTGAATTTTTCGTTTATGAAATCATGGAAAGTTCATTATGTGTATAACTGATTACATAAATAATTGGTTTATATACTGTGAAATCATTGTTGAATATACTTGGATTTTGATTAAAATACTGGGAAACATACTGATATATACTGGGATTACTTTGGTTTCAATGAGTGTAAGTAGCAGGTTCTTGCGAAGTAATTGCATGAAAACACATCACCACGTCATAAAAAAGCACTACTTTAATCGGAGAAACATTCGCGAATTTTTTGTTATTTTTGCGAAAGTTTGACTCGCGAAATTGTTCCAAAATTTCCTTTTGTGAAAGTTTCTCTCACGAATTTTTTCAATTGCCGATTTGCGAAACTATCCAGTCGATATTTGTAAAAAAAGTTTTGCAAAATACCTTCCATTTCGTCGAAAGTTAATTTAAAGTTTCGCGAATTTTCTTGCTCGCGAAAGTTTCTCTGGTTAAAGTAGAAATTCGAGTGATGTCATAAACACCCGTAAATACCCGTAAGCCCAGGGACCTGTATTTTCTTCCTCTCCTTCAGTAATGATCTACAAGGAAGTACTTTCTTATCAACACGAACAAGAAATGAAAGCGAAAGCTGATGGTCGAACGAAACATGCAGATTCCAATGGCAATTCGAAAACAAGTAAGCTCTCCTACACAGTTTCTTAATCGTTGTTTGTCCCTTACTCGCAGGGTTTACGAAGACATTGATGAATTTCGGAACTGAAGAGCAGACAAAGGATTTGGTTTTTGGTATATATGGAGTGTCATCCCCATGTTATTTTTTTTGTGTCACACTTCTGTGTCACACAGTGGAAATGAATTTGAACGGCGATTTAAAAAATCCTCTTCTTGAGATGTACACACTATCTTACCTTCAACAAAATAGACTACCCATTTTGGCAGATATTTTTGTCATTGAGTTGACAGAAGTAATAAGTGAAGCAAGTTATCAAGCGCCCCAGTAAAAATACAGGTGGTCGATATAACCACCCGTTTATCTTCTTCATCTGAAAGCGCCCTCCGTAATCTCAATTGACAGTTTCCCATAATTCAGTGCTCTTCTCTGCCATCTCATACCACAATGGTATGCATTATGGTAATTGCATGACGTCGAGATAACTGAATTATGGGTAATGTCAATTTTGACCGCTTCTTTCTTGATCATAGACGAAAAAGATTAACTAACCGGTTGCCGTAAAAATGAACCGTTAAGACATTTTGAAAATAATAACAATAACACAAGAGTTGCATCACGTGGTATGAAGCCCGAAGTTTTCATTGATTGCTTCCAATAAGAAGAGGTGAATGTGGAAAGCATTTCTTTTGGTTGTGTGTTATCATTTTGAATTTCTCCTGGATTGTGAATTTTGGAAATTGATCCGTTGACGTTGTTATTTGTCGTGGTGTACACGGGTGAAACAACATGGCTAGCTTTTTATTGAGGACTATTGGTGTTTTGTAAAGCCCTAGTTATACTAACTGTAAAAGATTTTTTTAATGAATCTGTATAATATGTTTTAGATTTTATTTTTTTCTTTCTTCTGTTAAAATTTTTTTTTTTCGTATGTAAGCAAATTAACATATCAATAGAATTTATTTCCGTCCTAAGCGTAATGGGAATAATATGTAAAATGCACGATGGGTAAATTTTTACAAACTTCTGTTGGGTTCGTGCGTACACTTTCCCTTCTTCCGCCACTCATCCTCGAACAAATCTTGTCAGTTATTTTCATATTTTTCTTCATAGTTATTTTAGTATATGTTTCCGTTCCGTTTGTCCATGGTTGGACTTTCGAAACAACTAAATCTGTAATAATACTGTAGCTCTATATGTGTGTGTTTGTCCTCCCTTATCTTAAGAAAAATAGAAATTGTGATAAACGTCTATTTAGAATGCTTCTCCATACTGTTCCCACAATGCACTTATCTCTGTAATACGTCATACAACTACCACAATGCAATGCTCCAATAACTCCTTTTTGGGTTTGACCATGTCCATAGACGGCATAAAACCAAGTCTATCATTGGAACGTGTTGAAAATTTTGTAAGTCATTGTGGGATTTTTTTTTTTTTGTATTGCAGAGATCACTGTATAATTTTGCGAACAGGAAATAATAGCTGTAACGTGAATGAATTCAGTTAGTGTAATCGGGGATTTAAAAACTGAAAGTTACTGCATAATACACTTTACAAACTATCCAATTTCTTTCGTTAGACAACATTTTTCTTATTTCGATGTTTCCACGAATCTCTTAAGAGATTGTTCTCTCTGATTTTTTCATCCAACTTGTAAAATTATTGTTAATAAAAAAGTGATTAAAAAAATTTTAAGTATAAACATCTGTTGTTACTTCTGTCGGAAAAGTTGACGATAGTGATGACGCGTCTTCTAACACAACACTCGTATTTCCTCAACAGCCGTTTGACGTTATATACACATAAAGATTCTGTAGTTTTGTTGTTGTAGCAGTTTGTGTGTCGTCAACGTTCATCGCTTGAAGAATAAAATCTCTAGAAGAAGGAAATCACAATTCTTAATCGTAACGTCTATCTAATGGATTGGTATCTCACAAGTTTGTGGTGAAAAGTTTGTTATTTCGGCCTGGGATAACGAGGTCATAATTACGTCATGCCTCGCTCTTTCTCAAACCAAAAAGAGACTTTCAGCCAAAAAGATATTAATCATTCTATGAGAATATATACATCTCAACCCGGTCAGTTTTCCTCTGTCAATCAGCTTTTTCATTAAGTACTAGTAAAATCGCCCAGACTCATTTTTGTTTACCCAAAATCAGAATATACATCATCTTCAAAACTTCCATAACCACCAACAATCTAACCTTCGCTTAAAGACAATGTGTTGTAATAAATAGCGCCAGAGGTATCACCTCGTAATGACATCATCGTTACCGATGCCGACCTTTCAGTTACTTTCTTAGCAGGCAAAATTAAAAATGTAGCCTCACGTACATTTCGACCGCCTTTCTGAGGTCTCAACGAAGCGAGTTTCGTGTAGCATGTTGAAGCAAACGATGACAACGCGCCCTAAAAAATGAAGTCATATATAGTAGAAGTTTGATGTTATAGTCAAGGGAAAGGTGCTGGAACAATTATAAGTTCTTCTGTCATGCCTTGCTCCTCTTGTGTGTATGAGAATATCACATTGTACAGTGGAATCTCTATAAAAACGTATACCCTATAAAGCGGACATACCGTATTTCCTTAAATAAGCACCAGGTCCGTAGGGGTGGTGTCCGCTTTGTAGAGATTCCACTATAGCATTGACAACTTGAAACCGTAAAGAGGTATGTTATGTTTTTTTATTGCCTTCAGTGAATGTAAAGCGCTCGTCCCGCTTCTATGAAGCTTTTCACCGGAGAAAATTGATGGTTTCAACTTGCCAGATAAAAACGCTGAAAATTCAAAAGTAGCTTTCTCAAGTAAAGAAGTTGATATTATGTAAATTGAAATACCGTAAGCGACCGATTAAACGCCCACTTCGGAATAAACGCCCATGTTCAAATAAACGCCCATGGCTATAAAGTTCGACTTTTATAAATAAACAGCCAGATTGTAGCATCTTTTGCTTTCTTTTGAGGAGAGTTTCTTTAAAATAGTCTCCTTCTCCCCTCTAGGTCATTCAACTTCGTTCCCAGCGTTTCTTGCTTTTTGTCAAAGAGCACTGAACGCTAGCGCTGGAAATGAGGTTTGTTGAATTCATTCAATAAGAGAATAATCTAGTTTATACCTTGGTCTGTTGAAAGCACGTTATGTTTTTTTCATTCATTCTTGGTTCTGTGGTTGGATTATTGTTGTCTCCATTTGTAATAATTTTTGCATCCTAAAGAAATTCAACGAAATAACAATTCTTTTCTCTTTCCTGCGACTCCTATCATGGGCGTTGTTCTCGCCTTCAGAAACATTGGAGAATTAAGTTCACCCTAATTACACGCCTTAAAAATGCACAATCTAATCAGATGGTTTAGCATGATTCTGTTTGTGTTCTTAAGTCCTAACCGATTACAAGTAGCTACTAAAACAAAATCACTTACGGGCGTTTTGGTAAGTTTATTTCCAGATTCCGTGGCACCTCGCTCGCCCCATTTAACACGCACTGGTTTTACGCCCCCAACACCTCCACCCCCATAAAATGATGCATCGACAGTTGGCCATTTCTTTGTTGGGCTCTATAACATATATATTAACATTAACCTAAACGAACCAGACCTTTAATCATATATTGTATTGTTCATGAATTATAAAGAAATATAACCGTGCTACGCATTTCATTGGATTTGTAGCATTTTTGAGAATGTGTTGATACACTTCATCTTATGCACTTTTAGAAAAATCCTGATATCTTAAGAAAGACGAGGAAATAAATCCTGATTCTTCTACTTAATTAAACGCAATATTTGTACTTCACTTTCGGGAAACTTTCGAAGCGTAAAACACCAAGGAGGAAAAGAAAAAATAGATTATAGATAGCTGTTTATCAGGTTGAAAGGAGCCCTTTTATAACTGTTTAGTAATGTGTCAAATTCATAATGAGTATAAAATGTACAATCAACTCCATCTATCTTGAACTCCCAAGGGTACAAGTAAGAACGTCCGAGAATTTCTGGACCGTTACTATACCGATGGCTCCGACACATCCGATAGCAATTCCAATTCTTTTGGTTTTCTTCCTTTCTAAAATAAAGTTTTAGAATGATAATTAGATTCATTAAGTTAACTATTACTAATGATGCTTAAAGTGAAATTTCATTCGGGTCAACCTCGTCCCCAGGACTTCGTATAGGTTGAATTTGGGTTCTGTTCTCATAGTTCAAATGAAGTTCTAAATAGCATTTTCAGTTCTTTTACGAAGCGCGTGTTCAAACATAAAACTTTACGCACCACACACGGTAACAACCTCCAAAACCACCATACCGCCAATAACAGCAAAATAAATAATATAAACAGAACTAGTGCGATTGTGCCAGCGTTGTTACTCTGCCAACAAGAAAAGAAAGGCGTGTTAATTAAGTGTTCAGGTTCTGGTGACTTAGAGAAAAATTCAAAATTCCATCCACTTCAAAGGCGTTTCTCAACAAAGCATCAACGACAGCAAATACTCAGCAGCTGTCCAAAGAGGGAGCAACAGTCACTGTTGAAACATTATACCATTTGGCAGGAGACAGCGTTGATACGAAAACGGGATGTGAAGGCTTTACCGTTGAACAAAATTTCTAGCATCACAAAACTACAAAAGAAAGGAGCAAAACACGTGATTGTTGTGGAGCAATGCGCTTGTAAACATGAACATTATATAGCTCGTAAACCATGGTTTCACTCGTTCCAAGTCAAATCATGGTTTTCCAGCAGACACACAACGTTGTTTTGACGTTCGAACAACGTTTAGAAAGACGACCATATAACGTTCAAACGACTCTGTTTGGCTGCTGGATTGCTGTTGGGTTGAAGATCGGGTAATTCTAAGGATGAAGTGGCGCTACACGAACCGCTACTGTCATAGTGTTTCAACTTCCAGCTTCTCAGTTTTTCTTAAGCACCAGTCCACCAGGCTCATGCAGAGGCGGATCTAGAACATAGTCAAAATTTATGGAGGAGAGAACGGTCATTAAGCGTATAAAAGAAAAACGTGCAAATAACCTAATCAACACTTATGTTTTTACAGGTTATTCATGACTCTCCTCCACTATCTTTGACTAACCCTAAATCCTCCGCTGCATTGGTGGTTATTATCAAGAAATCATGTCTTCGAAGCTTCCAAAGCTTCCAAAAAACACTATAACTATACCTTAACTTAAAATAGAAGGGCTACATGTCTCTTTGAGGGATGGGGAAATTTATTTTTCTTCACTATGATTTTTATGTTTTTAGTGATTCTAGTTTATTAAAAAAATCGTGTAATTTCATTACAGAAAGAAGCCTTATGTAAAGTCCATCATAAAATATTTTCTGTCGTATAAAATTGCACTTACCTGCCGACGTATGTAAGTGGAGGTCCAGGACATTTTAACTTCGTATTCGAAACTTCTGAAGGCTTTCGCTCTACATGTGGTTAAATAGATGTGAGATAAAAAATGCAAATCTGAAGCTATTTCTTAGTTCTTATTGGCCCATTTTATGATCGTGAAGAAGAAGTGGCTTGTTTTGCTGCTCGTGCTGCAGATGAATTTCGAAGTTTTAGTAGCTCCAAGACCTTATTTAATTTTGTTTTTAGCAAGCAAGACGAAATGAAAGGACAGAAGTTATTCAAAAAATGAAGGATGGTGTTTTAGAGCACAAGAAAACGAAAAATAAAGATTTTTCAAGATGTTTGAATTTTTTTGTGGATTGTTGATTTCTATGTTAAAATGAGTAACAATTTGTATTATTACTTCAATAAAGCTAATTTGTTATGAAAAATTAGATTTCTGCTGTTTATATAGCTATTTTTATTCTCTTATCTTCATTTCTTGCCCCTTTAAACTTTGGTTGCATTGTGATTGTGATTCATTGTTTTCCGAATATTACTCTCATGTCGCCGTCCTCGTTGCCATCTTACCTATGCTAAAAGTCTCATTAAAGAAGAACTTGCAGATTATTTTGGATTGGTCGTAAGTCTTCGTAAATCCGTTCCCTGTTGCAGTAACATCGTACGACTCTAAATACGAAACATTTCATAATGTTTAAGATGACGTCACTGTCGGCCATGGATGTATTACTCGAGAAATCTCTGTGGAATGTCGTTATTTCTTACTTTACGAGGCGTAGAGAAAACCTCATTGTGTGTTTCTTTTTGACCCATGTAATACTCTGGGCAGAAATAGCATTTTACGACACGCAGCAAAATTATGTTTAAGTAGCACGAAATAGAATGAAACTCGACAATAATTCGTACCCAGGGCCATTTTGATGAATTGTGTACGAGGTTACAACATTTTTTTTTGTACAAAAAATATTCATCGTGAGCAAGGATACTGACTACCTCTCTTTTCGTGAGTTATTGAACATTTCGCGCGTTATCGAAGCCTCCAAGAGATATCACTAAGCAACACATTTCTGAAGAACACAATATGTATGGAAATGGAATCTCTAGGGAGACACGCAAGCAGTACATATACGCATACAGTGAAACCAGGAAATTGTGGTGACGTAATAACAGCCAGACCTTTTGAAACACAAACTTTATCTGGTTCGAGGTCTGCCACACCAATGCACGCTTTGTTTATAATCTAAATGAAAAGTCGCGAGCCATCCATAATTTCCGACACGTGTGTAGTGTATAAAGGAGGAGATTATGCCACACATCCCTTCCTCATGGGGGATCATTATTATTTGATACATGGCTCTATTGCTCACGATTTACCTGAAATCTTCATACCTAAATTCACCCGATGAACTTTCAAACCGGTTTGAGTGTTGTGCTTACATCAACCACGTCCCCAGGGCTTTTTGCCTTCTCGATATACTTCGCTGTCGTCCATTATATCAAAAAGAAAAGAAGCCCATGGTGACGAGGTTGTGCCAAAATTTTCTTATCATAGGTCATACAAAAAGGGCGTTAGAACAGGTTTTTTGACGAATCAAGTTAATGAGCAGCTGACTTACCTTATCGGTGATCGACTCAAGTGTTTGATAACTTTGGACGGTAAACACATACTCGGAAGATGGTTTGTTCGCCAGCTTTGTTAACTAAATGGATGAACACAAATGATTTAGATTAAAGCCATATATATGTTTTCTGTATAAGCAACATTTTAGAGAAGCAAGACGAGGTTCAAATCTGTCAAAAAAACGAACCAACTGCTAAGCACTAAGCCAATCAAAGTGAATTTGAACGAGAAAAAAGACAACATAAAAAAGCAGAGAACAAAACCAATCTGCTTCTAATAACACGTGTTAAAAATGTTCGATCTGGTTTATAGAAATCCGCAGTAAGCAGTTATGAGTTTGTTAAAGAGAATTTAAATGTTGTCTTGCTTACAAAAACAGCATGTAGACAGAGAAATTATAAACCATTATGCGATATTCTCTTTCTCCATGTCTCCATCAAAACACAGAACCGGAAATTATATGCTAGTCGGGATTGATTGGAATATTTTAGATCAATCACTTGAACAACTTGGTCTAAATGACTCCTATTTGTTCAGGTGCTTGGTGTCATTTCTTTTATTGCTTGGGTAAAGGTTTTTCTATTCATATCAGGAAGGCTCGTACCTGTGAGAGTTTGTACTGTCCCACACCAACTGCAATGATGGTCGCACCAAATTCGCGCCGAAGCTTCAAAGCCTAAAGAAAGAATGTTTAATATATGTCATTTTCGTAGGAACGAAAAACTTGTTGTAAATAAAATAGTCAATATTTTTGAATAAATTATTTCTCAAAATGAGTGTTGCATTGTGAATGAATGTGTTACTTTGTGAGAGTGTATTCACCTACAAGTTTCAAACCAGTTTACTTTTCCAATGAAAAGTCTATGTGGAGGAGTGTTTTCTATAGGAATGGCAATCAATATCGCCTGCTGTTCAATAAAAAAACACTCTTCCACAGAGACTTTTTGAAGATTTTGCCTACTGGCTTTCCTGAAACCGTTAGGCGCATTGTGTTGAATGTCAAATAAAGAATGCCTGTAATGAAGGTTATAGCTAGGTAGCAGTTACGAATGTAGGGTTTAAAGGCCTTTTTCCATTAGGCGGAATCGTCCACGCGGACTTGACTTTGGTGGACTTTGCGCATGCTCTCTCTTATTTAAAATTACAGAGCACGTGCAGGACGATTCCGCCTAATGGAAAAAGGCCTTAAAATTATATAATTATATCGTTCAATATTTTTCTGGATTAATTTGATTGGATTATTTCATAATTTGGCGGGAAAACAACCAAAAAGCGCGCAATCGTAGAAAAAATATAATAAGAAACAAAAACAAAATGGAAAAGCTAGAGACATTTAAGGTTGAGAAAAATAAGATAGTACAATGTCTTTATTGAAATATGAACAATAAAAATATGTGATAAGAAAGTTATTCCCTGTTTTTTTTTTCAAAAAAGATCAGCTTGCTAGGCCCACTTCCACTCATCTTAATTTTGTTATTGTGTTTACGACACGAAATCTCTACTCTCTGGAAAGTCTTTCGTGGAGGACAAAAAGGTAGACATCGGCAATGACTATGAACCTTTTGCTGATGTTGATTTAACGTTGTTTGATCTACATTAGAAAACCGACGTTACTTCAACGTTCTTTCAATGTCATTTATCCAACGTTAGAATTCCGACGTTGTTTAAACATTGTTTTAATGTCATTTATCCCACGTTAGAATTCCGACGTTACGGCAACGTTGTTGTAACGTTACCCAACGTTGCAACTTCCAATCAACGTTGACACAACGTTGAAATGCCTGCTGGGATGGTGCCAATTACCGTTAGAGCCAATAATACCGATATCGACGATAAAAAAAAATAAACAAGCAAAAAACTGTTTCACAGCTCTTCTAACAATTCTTAAAAATCATATGTTTCTTCAAATATTTTCTAGCAGTAAAAAAAAGACTCCAACCTCTTCTACGGCTTGTGTTTCTCGAGTAAGTTCACCGTCTGTTAGTAAGATTACAACACTTGCAGTACGCATGCCTACGAGAGAAAATCATTGAGAACTAGAAAAGAAAAGTTCCCAGACTTCTGTTGGCTAAACCATAACTCTGAATTGAGAACCCCCCGAAACTGAAAAAATCCGTAAAGAAAACTATAGGTTTGTCTCATTACTAGTTTGTTTGTGGTCAAAACCTTGTTTATTTATGTCTGGTTAAACGAGGTCATGGTTATGTAATGCCTCATTCTTTCAAACTAAAAAGAGAGACTTCTGATCGCATCTTGCTAGCTTAACACACTCCTTTATTAGGTTTGCCTAACAAGATGCAAACTTCGCTAGTTTTGTGGTCAAAACTTTATTATTTCTGTCTGGGTTAACGAGAACATTGTGGCGTAATGTCTCATTCTTTCAAACGAAAATAGGAGAATTTCAACCTAAAAGTTTTATGATCGCATCTAGCCTATAAATCTAGACCGTCGCTAACTCGCTATGGTCTATACCCTTTGGTCGATTTTTTCATATGACCGTGCTATCAAAAAGAGATTGGGAATCCTACAAACGAGTTGATAATAACGAATGATTGGCCAAATGTGTTATCTGATCCTGTAACAAGTAATGAAAAAATCGACCAAAGTGTATAGACCAAGGCGACGTTATTGATTTACAGGCTAGATCGTATCTTGTTAGACAAATACACTATTAACTCATTCTGCGCCACGTCAAAACTCGAAAAATATTGTACCTATAGACACAAATTCATTGACTGAAACTACTAAAACTAAATTATTTAATCATTTCTGCATCCAAATCAACAACATTGGGTCGTTTGAGATGATGGCTTTAAGTAATGACATTGATTGATTTGTTTATGTCTGAAAGCCGATGAGAGCGGCTCGCGGGTTTTTCCGAAGAATTTCGAGCCGCTGTGAGCGGCTCACGGCGCGCAATGAGTTAAGTATAATCAATTTCCATGCCAAGTAGTCAACAATACACCTTTCCCGAATTTCTGTTAAAACGCTGTGATTTTGTCTTGTAAGTACATCCGGCCTCGTTTTAGATATCAAAATTGTCACTAATCATTCTATTGAGATTTTTAGTAATAGAGATAACTACTAAGTATCTAAGTTAAAACATTATTGAAACAATAAATTTCATAAAAACGAGGTTGGATGTACTGACTAAGTCAAGACATGGTGTTTGAACAGAAATTCAGAAAAAGTGTATACGGAGTAACGCATTGTATATATGGGTCGATATGCGGCGCCCGTATATAGAAAAGACAAGGAACAAGGAACATAGCGGTTGGAAAAAGTCAGGGTTAGTATAGTAATGTTACCTTTTACTCGTACTTGATGTCTAGCCTAAAAAATGAATAAGTGAATGAATGAATGGATGAATGAATGAATACGTGTGACGATTGAGAGGTGTGACCAAAATATGTCCAAAAAATGTGTCCAAAATAATTCTTCAATACGAAAAATAAGTAACATATAATGTTCGCCTCATTTTCAAACTTAATGAAAATTCACAAAAAATTGCTCAGAGAAAAATAGTTGTTTAATCGTGGTATATACGTATTTTTGTAAATTTTGGGACATTTTCAATACACCGATTTATACGGGGATGTTTGTTCAAACGCCATGTTTTGGTATAGTTTTAGAGTGCGTATACGTGATGAGCGAAATGAAATGAGGGCGACATGAAATTTTCATAGCGACATGAAATAGTGTTCTGTTTACATTTAATTTCATGTAGTATCAAAAATTATGTTGGGGTGACCGTATAGATGACGACCCGACAGATTTTCACAAGTTTTGTGATTGTGAGCATGTTATTGGTAGCGTTTACATGAAATTTTGACGCCTGTCATGAGATTTCATGTCTGTCATTTTGACCGACATGAATATCAACTCGACATGAGTTTACCAACGCTTCTTTCATGTAAACGGTATAAAGGTTTTAACAATAAAATATGGTCACTAATCATTCTATTGGAAGTTTTAGTAATAGAGATTATTACTAAGTAATAAGATTAAAACATTACTGAAACAATAAATTTCCTAAAAGCGACGCTGGATGTACTGACTAGGTAAAAACAGAGTGTTTTAACAGAATTTCGTTAAAGGTATATTAAGCCATATGCTCATGTACAGGTGATAATAGAATGAAAATTAAACTTCTTCCACAGTGAACACCATCAGCGCCACAAAAGGGTCCGCTATACAGAGAGTGTCCGTTATAGAGAAGTTTGATTGTTTTCTTTATCGTGTTTCATCAGGGCAGGAAACTGGTTCTGTTCACTTCCTTATCGGTCCTTTTTACACCGATATTTATGGGCGTTTTTTTAATGTTTCACTGCCAAAGTCCACAGACAAAAATCTAATGCCAGCCCTTTTAACGCCAAGTCGTGAACATTAACGCCATTAAGGGCCGGCGTAAAAAGGGCAAATAAAGTTATCGAGAGGAAGTAATCTGTTGTGGTTGGCTATTCTAGCCGCCGACTTGCAACTAGGAAGTTGAGTTACCGCCAGAGATACGTATCTAACTTGTCCGGAGGCTAGTGTGCATTGCCGACAAGACACAAACAGAAAATAATAGTAATAACTATCCAACGAAAGGGAATATTATACCTTCTCTAACCCTAACTCTATGTGAGTATTACCACCAGGTTCCACTGTTTTTAATTTCTGAACGGCTTGGTTCGTCAGTAACCTGAAGAAATCAAAAATCGACAAAAATCGAAGCATCGCTTGGATAGTTCGTGCGTCATTCGTCACGTACATGTAGAATAAAGGCGCCATAATTAGAAGAGAGACACTTGACGAAATGCAGTTTCAGTCAGGATAAAATTGCAAAGTATGGTTAGTTAGCTACACAACTGTGTTTATATAAAGCTGGCTTACTTGTTCGAAGTTAACTGTAGCAACACGTCGGCATTACTTGAAAAAGTAATAATGGAAGTTCTCAATCGAGGGCTAAAAAGTAAGTGAAGTAAGCGGCGGATCTAGCGTTAGGCAACAAAAGTGGAGGAGTACCAGTGTGTCAGGAAGTGTTTTTCAATCTTGATTGTTTATTAGGTTAGTTGAGTGTTTGCTACTCCGAATAATTTATCCCCACCCCCATGAATTTTGCCTAATCTCTAGATCCGCCTATGGAATTTGTATGATTTTGAGTGCGTTGGTGCAGACCACCAAAGTATTTTCAACGCCAGCTGTCTAAGATGTTCCAGGGAGTTACTCCTCTGTGAGTTTCCCATACGTATTGGAAATGCATTTTGTTTGCTCATATCATTTGTCCAGATCACGTGTCTGTCACTAGTTGAGTTGTTGGAGATGATAGAACAAAATTTCAATATGAAACGTACCTTGTTAGATGATTTAATATATCCTGCACGAATCTTACTGTTTCACTTTGAAAATTTCGTTTACTGACGCTTGTGGATCTAAAAGATTGATCGAGGTACAAAAATTTGAAGCAATAAACCATATACTAAAACTAAATCTTAATCGTGTAAGGGACATATTCTCATTCAAAACTTGCCCGGTGATGAGGGAAGGTTCTCTCGAAACGTTAGCCCAACGAAAATCATCAGGTCCATGACATGACTGGTCCGACAAACAAAATCTTCCGATGTATAAATTTGAAACTTGAAGCAAACATGACTTAATTGAAAATAAGTGTGTGATGGAGTTTTTATGTGAAAAATGACCTTGTCTCACTATATTTTGTGGGGGCTTGTAGGTTCGCCTGATTTCAAGGGAAAATGCCAAAAGCATCTTTTCTCCTACCTCACCGCAGATTATTGGATAAGATATTATAATGTTGTTAAAGTGGTTTTCGCTAATTTGTGATTGGTCATTATGACGCATCTAATATAAGCATTTGATTAGTTACCATGGCAATGAATTGTGTCAACCATTGTTCAGACCTTAACGTTATGCCATTGCAATTCAAACCTTTTAAAACACATATTAGTTCATAATCAAGTGATGTTTGCACAATGTGTTTTCGCTATGAATGTCTTTGCACCCAGTTTATTTTCTCGAAAAACAACCTCGTCTCTAGTGGCTTTCGATATACGGGAGAAAAAAGCCCTGGGAAGGAGTTTACTTGTCTAGGTCTGTCTTGAAATTCTGTTTCCAAAAACTGGTGGGTGTTTTCTTTTTGCGAAGAAGGTTGGAATACTGTCATTATATATTTTCCCTGTGCAACATCAGTGCAACATCAGGTTCAACATTAACACGATTCCAGGACAACAACTGCAACAACATTGTCTCCAAAATGCATTAATTATAAACAAAAGCATTTTGGCAACTGAAACTGGCAAGTTACGAGATGAAGTCATAAATAATGTATTCTGTAGTTATAATGTCTTTTGTTTACTTCATTGTTGACAAAATAATTCAGGATATGATGAATTTTATGGCTTGTTTGTGAGCGATTATTAACCCGAGGTATATACGGCAAAACTTATTCTTTTGGAGCCTGTCATGTTTAATTCGTATGTTGAAAGAAGACTTTAGTGAGAGACGTTATGACTTTTTTGACAGTTCATTCCAACAAAAAAATAAATGACACCACATCACAAAGTTTATCAAAGTTTATTTATGGAACGAGCCATTAGCTCTAGGAGTGCATTGCAACTAAGCCAATGGCTATTCACATTGACAGCTAACTAAAATCTTGATCACCGCTGGAAAGTTCTGCTCCTTCACTCTTCCCCGGTAATGAAAGAACAACTTTCATCCAAGCACGTTATCTGGCGTTAAGAAGAAGAGAGAAGTGGACAAACATCTGTTACCTGTCAAGAATGAAATATACATCAAAACCACTTGTACAGCTTTTCTCTGCGTATGACCACGGAACAAGCAGAATCAACAATAAATGAAAGTTCATTTTCTTTCTCACTTAAAAATGTTTTTTATTTTATTTTCTTCTCCCCTTACTTTAAACCAGAACCACAAACAATACAATAATATGTAATTCTTTGCAAGTGCTCTTTACACAAAATATCCTTCTTATGATCTACTAAATGACAGCTATTCTTCTTGCAAAAGGCACGAGCATTCATTAATCTAATTACACCAAACCACACACACAAATTATAGAAAGAAATCTATTTTAACCAGAGAAGTGCGTCATTCCTATAAAAGCTAACTTTTTAAAACTGCATCTACTAAAACATAACATTTAAAGTGTTTTAAAAGTTAATTATTTTTTTCGTTACACGTGATTTTTGGCCACATAATGGTAGCCATTGTAATGGAGGATATGACACAAACAATATAAACTATTTTCCTGTCTTTCCTTCGTTTTTTTAGAATATTAGAAAAGTGTTGAAAACGTCATTCAGAACAAAATAATGACCTATTTACTGTTTTTTTCTTTTGATTTGTAGGTTCTTAGAGTAACTTTATATGGCGTGACTTTTGCCGTGTCTAATTAAAACAACTCACTTTTTTACATTGAGTTACACAAAAGTTATGCAATATAATAAAATAAAAAGTTGATTAAGTATCCCACTCTGAATTAATTCTGGCAAACTGGTGTGTTGTAATGAATAAGTTACACAAAAGTTACACTGACTTTATATTGAATGACTTTTGTCTGATTTAACCAATGAAATCGTCTACCCTGGAAGTTTTGAAGGTTTTTCCCTGCAATGCTCGGTTTCTTTGTAAAATGAGACTTTCATTCTCTTAATTGGAAGATGGCGCTACCGGCAAACCCAGAAAGGCATATTGAATTTAATCATTCGGAAACTGATTCATCGGTTTATAAGTTTCAGAAACATTCCCACCAATTTAGATTTCTTTGAAACCTTTCTAATCCTTTTAATCTTAATCTTTGTTTTTGTAAAAGAAGTTTCTGCGTTTCAAAACATAAGTTTGTCAATCCAGAGGGCACAGGGATGTTCCATGGACGTTCAGTTTGGACGTTCCAGAGACGACCCAGGGACGTCGAAAGTGAAGTCTAATCAGTTCGCTCGAATAAGATGTCCAACAGGGGCTTGAAAAGGACGTTCAAAGGACGTCCTTTTGACCAAAGGACGTTCAGGATGTCCACAATGGTACGTGGACGAGAGGACGTCACGGGACGTCTGAAGGACGGGTGCGTGCCCACTGGGAAGGGTATGACTTCAAATCAATTTGCTTAGGTAAACGAGTTACTAACAAGGAAAGTAATTCATCATTCTTAATAAAGTTCTTAATTGAGGGAACTCAAAAATACCAAGCGTTTGTAAAATTTTATGTACTCTTTATTTTTTTCTTCGTTTCTTTCTTTATCATTGACAAAACATATATACTATATAGCGTTATGAAAAATACACTAATATATTGTCTTAATTCTCGATAAATCCTGCACATTCCAAGTACGTTTTGCATAAGCGGTATAGGCATCTGTCAGGCTTTCATAGCTTTTAGTTTTGTTTAAATGCCAAGAGAGTTTCTGAATGTTTGATGTGGGAAGGAAGGGATTGTCAGATTTTTGAACCAATAGAGAATATAAAAATTTAGATTAAGCAACTAATGTTTCTATATAAAGTAAATTTGTATTTGATCACACAAGCGTGCGACACAATTAGAAAGGTACCGTGTCACTGGAGTGACATTTTACCAATGATTTTTTTATATTTTATAAGAAACAATTAACACGACAGTTATAACATGCGTCGCCACTTATTCAGAAACACAGTTTAGTGGAGAAGCTCTCTGGAATGAATTTGAATACTAATTCAGGATCAAATCCAAATTCATAGAAGCCGGGAAAAGAACTAAGAATTCTGGCTGTTATAGACAAGCGGCCGTTAATAACATTTGTCTTCAAACTGCATTTATCTTACGGAATGAAAGCTTCTTTCCCATCTCTCTTCAGCCGGGCTTTGGATCGGGCGATGGTGCAATGGATAGTACCTTCAAGTCCTTTACACAACTTATGAATAGGTGCAGAAATAATTAACAAATTACGATAAAATATGAAAAAGAGATGGAAGTAGATGTATGGTTTAGCTGTTACTGCTTCATTTTAATCAACGAGGACGGCGACGTGAGAGTAATCTTTGTGACGGCAACGAGGACGGCGACGTGAGAGTAATCTTTGAATACTCGGAAAACAATGAATCACAAAGCAATGAAAGTTTATTAGACTTTGGTCTGTTCTTACTAAAAGTTTGATCGATGAACTAAGAAAAAAAAAGTCCGGCCGCTGAGTCTCAATCACGTATTTCGCGCTCTGATACACTTTAAAAGCAGCGTATCAGCCCATTTTGAGCCATTGACTGACTGCACACTGGCTCATGGATAATAAATGGATAATAATAATAATAATGTAAAGGATAAATAGTCAGGGCAAAAGGAGGAAAGTAGAGGCAAATGATGAATAGCCGTGATTAAGGTAGTACCGCTATTGAGTCAGAAACGCTTGCGCAGAATAGATATGATAAGATTATAACACGGGGTACGTGACGTAACTGTCGAGTTAACAATCTTATATAATATTAAAATATCATCCATAACATGTCACTCCCGTGCCACGGTATAAAGTTCAAAAAGGAAGTATCTTTTCTTTTTGGTATCAAGAAGCCTGGGAGAGCGTTGCGCATGTGTGTTTACAGCGCTGGAGGACTATTAAAGAGAGTACGCCCAATTCATTTATTCACTGCGATCCAGAAACGTACACGTACGGTAAACTTTCACCAGTAATCAACGTTTTCATTTTTTATTTTAAATCAATTCAAATTATGAGCCGATTGGAACCAAATTAGAATTGTGGAATGACGAAAAACAAACAGCAACCTTATCAATTGCATCAAAATGATATTACACACGATAGATGAACAGCAAGAAAAGAGAAACTCTTGAAAGAAACGAACATAGTAAGCAATGGCGATCTCAATTGAATATGTTTCTTCCAAAGTGAGAGTTTTGCGCATCCAGAGTGGCGTTTTTGCCATCCCAATTCATAACGATTTTTCACGTCACTATACGAACTATCTAAAGGACTTTAAAGAAGTTATATTCCTAACGAAATAAATTCCTGGTGGCTGACGCTAACCTTATCAAATCGATGGGAAGATCCGAAATGAGACAGTTATTTTTTTCGTTTTTACCCTTTCTTTACTATGTTGGAAGGTTAGTTATTAGTTTTTGCTTTCCACATTTAATACTCGCTCCATGCGCCATTTCAGTATCTCTCCCAACATTATCTAGCAGCCTCACATAACACCACCAAAATAAATGATGCCAATAATAATAAGACCTTAGGTGACTGTCTTGTCGGTCCATATTCGGGAATAAATCGGCCGAGATCACTCCGAATGGAACGAAATGCAGTTATTTATGATCCTGACCTTTTTCCATTTCTTTCATAAAATATTATTTTACAAAAACCTCTGTCATATATGGACTTTTTTTGTAATGGAACTGGTCGTTTCTAACGGGATACTGACTGTTTGCGCATCTGTACAGAGAAATACAAAGCCCGAGGTCCGAAAATACAAGTCGAGCTTGCTAAACCTGTGCTTCGGACTGAGAGCTTTGTCCCTGCACAACATCTAGCAGTTTTTTAACCCGACACTTGCTTGCTTTCTTTTCACTTTTCGTTTATTTGTTTACTTTTTAAGCTATCATTATGTAACCTATGACGCAAACCAGTCCAGTACGGCTCTGTACCAATGCCCTCGAGAAACGCGTCTAAGCCAATCAGAAGCTCTTGTTTGTCTGTACTGTCACTTTACATAATAATGGCTTTCAGGTAATGAAGGGAAATAGCGACCGGCCACGTGACGTCAATTAACCAATCCCAAACATAAAAAAGTAGACTCTACATTGCAGGGATTAAAATGAAGCAGTAACAGCTAAACCATACATCTACTTCCATCTCTTTTTCATATTTTATCGTAATTTGTTAATTATTTCTGCACCTATTCATAAGTTGTGTAAAGGTTTAACGCATCAAAACAAGTCTGTAAATATTTCAGGCTCAAATGGTGCAAATGATAAGACCTTTCGGGTCTTCTATACTCTTTTAATAGGAACATTATTTTTTTGTAACTATATTTCCTGCGACAAAAATAAATAAATAAATAAATAAATAAATAATAATAATAATAAATAAGCTATAATAATTGCGGGGGCGCTAAACATTCCTATTTTGCGCCCGCGTGTTTTGCAAAACTAATCAAATCGAGGCAATAAAATAATGTCGTAACAAGAAGTGCTGAAGTGACTGAGCATTTTTACCGGGAACTTTTCTTTTCCCGGACCAGAAGAGAGGAAAAAACCCTCGAAATGGATAGAATTTTAAGGTTAGGTGGAGCTGCTGGTTTAGGTGGTCAGGTAAGACATACTTTGATCATCATGTTGAAAGAGTTTCGCATCAATTGCTCGATTTATTAAAAATAACTTTTTATTTAAAATCTGTGTTTTTCTCTCAGGCAGGGGATCGTTTTGTGCACTGTTTTGTGTGATTTTGTTTAAATAATAACTAGCTGCCCTCAGATGCGTGTGCTATTTGTAGAAATGGCTTGATTATTTGCATTATTAATAATCCTGGAATTTGTCCAGCAAAAACATTTCTAAAAAGAAATTCAGAACTTAGTATAGTAAGATCCGGTGGTAACCTATAAATAATATAGGGAGCTTCTGCTTCCCCTTAGCTTTCCCAAAATGTATAGTTTTATAATGGTTATATACTGTGAAAATATATTCAATGGTTTAACGTTTAGACCACAATCCACAATATGAAAAATGCTTCAGAAAATACTTTTCGTGACCTCTCTCTCTCTCTCAGCAGAGAACTGATTGATTTTCTTGATTTAAGCTTGTCTTGATGAGCTTTTTCAAATTCGAAAAGTTCCCAAGCTTCCCACCTGCAGTTTTCGAGAAATTAAAGACCAAATTACACATTATTGATTTTAATTGTGTTATTTCGATTTTTGACTTTTAGCAATGCACAAGAAAACATAAATTGAGACAAAATTGAAACAAACAGCTGTTAAAGATATATTAATATGCTTTACATGTATTTTGAGCTTATTGCAACCTTCATATTTGTCTGCACCTTATTGAGCAAGAACCGTGTAACTATCGATTTTTGTGAAAAAACTAATATAAGGTAGTTTCATCTATGCTCGACATGCTTCTGTTCTCAACACACGTTAATATTGAAGCGATAAATCAATGAAAAAAAATGAAAAACATTTAAAAAGGAAGCTTTAAATTTGAAATATTGCGATTGTTAAGTTTTCGACAGGCTTAATAACCAGCTGATTACCAGAGTTTGTTTATATTGTGATGTAATAGTTATGAAAATTTTACGAGCAGCTTTAAGGGTAATTAGTGGAAAAGAAAAGAAATTTCGCCTCTCGTGTTTCCTTTGGGACTATTACGGCATGTGGTTTGTACGATATCTACTTGTTATTCCACTGTTCCGTGTTTTATCTCTACATTGTTTTGAAAATTTTGCAAGACGAGAAAAGAATACATGGTTGAACACGGCCGTATCCTCCCATTCCTTTTCTCCTCTGTTTATCTAATCTTCAAAGGAAAGAAATGTCTTTATATTTTTATTACTAATGTTGTTTAGATATTGGTTTCCTTTTTCATTTATTGGATACTAAAGTTGTGTCGAGCATAGATGAAACTACCTTATATGTAATTGGTCTGAGGAATAACAAAGAAAGATGTAACTATTTCTTAAACATATTTTTGACAGAAAAGGTAACTACATTTAGGCATATATCCTCTGAATTGTTCGGATAATCGAAGGCATCTTTGTTTTCGCTTTCTTCGCCCTGATTAGCTCTGCTGTTCCACCAACTGGAGCATTGAGATAAATCAGAGTACACCAGTCAAGCTTTTTCAACATAACAACGTCTAGTTTCACACTTAGAAACACTTAAAATAAATATTATTGAGAGCTTCTTCATGTGAGTAAATTGCTTTCATTAAAATCAGAACCCTTAACATGTATTATGTGCTTCTTGTTTTGAGTACCAGTTGCAAAAAAAACATCTGCAGTTAACTGTAGGACTGCATTCAGAGACAATGGCAAATATATATCGGTATATGGACTCCTAATAATAACATTTTGATATGACGAAGCTGCCTGGCAGCAGTGCGCTATTAAACAAGCATCAGCCTCTTCATGGCCACTTCCAAAAATTAAACATTACAGGTGGATTATCATTCTCGATATTGTCATGTTTAATACCACTAGCATCATCAAGAGCTCCTTAAATTTGCGTGCAAACTTTGTGGAAAACAGAGTGGCTAACAATGAAATCTCTATTGCTTTCTACATCATTATAAAAGTTTCTTGAGACAACTGTGACTGTTGTCCTGTGAGGCAAGGTCACTATTTTCATCATTTAAAATAACTGCACCTTCCTATTCATTTCCAAAAAATAGCTCACTTCGATCTGATGGTTGGTAAAACACAAGATCTGGGTAACGTTTCATAAGCCTCCACATCTATATTCTGTGAGATGGTAAACTTTTTTTAGCATAATAATTTTGTTGTCTATAAATGACAATTCATACATTAAATTACTGGTAGGTGTTTCCCAAGGATGATGATGATGGTACAGCCTTGAAACTTTTTACATATACTCATTATAACAGATTTTATGATATATATCTCACTTCAATGGCAACAAAATCTTTTATCTCCAAACATGAAACAAAATACTTTAATTGTTCTTATATTCTGCTGCTTGTTCTAGCAGTCCACCATAAGATTCTGACAGAAACTAAGTTCTTGTTATTTTCTTTTTTTATCATGGTAATCTGAAACAATATTTTGATATTACACAGGTGAAAAGAAAGCAGATACGGCTTCTGCTGCTCATGACAATATAGAAGACTTTCTTTTGGCTTCTGGCACAGTCTCACTCTTCCTCTTTTCTTTCCTTTTTCTGGATGCTTCAATCTTAGTAAAATCCATCATAAAGTTTATTAAAAATTTCAGGAAATTTTGCAGCTTTCCTCCACAAAATCTGTTTCTTCTGACTCCTCATTTGTAACCTTAAGCCATTTGTTGCATGAAGAAATAATTTTTTTTGTATCTTGTATTGGTAAAAAAAGGTTTTAATTCATCTTCAGAATTATTAAAACAAGGATCTTCTTCATCCACATTGGTAGCCATTACTCTCAATTTTGTCTTTGTTTTTTACAAAGAGAAAAGTTTACAGAATGCATTTTTTAAGAAATAGCGTTCCAAAGAGTTTTGTTCTGTTTTTTATTATTATAATTTATGGTTGAAACTCAAATGATATCAAGTTTTGTGTGAATTGTATTTCCTGGAAAAATTAAACATATATTTCTCAAAAACTGCAGGCGAAAATCTTGGGAACTTTATTGATTTTGTAAATGTATGCTCAAAATCACTTTTTCTAAAAGTTTTGTTCAGATCAGTGAGGGAGGTCACAAAATGACACGAACAAAGTGATGCATTGTGGTCTAGTTGACGTTGTCACGGGATGACATTCTCAAGGAAAAAGGACAGTGTGTGCATGCACATTGTTACCAAGAATTGGAACTCAGAAATTGCTGTACAATGTGTTTGAGCAATTTAAATGACACTGCAGGACCCCTGTTGACAATTTTTAGATGGCTGTTTGATCGCCTACTAAGAGGCTGAGGATTTAGCTTTTGATTTCTATAAATCACAAAATTATGTGAATCATGAAGTAAGCAGATCTTATGCTACCCATATTTCCTTATATTTTTGGAATATCAAATGGCACCATTAAAATGAGTGAGTTTTTCGGAAATATATACAGGATATAAGGGAACAGTCATAAAGCTTTTATACTTAGTTGAAAAACATTTAACTTGTATCTAAACGGACATAGAATTTACAATTTTTTTATGTATCAACAAGTGGGAATCCCCAAAATGAGGAAGTCGTGTAGAAAAGCGAGAGAGAAGAAAGGGACCTTATATATACTTTATGTATACTTTCCATAGCAACATAACAAATTCAAACATTTACTTGTTGGAAAGGCTAACATTGAAATTTGTCATGGAATTTCTTATCAACCATGTAAAGTGTCACATGTCATTTCTTATCAGCCATGTAATGTTCCTGTTTAGAGTTTTCTTCTTTGTTTATTATAGCTTATGCAAAGTGTTAGAGCTAGAACTTAATAAGAGTGTCCATTTCGTACGAATTAGGAAAGTTAACAGATAAGGCAAAAGTTTAAGAATCTAGAAGCTCAAGAAGTCTTGATGTCACCTTATTTATCTGACCTTCACAATTATATACATATATTGAGTATCATGATAGATAGAGGGTCAAACACCAAACTTGTATTCCCTCAACACAGATTTAAAAAGATAGAAAGAGTTGCAATGAAAACAGTACTTGATAAACTGTAAACAAATTATGTAAGATCTGATGGTATATGTGGGTATTAGTGCTGCTTTGAAATAAAAAATAAAAAAAAACATCATTTCTAACATAAGTTCTAAACATTTCTTTTATCACAGAATGCAAATCCGGATGCAGCTATGGTGGATACTGCTGAACAAGTTTATATATCTTCACTGGCATTGCTTAAGGTATGTTTCTTCATAGCCTTTGGTGGATGACGCTTAAATGTTTGCAGCATTTATAAAAAAGCGTTTATAAAGATGATTGCAGCATTTATAAAAACTTTTTTTCAAAAAAGTCAGTCTACTGCATAAGGTTTCGTATATATAGTAGATTACTTTTCTGTGCTTAATAATCCTCAACACTATTCTTGAAATGATTTTTCCAATGTTATTGTTTATAGATGCTGAAGCATGGTGAGTTGAATTTCAAATTTTACATATTTTTTACATTGGAATGTTTTCTTAGTCGGACCAGTATTGTTCATAATAAGTGAAGAGGTATATCATGTCTTAGACCTGATGATTTATGTTGTGCTATGTTTCGAGAGAACCTTCTCTCATCATCGGGCAAGTTATGAATGTGAAGATGTCCCTTATTTGCGATTAAATCGGACATGATAGTACGCATATCTGCTTAAGAAATTCGTCCGAATTGCACATTTAATTCTGTTATTCATATGGGTCCAAATTTTAAACCAATTTCATGGTAGTTCTTTAAATTTCAAAATTTTTATAAATAGTATAATATTTTTTTGTATTGCTTCAAAATCTTTCAAAAAGGCAGAGCTGGTGTTCCTATGGAAGTTATGGGTTTAATGTTGGGAGAATTTGTTGATGATTACACTGTTCGGGTTATTGATGTATTTGCCATGCCACAATCAGGAACGGTAAGTAGACTTCACAAGAATTTCCTTTGTTTTCTTTTTTGTTAAAACAATTTCTAGTCACTTTCTTGTTCTCCATCAAAAGAAATGTTAAACTTTAAGTTTTCTGACAACTGTTGTAAAACTTTTTCTAGTGCATTTTGTTTTGAGTTTCAATTGCCATTGAAGGATGTGATGACAATCTTGATTTCATTTTTGATTATAGGGTGTCAGTGTTGAAGCTGTGGATCCAGTTTTTCAAGCCAAAATGTTAGACATGTTACGCCAAACTGGAAGGTATATTAATACATTTTTTGTATAAGCAATTACTTCCTTTTCCTGCATCCACAACATGTTCTCATTCACCAAGGCAGAAATAATTCTTCATTGCAAACTAGGAGACCATTTCTGTATAATTCGCAGAGAAACTCACTTCTCCGGTCAAAACTCAAAGTGGTTGCAAGAGAGAGGCATAGGCTGACCCTAACCCGTTAACATTAACTGCAAACAAGCAGTGATTGCATCTTGTTATATGTCATTCATTGTGTGACTGGAAGCGATTGACAGCACTAGAAATCGTGAATGAACCAATACGTTGTGCATAGTTCATATTTTCCTTAACATTCTTTTACCTTAACATGGCAAGGCATGCATACTAGTCTTCTTCTTGATGTGGGGGTTGATGGATGCATACTAGTCTACTTCTCGATGTGGAGGTTGATGGACTCGACTGTTAATCTTGATTGGTGTAGTAATTGACAACCTGGCAATGTGTGTGGGTGAGTTTCGAAAGAAGGATGTCATGATTTCCGATAATGTTTGTTCTAGACCAGAGATGGTGGTTGGATGGTATCATTCACATCCTGGATTTGGTTGTTGGCTGTCTGGTGTAGATATCAACACACAACAGAGTTTTGAAGCACTTTCTGAAAGAGCAGTGGCCGTGGTTGTCGATCCTATACAAAGTGTAAAAGGAAAGGTAATTCATTCATTAATCCACTCATAATGTTCGTTGTGAGATTGCTGAAGTGTTCTTAATAGAGGAAATTTTGTATTCCAAAATCAAAATATAAACAAAGCTTTAAGATTCAAAGCTTTAATCGAATTGTGATTGGTTAAAACAACGTTGATTCAAATTGTGATTGGTTAAAAAAATGCAAGGAATTTTTAAAAATAGATATTATTTGTTATTTAGGTTGTTATCGATGCATTTCGACTAATAAATCCTAATGCAATGGTGTTAGGTCCTGAGCCTCGACAAACTACATCAAATTTAGGTCATCTTCAGAAACCATCTATACAAGTATGTATTCATTCCTTGTAGTCCCACAAGAGAGTCTTGTACTCTTCTTTGAAAAAACATGTGAGCCCCTGGAATGTTTGCCTAAATTCCATAAAATATCTTATGAATACAAATAAAATGCACCACCACCATCACCTTTGGACTATGTAAACGTTTTTTATTCATTGTTACACTTTTTATACGGTTAAAATCTAAAAAAGACTTGAGTTTGTCACAAAAAACCTCAATTTTGATCTCTTTCCTATCGTTTAAATGGAAAATAAGTAGCTGAATTGAAAATTTTCTTCGTCCCCCAACCATAGTGGAGGTCAATTTTGCCACTAATTTTGATTCCCCCACATTAAATTGCAGCCGCGGCCCCCGAACCATGGTGCTCCCCAGATTTAAATCCGTAGCTACGGCACTGAAACACACGATACACCTTAAACGTTTCTATCTACTTATGTATATTGATACTGGTCTATTTTTTTGTAGGCGTTAATACACGGACTGAACCGACATTATTATTCGATCGCCATTAATTATAGAAAGAACGAATTAGAACAAAAAGTACGCATCACGTGACACTGTCCACGTTTTCAACTTTTTTATTAGAAGTTTCACAAGTTCATAGGTTCATTCTTTGTCAGTTTTACAGTAATAACCCCTTTTGTTGTTTTACGTAGATGTTATTAAATCTTCATAAAAAGACTTGGATGGAAGGTTTGAATTTAAAAGATTATCACGAACACTGTGAGACTAACGACAACACGGTGAAGACCATGTTGGAACTTGTGAAAAATTACAACAAGGTACGGAATGTTTCCCTTGTCGTGGCGGAAAATATAGATGCAACGAAAAGTAGAAAAGATGTCTCCTTTCCGCTGCCGCGATAAAAATCGTCCGTCGGACATTTTCTGCCGAATGGAGATACGAGTTGAGAGAAACAGAATGAGTTTTTGTTTGGATTGAGATATGAGTTGTGATTGTGGGATTGCGTCGAATCTCCACAGAATATCTGTTAGCTTTTCCCTAGTAAACTTAACTAGATAACGCACATACCGTTCATGCATCAGCTCACGTTCATTTTTTTTTTTTTTTTTGCCCTTATTTTATTAACCCTAATTTTCCAAAAAAAATTTCTTTCGTTCAATGTTGTTAAATGCTTGTATACCTTGTTGGCCATTATTACGCCTGCCCTTAATGGCGTTAATTTTCATGTCTTGGCGTTAAAAGGGCCGGCGTAAGATGTTTATCTGTGAGAGTTTGACCGTGGACTTTAATAACGCCAATAAAGAGTATGCTTGTGACATGCACATTGTTGCAATATACCAAGTCATTAGAAAATTCCCTGATCTGGAAGTCTATTTTACCAACTCATTGTTAGTTATTTCTTTGATCTTTTCAATAGGCGAACATTGTTTTGCTCACTTTTTGATCACACGGCAAAATTCCAACCAATCCACAGTAGTGTTTTACCATCATGTGATCAAAAAGTGTGTAGAACAAACTGCAGTTAGGTGGTTAAGTTCAAAATACCACAACAGAGCTTCATTATAGACTTCCAAACCTGGGAATTTTCTGATGATTATGGATATACTTATCATGACGTAAAGAGAAATGTAGGGAATGATAAGAATTCACCAATCAGCTGTATTATGTTTACATTAACGTCCTCATGATTTATGGTTGTTTACTTGGTAGGCACTAGAAGATGAAGATACGATGACACCACAACAACTGGCTATAAAAAATGTCGGTAAACAGGTACGTTTCAATTCCAATGAGCAGCTCAGAAATGACTCATAAGTTTGGTTTCCGATAGACGTGTATTAACGTTCAAAGTTTAGCATTTTGTGTAAGCATTTCTTGATTACCCAAACACCTTTTTTGCGGGAATTTCCTTAATGAATGTTCGGCTTAAGGAGTACTGAGTACTATCATTATAAAATTTGAGAGCTTTAAGATTTGATCAACGTAGTTCCTTTTCCTTCTTGCAGGATCCAAAGCGTCACTTAGAAGAAAAAGTAGATGAGACAATGACGTCAAATATTGTTCAAACGCTTGGCGCTATGTTAGATACAATTAGTTTTTGAAAGCAACTTGATTTGAGAATGATAAGTGTTGAATGTGAGACAAGGGTTTTTAGTTATCGGTGTTGGTTTCCATGGAAACTTTCATTACGAACCTTGGAGACGACGTGTTAGCTATTGCGTATAGTATTTCACCAGAATTTGTTTTATGAATAGTTCTTTTGAAAGACGTTTTTTAATCTGTCGCAATTGTCATTGATATTCGATACTTGTGATAGTCAAATTACTGATGGTCTGGAAATAACATTCAATTTGTTCAAAGAGCCGCAGACAATAAAAAAATTTGAGTACGCCTTCCCCACCCCCGCCCTCGCGCCTACTTCGTCGTTTTTTCCCTAAACCTCCAGTTAAGTTTGTATTCAAACACGTGACTTTCATGGCCATCATTCACCAACGTTTTTCTAAAATATGAAAATCACTGACGAAGCAGAAGTGGCGAGTCTGTTTCAGTCCGAGACCTCTTTTCACCGAGCATTGCTGTTGTGTTGAAGTGTGTGAAGAATGTTGTCATTCATAGCGTACGTAATTGATTACAGTGAAACCTTGCTATTATGTAGATAGGTAGTTCTAGTGGGTACATTCTTTGACAGGTTTGACTGCACAAACTTTTAAGCCAGACTTTAGGTGCTCGACCATTCAAACCTCCCTATAGTATATCCCTATAGCACCATCTCGAAAAAGGAGAAAAGGCATCCGTTCCTTAAAAAATGTGCGCTGTAATGAAATTACTGCTTTATGGAATCTCATTGCCCATTCACTGGTTCACAGGATGCAGGTCCAATTGAGCGCAAAGCTCCCCTCGTCAACTGTGAACTAGGGCTATGGTAGTGCAGTCTGTGAGCAATCCCCCGGCAAGCGAGGGGTTGTTGTTTCAATTCCCACTCGATCCATTAGCATTTGCGGAAATTGGAAAGTACATTGTGTATAATCATATCAGGTTATTAAAAAAAAAAAACGGTTACTGCATTTTGTAATAATTTTGTGTCATTTTCTAAGATTTGACTTTCTGCGATAGCTAAGTAAAACGGGTGGCACGTTACTTTCTTTTTTGAAAGACACTCAACTTTCAAGACTGAGCCCCACCAACATTTTAACTTCCTGAACATGGAAATGTTGGCAGCTGAAACTTATCAGATGTGATTCTTTGTCTTTTCAACACAATATCTTTTGACTACGCTTATCTTTGATGAGACACAATTTTAAGGAAATCGATTACTTACTGCGATTGTCTATTTATCCCCTTAATTCAGATGACTTTACCAGGAAAATGTTGAGACCACGCCTATAAATAAGGATTATCGCGATCCTTTCTGGTTCAGCTTACGTCCATGCTGGCAATCGTGGAGATGAGAAGTCGTTTCAGAGTATGACCTGCTTCATGTACACGATAGGTGACTTTCGGGTGGTGCGCCCTTGTGAGCAAAAGCTTTTGTAGCTATACCCCGTATTCTACTATAAAAACACTAAATTTAATTGAAAGACAGTTTCGTATAAATGAAACACAGCATTTTTTATGAATAAAACCATTTTCCTACTAAGTTTAGTAAAAATGCCATTATTTGAAATATAAACTTTAATCCTCGACTATATCTTCTTGTAATTTGTAGGCTTATGTTAGTACTAAACAGCAGAGCGGGTGTGTCTTGATGAAAGCTTTGTCTGGTGTATGTTTATGAAATTTGTCTGGCTGCTTGACTGATTGCTCAGAAATTAGAAAGAAAAGCTTTTCTTATTATTCTCCAAGGTGATAGCTATTTCTGCCTATACACGTTTATATATATATATATACACACACAAAGACTTTGAAGGTCTAAAAGTTAAGAACATGCTAAGAACATTCGAGGCTTAGGAACGTTTCCTCTTAAGAAAATATTTTTACATTTTACAGGGAAAACTTTATTATAATAGTGAAACACAAGTATACTACTATGTTGTTTACAATAGTATCAACTCAACTCCATTAAAATCGGAAATGTCAACCAAGTCCGTTGAGTTTCGAATTTTTGCGGAGTATGTAGCGAAGCGAGCAGAGCGGAACGGAGCTATTTTGGCAAGTTCAGATACACGAGAGAACAAAATTTGCTACCAAGGAAATGTTTTTGGTACCGTAAACCACCTGTATTTACTATACAAATAAAACTACCCTACAAACTATAACTACATTTTACTAACATTTATCGTCAACCTGATAATTTGCTTTTCTTCCATCTCCCCCTTTCACACTTCATTAATCATTAATCTTTGCTCAATATTACAAATCGATTTCGATTTTTTTTATCGCAATTTTCGACTGATTTAGCTCTGCGTGAATCGAATTACAAGATTAGCATCAAAATAACTGAGAATTAACTAAGAAATGCGTAAGTAAGAAGAGCGATTTTTTTTGTAGATTCTTGCCGAAAGATGTACATTTTACGTGAATCATTTCGTTATCAATATCCGGTTCACTCTTCAAAATATATGTCAATATCGCGAAAATGAATTCTGCGAAATTCACAGTTTTTGTTTTTTTTTAACTTTAAACGACGAAAATTTCTGTCCTTAAGGTATTTCGAATTTCATCAATTTTGACGCATTCTTAATTTTCGCTGGCGAACTGGGGGATTCAAGCACCCACTCCGCAACCCTTATATATTGATAGATATTCAATATAGTGTATAACTTAAAGGGGCTACGGCATGAATCATGTGATTTCTGTTTACTTTTTTCCCCGGCGGTCGTAGTGTTATCGCATTTCAAAATACTAATCGAATCTGCAGACCAGCTGGAGGAACCAAATTGAGCGTGCTTGCGAGCTAGCGAAAAGAACAAATAAGTTGGTAAGGGTTACTTTATTAAAGAAAGCAATATAAAGCAAAACAAATAATATTTGCTATGATTATCCAAGTTATAGCTGACCAAGTGTTGTGTCTGCTAATTCTTTATCTGGTCTGCAAATTTCACCTATGCTCAATGATCGTGAAGAAGAAGAAGTGGTTTGTTTTGATGCTCGTGCTGCAGATGAATTTCGAAGTTTTCGTAGCTCTTATTTAATTTTGTTTTTAGCAAGCAAGACGAAATGAAAGTACGAAAGTTATAAATTACAGCCTCGTTTGCACTTGTTTTTACAAGCGTCGTTAGACTACGTAAAGCAATATTTCACAGTTGAATGTATTTTGATTTTTCCGAGAAATGTTCCATAAATCAAAAATTCATTGGTTTAAAGAAACAAGTCTATTAAATCTTTTAATGCCGGTTTCCACTTGAGAACTTTTAATTAAATCGGGAAGAAACAATGTTTTATTCTGAGCAAATATATTGAATTTTTAGGCAATGCCCTACCAAAAAACATTGTACTTTATGAGAATTTTCTCCTTATTGATTTCACTTGTGTGGTTGTTCTCGACATTCGTAAACATGAATTTGGTGAAAATTTGTTAGTGTAAACTAGGCATTAGAATCATATGACCCATATGAAGCACTGAAATTGTTGTGAAGATTTTCTTTCTGGCTTGTAGACCGAACACCCATAATGTATAAAAGATGGCCGGTCGGAAACGTGAATATGAATATCAAAGGGAGGAAAAATTCAATCGAAGAAAATTCAAACGAAGAAAAGTTTCTATCATAAGAACTGATAAAGAAACTTCAGACAGAGATAGATACACAAGTTCCTCAAAACTTAATGATGAGGACACCCGAACTAGAAACCAGCGTAGAATATTACCGAGTAACGATCTACGGAATATTATTTCTTCTAAACATCATGGTAGCTATACCAACAAGTCAACTTGTTCTCGTTATGTGGTACATCGGTCCATGGAGGATGGTGAACTCAGTTCGTCGTCAGGAGATAATGAGCTAGGCGTGAGAGACGAAAGAAATCATGCAAAAAGAAATCATGCAACTTGTTCTCGTCATGTGGAACATCAATCCAAGGAAGTTCGTGAACGCAGTTGCTCGTTAAGATGTAATGACCGCAGTTGGTCTTCAAGACGTACTGATCAAGACGTGAGAGACAAAAGAAATCATGCAAAAAGGAGAATGGAAACGCATCATGAAGGAGGAACACAAAGTAGCCAATATTCATCAAACTTAACGAGTAGAAATTATCAGGCTTTGAGTCATCGTGAATATCGAAGTGCTCGAGGCGTCGACTTTGTTGCTGATATAAATTCAAGAAAGAGGAAGGCAGAAGGTGAGAAATGTCTGCTTTTTTATTGTTGTTTCCTTTTTGGATGGAAGTTGGTGGAACATAAGAATTTCGAATTTCGAATTTCGAGAATGTTTACGAATTTTGCTTGCCCGATTGAATTTTGACTTGCCCAAAATTTAAGCACTTCCTATAAAATTACTAAATGTAAGAAATGGAGATCAAATTTTGTCATGGTGTTTATTCAAGAAACGTCTCTCGGATGAGTCTGCTAAATGACGTGCCATAAATGTCAACGTTGTATACGTGCCATACGTGCCAAATTGTTTTGACGTGTCAACGTGCCATACGTGTCTTACGTGCCAACGCGCCATACGTGTCAAGATTTTTGACTTGCCAACGTGCCATATAATTTGACGTGTCAACGTGCCAAATTTTAAATTTTACGAACGAGCATTTTTCACATCTTTTAGATCGGCTCCTGAAAATGTTAACAGAGGTTCCAATTCAAAGAATATTATGATTATTATATAATTTACTAATTAGCTTCCATCATGATAAAAGCCTATGCCTGTTATTCTGAACTTAACCTTTCAGATAACAATTAGGAAATTATATGAAAATAATGGTTAACTTAGGTATAAAACATAACAGAATTATCAATTGCAAACAATATAATAACATTACTTACTTTTCTTTCATTCCTGTCATTTGTCAAATAGGTGCAAACAAAAAGTTCTTCGTAAATTAAAAGTGCGTCTAAAGGTTTTCAAAATCCGTCCAATAACCGTAATAAACCAATAGCATAAAAATATTAACACATAAAAAACATAACTGAACAACTAAATTAACTTGTTGCTATCTGTTCTTCAAAGTTACTGAATATCGGTCTCCTTCACTTTTTTATAAAAACCTTTTACATTGGTTTTGTTATAAAAAGTAATGCAGAAAAGAGGGAGGGCAGATGATAGTGCTACAGTTGTGTAGTTATTTCAAAAATTAATATACAATTTTCCTTAAAACCAAGCGTGTCCCTTTTACAAGAAATACTAGAAAATCCTACCTTTTTTCTGGCATGTAAAAAAATTGACATGCATGGCACGTTGGCACGTCAAAATGTTTGGCACGTTGACACGTCAAATTTTTTGACAAGTATGGCACGTTTACCACGTTGACATATCATTTAGCAGACTCGGATATCGGATACTTTGCATAACAGATGTAGTTCATTCGTTTTAAGACCACCCAGAGTTCAAACGTCGTATAATTTGTTGTTAGGGTAAGCGAGGGTAAGGGTCAGCCTATGCCTCGTTCTTCCAAACTCTTTTATAAGTGTCCATTAAAAAAACTATTTATACTGTTTTCAACGAACAAGTTCGCTGGTCTAGAATTGATACAAAAACAGCCTCGTAATCGTAATCGTAATTACGTAATGAATCGTAAATGATGTCTTGAAACTATTCAAACAAATAAGCAATTTAAAGTGAAAAAGATTTCGCATAAAAAACAGATTAAACAAGTTTAAATAGGCTTTAGCTGGGGGGTGTAGAACTGTCTAACTCGAGTTTTGCGTGTTATAAATATTTGTTATAAATATTTGTTATAAATATTTATTTACAGATCTTCTACAATTCTTTACAAACAACTGGTAAGAATGAAGCCTATAAATATAGACCAGTCGCTAACTCGCTATGGTCTATACACTTTGGTCGATTTTTTCCTATTGGCTTGTTACAGGATCTGATAACACATTTGGCCAATCATTTGTAATTGTCAACTCGTTTGTATGGTTCCCAATCTCTTTTTGATAGCATGGTCGTACCAAATAAGCAATGGTCTATATTTATAGGCTAGTAAGAATGTTGTTATTGTTAATCACAGCACCCCTTTCTGCTCTAGGAATCAAAGCGCCCTATTCTGCAAAAGGAAAGCGACCAATAGGATACAGAAGATTGGAGGAGTTCAGTAATATACCGAAATCTGATGAATTGGTAATGATTGTTATCAGAGAAAAAGAAAGCTTCAAAGCTTTAATAACAAGTGACGAACATCTGGAGAAAAAGGACTGGATCGAGAAGATTTTACAGATCTTTTCGATATGCTGTCAGACGACATTTGACGCCAACAAGACGGAAGTGATGTCGTTGATTATGCATGAAGAATATTTCAATAAAGTCTCAAAGAAAATCCTTTTGGCCAAATTTTGGCCTGTTGCTTCTGGAAACACCAGCTACCAATCAAAAGAGAAACCGAAAAGCCTTAAGATTGCTGGATTTTTGCTAGACATTTGCGAAACTGTTATGGAAATTTTTAATGAAAAAATGCTGGATGTACCCTTGGACCATGTACAGCTATTCATCAAACAATTGCCACAAGAAGAAGAAATTCTCAAGAAGGTATGAACTTGACCTTTCCCGAATTTCAGTTTAAACACCGTATTATGACCGTATTATGACCGTATTATGACCGTATCAAGCTTCGCCTCGTTTCTATGCATTGCATTGTTTTACTGATTTCCAACTTTATTACTTACTAATAGTCACATATTCTCCCAATTCCCCAGTGGAATGGTTAAAAGCAATTATGATATTGAAAACGAGGCGAAACTTGATCCATAAAACTGCGTTTACAGAGAAATTTGGGAAAGGTGTATCGTTTAATTTTCATTTATCCACAATTTCTGACATCTGAGAGGGATGAGGTAGCCTTGTGCAAATTAATCGATGTATATTACGAAAATAACATATCCATAAACATCCATCGTAAAAAAATGAACAAGAGCGATATGGTCGGGAAAAATGCCCAACTTTTGAAATGGTGAAGTCGACATATCGAATAATTGATTCACATATTGAAAATTTGCTGATAACATATTTGACTCTATAAATTTGATCGTGAATCGCCTTTTTTATTTATAAAAAAATTACCTTGAAGAGGTTAGCCCTAAAAGTTTCTTAAAAAGTCAATTTTTCCGCCCAAAAAAGTTTCTTCAAGTTTTTAATTACCGTTGAAAAGAGGGTTGTTTGTAATTCACGACTTCTCACGGCGACGACGGCCAACGACCACCACAGGCGACCTCAAATTTTGGACAATCGAGTTTTTTCTTGTTCTCCACCTTAGGGTATACGAACTATCAAAAGAAAAATCTAAATAAATGTATTGTAAGAATTAACTTTTCCCAGGGAAACCCCACTACACAAAGAGACACCAAAACAATTTACAGGGGTTTCTCTCTGTCTCGAACACCCTCTATCTCGAACTTCTTCCTATCTCGAACAATTTTCTCGGTCCCTTGGACATTTCTATAGTCCTCGAGCTGTTCTCTATCTCGAACTCTCTCTATTTCGAACAAATTCCTTGGTTCCTGACGAGTTCTAGATAGAGAGAGTCCACTTTAATATCTTTACTTTTTTGACATCATAAAATAAGATAACAAAAAGAAACTTTGAAGAAACCTTGGAAACCATGTTCCTATCAAAACAAATCTTCTTCCAATGTGAAAAGAATCTTCTTTATTGTTTCTGGTAAATAAATGATACTTGGCGTAAGAGCTTAGTTTTCAGGCCACATTGAATCCATAATTCTCTGTTCAACGATAAACGATAACAAACGAATTTGATTCGCAATTTCAATATATACTGAAATCAGAACAAAATGATTAAAACAAACTAGTAGATAGGTCACAGTGGAATAAATTGTTGATTTCTGGTGTTTTAAAAATCTTACAGGTACTCATACCAGTTCGTCGGGTGGGTATGGAGAAAATCCTCTACTAATCGTAAATCTGCGCCCTTTTCTTCCATAAATATAGAATGTGAAAGCAGTTTTACAGCTCAGCGATGGCTTTTGGTCTGTAATTTGGCTGTTTCACCGTAATTTGGTCCATTAAATCATAGCCTGAATCTGAACCTGTGTTTCAAAACAGCCTGTTTGCTACCTCTTCTTGATTTTGTTCGTTTACTTACTAAAAGAATTGCCTCGTGATACATACAATACATCGCAATAAGCTAATAAGCACCGGGCGCTTTAAAGAAGGTTGGCGCTAAATAGAGGAAAACGATATAATGAAGAGTCACTTTACTTTCTGGTTGAAACATATGTATTTGAAAGAAACATCTGGTAGATTGTAGAACAGTCTATTATTTAAACTCCGAGTTAAACCACAGAGATAGCTTTAAAATAAAGATGAATCTCCACGAGAAGAAAAATGTCACTAAACGCTCTGCCGTATCATAGGCGTATTTAGGGTCTGTCAAAAAAGCGGAGGAGTCCAACGTTATGATATTTCTTTTCAGTCTTTTCAAGTGTCGATTAGGTTACTTGCATGTTTTCCTTTTCTACTTAAAATGACTAAACTCTCTTCCACAAATTTTGACTGAGCTCTAGCTACACCTCTGCGTTTAGTCCATAATCTCAAAAAAAAAAAAACAGAAACGAATTTGCATGCTAAAATATGAAAACAAACAGAAATTCTTAAAAGTTTCTTGATAATAACAAAAATCTCTCACAAAAAACTATAGGTGATAAGAACCAGTTCCAAAAATTCAATTGCGTACATGGTTCAAATTAGCTCACACACACATGCATTGTTTTAAATAAGCTAACAAAAGGACTTTGCGTCTAAGGTGGAGAACAAGGAAAAACTCGATTGTCCAAGTTTTTGAGCTCGCCAGTCGTGGTGGTAAATGCCACATAAGCAACAGTTTTAACTTTCTCAATACACTGCCCTAGCCTTTTGTTACAAAACATCTAAATTATGGAACAATAATAAAAATTACATGATATATCCGTTACCAAGAAGACTGTCTTTACGAAGATAGACTGTCCATAGTCAATGAAACTTCTGATGCGATATAAACAATTTACTTTCCTATTTGCCTTAGCACATAGGTTCAGGATATGCGTTTCAAATTTCAGCTTGTTGTCAATCTCCACCCCCAACAATTTAAAACTTGTTTAGGGATGTTATGGTGAAGCTAATGTGCGCATACTCTACGCCAAGAAACATCATTTGAAACTTATCAGGACCAGCAGCTTTATCTCTTTGTAGATTTTGTTAGTAACACAAAGACTTCTGAAACAGTGACAGGTTTCAATTTGAATTTCCAGAATTTGTCGGGGTTTTTCTTCGTCTCTCTTTAGAGATTTTTGTGGTGATCTTTTTGTGCACGGCGTACCCTTTTCGTTTACTCTGTTTCTCTGGGTTTTGAATCTTTGCCAGTCAACTTCACGTTTCCACTTGCGGAATTTCCTACGTAGAGCAATACGATTGTTCATTTCTGTTTTTATCTCTTTCGTTAGTCATGGAGATCAGCGGGGGATCTAGAGTAAGTCAAAAATTGTGGAGGAGCACATAAACCTAATTTCTGTTTTCAATCTGTATCACCAATAGGATTACTTGCACGTGTTTCTTTTATGGTTTAATAGCTAATATTCTTCTCCACAAATTTCGAAATACCCTCTAGATCCGCCTCTGAAGATCGTTTTTCTTTGACTCTTTTTGAGACAATTGGCGCGTGTCTGTTGATTACCTCAAGCAACTTCATTTTCAGGGTTTCCCAGGCAGTGTTTGGGTTTTTCGAATTGTACACGTTTTCCCAGGAATGATCTGCTAAACTCGTTTCGTAGAATATCAGGATTGTAGTTTGTATAGTCTCCGTAATTAATTGTTTTGGGAGAGAGCTTGAGAGCGACAACGTTGAGAGCGTACACCGACAACGTCTTATTCATAACAAAACGTTGCAAGACATTGGTCTAACTGGATCTCCTGGCAAACACGATCTAGATAAAGTGCTATTAAACTATACTTCGCAAAAATTAACAACTGCTGAGGAAACTCTACTAAGTAAAGGTCTAAACTATTCTATTCCACCGAAGAAGTTACATTATGCTGACACGCTTTCACCATTTGAATTGTTATACAGAGATGTAAAAAACCTTGACATTGAGACAGAACGACGTGAAACAGTTAAAACTGGAATGAGAGACATAGCATACTCTACATATAACAACTATGATCATAAAAGTGAAACCAATCTGTCAATAGACGAGCTAAGCGCTTTAAAAACATTACAAGCTAGAACTAACATCGTGATACAAAATCTGATAAAGGTAACTCTGTCCTCATTATCAACAAGGATATTTATACTAAGAAAATGCAAAGCTTACTTTTTGGTTCTGGCAAATTTGAGAAAATTGAAATTACAACTGGTAAGCAAATTAATAAGATTATCAACCAGGAAAAGAAGATTAGAGACACTTTGAAAACGTTGCTTGATAAGGAATCTATATCTTCCACAATTTATAACAAATTGTCACCAACTGGATCTAAACCTGGTACTATGTATGGTCTACCGAAAGTGCATAAATAGTCTTCACATGGATCGACCTATCCTATCTGCCATTGGTACACCAACATATAATTTAGCTAAGTTCCTGGTTGAAATGTTAAAACCACTGGCATCTAATGATTATACTGTCAAGGACTCCTTTGCATTCGCTGATGAAATTCGTAACTGTGATCAGAATCTTTTTATGAATTTATGATGAAATTATGAAATTCGTAAAGGCCAGTTTAGATGTGGATTCTTTGTTCACAAATATTCCACTAGATGAAACGATCAATATCTGCGTGTCACAGTTGTATGCTGATACTGATGTGGTCAATGGTATTCATAAAAATGGCTTTCGTAAGTTACTTACCTTGGCAACCAAAGAATCGTTTTTTATGTTTAATGAATAGTATTACAGGTAAATTGATGGCGTCGCAATGGGATCTCCCCTGGGACCTACCCTTGCAAACGTTTTCCTGTGCTATCATAAACGTACTTGGCTTCAAGTGCCCAAATACTTACAAACCTTCCTTATATAGACGTTACGAAGATGATATTTTTCTTCTTTTTTCATCAGCTAATCAGTTAGAATTCTTTCAAAATTATATGATTACCAAGTATCCCAATATCAATTTTACTTCTGAAAAGGAAGAGAATAACTCCTTTTCCTTTTTGGATGTCAAAATCGATAGGGCAATTTTATCACTATTGTGTATCGTAAACGCACTTTTGGTGGTGTCTTTACAAAAACTCCCAGCTTTATTCCATTATCTTATAAATATGGCTTACTTTATACATTGTTATTTCGCTGTTTAACCTTTTGTAAGTTTCATGTGGAAGTTAAATGGTCGAAGGATATTCTATCTAGGAATGGTTATCCACGTAATTTTATTGACACTTGTGTCAAAAGATTTCTTAATAAGATACACACGCCTCGTGTCGTTATATCTAGTTTCGAAGTACCTAAAAAAGAAGGTTCTCATTGTATTGCCTTACTTAGGACCTGTTTCTTTGCAAGCAAGGACACGCCTCGAGAAACTGTTTTATAAGCAGTTGCATTGTTGTTCCTTGGAAGTGGTCATCTTTAAGGTTGTCTGCTATACTATATTGTATGCTATATAGGATAATCTTCCCAGTTCTTTGCTTTCTAATGTTGTATATATGTTTCGTTGCAAGGATAATCTTCCCAGTTCTTTGCTTTCTAATGTTGTATATAAATTTTCGTGCAGTGGCTGCAACGCTACTTATGTTGGTAAAACTATGCGACACCTGAAAGTAAGGTCTTGAGAACACCTTGGAATTTCACACCTCACTGGGAAAAAAGTTAGTTCTCGCCAACCTTCAGCAGTCAAGGACCACTTACTTTTTACTTCTCACCATGCAGACGCAACCAATTTTACAGTTCTTGCATCTGACTCGATTAATTATATTCTAGAGATAAAGGAGAGTCTGTTTATACAGAAGGAAAAACCTCCTCTCAAAAGAACTGTCCCGTCAGCTTCTTTGTATTTATTTAACAAACCGTTACAACTATTATCATTACCATTATCATGGGAGAATCGATATTTTGTACAATATTTTTTCTTACAGTAATTTGTACATCATTGTGATCATGGCTCACGTAGGAGCCGAAAGCATAATAATAAATTGGAAATGTCGAATAATTTCTGTTTTTTATTAAATGAGCTTGAGAGCGTTTACGTTTCGTTTACATGCAATCAAATGTTGGTCACTCATTGATAACGCAACAAGTACAGAGTATGTTTTATGTAGAGTATTTGTCATATTAACATCGATCAGTGTTTCTGAGATTTTAGAAATGTTTGTTGCTCCCTTGATGGTTTGTTGGTAACCATTAAGTTGAAATAACTCTTCCTGAGGGAGATGGTCTTTTTTACCGAGATAATTGGCGTTCAAATCACCGATGATAATTACTTGGATGTTATAATTGTTGATAGAGATTGTTGAAAATTTGCATTAAAGTGCTTGAGCTGTCAGGGTATCGCTACATTATGCCAACAAGAAACGGTTTTGAATGATTTTGAAGGAACTCTAGCCAGATACATTCGATTTCAGGAGTCTCTAGATTAGCACGACGTACATATTTTACAACTTTTTTTACATACACACCTTCACCTCCACCTCCTTTTTTGCCACGATCGTTGCGTTCAAACCAATAGCCCCTGATGTTAACGAGAGAACTTGGTATGGTTGATTTAGGAGGTTTTTCTGTTACTCCGAATATCTTGATGTTTTTCTCGGATATAAAGTCTGATAGGAGATCTTCCTCCATTAAAAGAGAGCTCCATTAAGACAATACCTTCTATTCCGGAAAGGGCCAAACAGCAGACGTCATTGTTTTTATTTAATAAAATTTGTTTGTCACCTGTTGCTCCTTGTGGGAAAATAGGGTTTTCAAGTTTTCCAGAACAAGCACGATACAGCTGTAGTGAAGAAGGGGGAAGATTTAGGATTTTTTTGAACTGGTGTGAATAATGCAAATGTTCGAGATTTTCGACCCGTGGGATTGACCTTACTAAACTGGGGGTTTGGAGGCCCCAACGGGTGCAACACAACCTTATTAGTTAAAATGGGGGAAATTTGGGAAATGTAGATTGTTTAACAGGGTTCACAACTCTAGTGTTTTATTTTGTAGCTCAACAAACTAATCAACATCCGGGATGACTGGATCGAACAATCTAACCAACCAGGATCGTCGAAGAAGAATTTTCGCAATTTGAGTATCATTCCAACAACAGAAGATTTTCATGGAAACACCAACCAACACTTATTACCAATCCCTACATGTGGTGCTTTCGAAAATGGTGATCAGTATCTGGAGACTCATTTTCTATTGTTGCGAGAGGATTTGATTAACCCACTGCGGGAAGCAATTCTGGAGGAAAAGAATACAAAACCAATGTGTAAAAAAAAACCAAACCGATCCGTCTACACAGATGTTAAATTGCAAAAAATTGACTATGCAAAAGTTGGAATCATTCATAAAGTTAATTTCAACATCAGCCGATTTACAAAAGTCAATTGGAAATATTCCAAACGATTGATGAATAATAATCTTGTTTGCTTTAGTAAGGATGAGTTTCAGTCAATGATATTCGGAATCATAGCAGGAAGAAGTGAAGAAGATTTAAAGGAAGGCTTGATATCAGTTCGATTTTTGAACGTTGAGGAAGCTGAAGAATATTTTAAAAGTGCACATCAAGTTGTCATGGTGGAAAGTAGCGTGTTTTTTGAAGCGTACAAGCATGTGTTAGAAAGTCTAAAAGAAATGAAATCAAACGATATCCCATTTCAAAGATATCTGGTCAATTCCGATACAAAAGTTGGTAAAGGGGAAACAAGATTGCCTAAATATCTGATCAACTTAAGCAGTGCACGTTATGATGTGAACAGGCCTTTAGGAATTTCAAGCAGCAAAATAGATATTTTAGATGATGAATCATGGGGTTTGGTTACTGAAACCAAATTAAATCCCTCGCAACTAGAAGCAGTTAAAGCAGCCCTTACAAATGAGTTCGTTGTTATTCAAGGACCTCCAGGTTGTGGTAAAACACATGTAGGTTTAAGAATAGTAGACATACTCTTAAGAAACAAAGCATTTTGGTGCAAAAGTCCTGAGGATGCTGTATTAAAAGAATCGCAACTGAATCCTTTCGAAGCACTTACGGGAGCCAATAATATGCGAATGTGTCGTGGTTATCAAATGGAAAAAAAAGAACACCATCCTATGTTGCTGGTATGTTACACAAATCATGCATTAGATCAATTTGTGGAAGGGCTGGTAAACATTGGATATGAAAATTTAATAAGAGTTGGTGGAAGGGCAAGTGATAAACTACGTCGATTCACTTTGCAAGAAAAGCGAAATGAAAGAGGATATATTACAGAGAGTCAAATGGACGCAGTGAGAGTGTCAAAACAGTTAACTAATCAAAGAAATGTTAAGGCTCAAGACATAAGAAACAACGATCGCGATTTCCTTGCAAGTCTCATTACCGGGGAATTCATAGAAGCAGACTTCTACCAATCGATCATGAGCGATGAACATTTCGATTCATTACGCAGAGAGTTTGAATTTTACGAAAGATATGAAGCGCTAATCTTTGATGTTTTTCTGGAGATCGGTGCAATAAATAAGAAGAAATTGGATGGAATAATTGAAAGGATTAAAGTTGAAAACCAAGGTTATGATAAGAGAAATGAGGACTATTACGGCAAAGATGAAGATGATGAAATTGACGAAATGTATGCTTCAGTTTTCACAAGAAATCTTGTTGAACCTACCTTTTTAAACGTTAAAATCATTAAATCAGTAAGATCGAATTGTATAGAGGATAGGGAAAGAAGACAAAAATATGTGGAGGGAAGATTATACTCAAAGGATGATGCAATGAGTGAAGAAGAAGCTAAGAAATTCACAGATGTGTGGTTGTTACCTTTGCGTCAGCGATGGCGTTTGTTCAGATACTGGTTGAGTGTTATGAGAAAGCAGGATGATAGAGATCGTGATGGTAAAATTCAAGAATACGAGAACATATGCAAACAAATCAACGAAGTAGATCAACGAAAGGATGAATTAAATTTAAGGGGTGCTGACGTAATTGCCATGACAACTACTGGTGCTGCTAAACATAGACGTATCTTGGCCAATCTGAACCCAAAAATTGTAGTAATCGAGGAAGCTGCTGAAGTTATGGAAGCCCACGTGGTATCATCATTGACGTCATCAGTTGAACACTTAATCCTTATCGGTGATCATAAACAGTTAAAACCAAAGCCGTCTGTTTATAAATTAGCAAAGAGGTAAACCTTTCCTTTCCATGGGCCAAAATGTAAGATAACAAATTACAGAGTCGCTGATACTGGGTGGGGGAAAGTTCATTTTTTTAAATAAAGTACTGTAAGGACATTATAAGCAATAACTAACCCAACTTTAGTTGCACCTTTGTCCCATTGTCGAATTGGGACACATTGTACACTCAGCAAAATTAGAACAAACCAATTGATTACTCAAACACAAGTATTTATATATAGTTATTGCTTTATGATAACGTAATCTTGAAAGATGAGGCACCATTTTTTTGTCCATTCAATTTTCTAAGAATTAATGTAGGACTAGGGTAGATTTTATGTTAAACCAATGATTGTTGCAGAAGTTATTAAACACTGAACAACCCCTTATACACGTAGGCCTAAAGTTATATGTATGTAGGATGGATGTATGTTTTTTTGGATAAAAGTCTTCGCAAAAAAAATTTCGCAAAACAGATGTCGATTTTGAAAATTTACACAAACTCTTTCCCCAAATTCTACAACATACATTTTGATATTCCTGAAATGCATAGGTACGTGATATGTTTTCAAATCATTCATTCTAGATATCACTTGGACCTCTCATTATTTGAACGCATGGTAAACAACGGGATTAAAGTATATACGCTCAGTACCCAGCATCGCATGCGTCCTGAGATATCCAAGGTTTTGCGTCACATATATCCAGATTTAGAGGATGCCCCAGTGGTCAGTGACTACAAAAATGTGAAAGGAATTGACAAGAATATTTTCTTTATCAATCATGCGCATTTTGAAAGTGAAAATGACGAAATAAAATCTGTTTCAAACGAGCACGAAGCATCGTTTATAGCAGCATTATCTGAGTATCTTCTCAAGCAAGATTATGACAGTTCCAAAATTACAGTTATAAGTGGATATGCTGGACAAACTATGGTTTTGAAAAATAAACTGAAAAAGCTCTCTATCAATATTCGCGTCACCTCCATTGATAATTACCAAGGAGAAGAGAACGATATTGTTTTGTTATCGCTTGTCAGAAGTAACAAAAATGAAAGACTTGGTTTTATGAAAACAGAAAATCGAGTTTGTGTGGCATTGTCTCGAGCAAAAATCGGATTATTTGTAATTGGAAATTTTGACATGTTTGTAAAAGGCAGTACCATGTGGAAGAAAATAATTGCTGATGCAAAAGAGGCTGGTTGCTATGGTGAAAAATTGATACTTCATTGCGCCAATCATAACCATATAAAAACAGCAGTTGCTTGTGTTGCCGATTTCAAACCGTGCTCTTTGAAATGCGATTTTTGGTTTAAGTGTGGACACATGTGTGGTAGAGAATGTCATGTGACTGGAATGGCTCATGAAGGGTATAAGTGTGACCACCCTTGTGTGAAGAAACCGTGTAGTGTTGATGGACATCAATGCACGAGTAAATGTCACTTTGATACCAAATGTCCACCATGTCAGATTGAAGTTACGAAAATTATCCCACCATGTCAACATAAACAAAGGATGCCATGTTATGTTGAACCAGATGATTTTAATTGCCAAGAAAGGTGTGAAAACAGATTGGATTGTGGTCATCCTTGCAAAAAAAGATGCTTTAAAGAATGTAACAAGAGCTTTTGCGGAGAATTGGTAGAAAAGAAACTTTCATGTGGCCATACCACTAAGATTGCTTGTAATCGTGTTCCTGGACCGTGTATGGAAAAGATAAAGAAATTACAAAAATGTGGCCACGAAGTCATGATTGAGTGCAGTAAGGAACCTACAAACTGCAAGACAAATGTTAGTAAATCTCAATTATGTGGACATTCCGTCTTTGTTGAGTGCAGTGTCTTACCTGGTCCCTGCAAAGTATCGGTCAGTAAGGAACTTCCTTGCAAGCATAAGGTTGTAACAGAATGCAGCTCATCACCACCTTGCCAAGAGAATGTCAGGAAGAAGTTAGATTGTGGACATTTCCTGCGGGGTATATGCAGTGAAAAACCAAGAAAATGTCTAAAAAAAGTAAACAAAACTCTTCCATGTAGGCATCTCAAAAACATGGAATGTTTCAGGAATGTTAATGATGTCGAGGATTGTGATGGTCCTTGTAAAAAAAAATTAGAATGTGGTCACACCTGTTCTGGGAAATGTGGAGAATGTTTCAAAGGAAGGTTACATAGGAAATGTACTGTCAAGTGCAAGCGTTCCCTAATCTGTTCTCATCTTTGTCAAGAACCGTGTACAAAAAATTGTCCACCATGTTCACTGAAATGTCAAAACCGTTGCAAGCATAGTAAATGCGGCAAACAATGTGGAGAGGAGTGTACACCTTGCAAAATGAAATGCGAATGGAAATGTGTACATAAAAGCTGCACGAAAGAATGCCATGAACTTTGTGACAGACAACCATGCAATGAGCCATGCCAAAAAGAATTAAAATGTAAGCACATGTGTATTGGTCTATGTGGAGAGGAATGCCCACCATTATGCAGAGTATGTGACAAAGTGGAGGTGGAAGAAATATTCTTTGGGGACGAAGACTTGCCAGGTGCTAGGTACATTTGCCTTCCTGATTGCAAACACATATTTGAAGTAAATGGTCTTGATCGATGGATGGAAACGGTTACCAATTCCAATGAAGAAAACTCACAAATCAAGATGAAAGATTGTCCAAAATGTAAAAGAGTTATACGAAAATGTCAGCGATATGGAAATATTATCAAGACCCAGTGGAATGACATTGCGAATATCAAGCGAAAAGTTTTAGATGAGGGGAATAATTTGAAAATATTGAAAGAAAGAGTTAATGAGAAACTCCGATTTGGTATGTTGAAGGTATGGGCATTAATTCGCCGTGACAGGGTACAAGTTACAGATTGGATGCAAGAAAAGATAAGAACGAGCAAGAGTACACATGTAGTGGTTGAACTTGAAAATAAATTGAACCTGTTGTTACAGATTTCACAGCTGTATGAAAATGGCAGCTTCATACATAGAAGGAACGAGAAGATACACAATCAACTGGAACGTTTGAAATACTTTGTATTTAGACGTTTTCTTAACGATGAACAACAAATACATGATGCAGAAACTGAAATTCAACGATTACAATTACACATGGCGACACAAGAAGCAAGCGATAGATATGAACACTTAAGAGGTATGAAGCACTCCATATTATTTTATATTCCATAAAATAAAAATCAAGCATATTAATGGAGTAATTCTACTTACCAAATCTTTTCTCAGGTCAAGATGAAGAAAAACAAAAGACGATCAATCGAGACAAGAAACGTTTGGATGAAATATTGGAGTTGCTGTCCAGAGGAACCAAAATCGATAATGTCGATGAATACATTACAGAAATTAAAGGCATTCAAAAGCGTGGCGATATCAACTCAAAGTTAACCGACCAGGAACGTGTAATGATCGTAAAAGCCGTGGTTTCAAAAAAGGTCACTGGTACAAATGTCCTAATGGCCACTATTACGCCATAGGAGAATGCGGTGGAGCCATGGAAAAAAGTAAATGTCCAGAATGCAAGGCGGATATTGGCGGTTCAAATCATCGTTTAACTGGAGATAATCTTCACGCCCCTGAATTTGACAATTCCACAGCTCCAGCATGGAGTGAAGCGGCAAACATGATGAATTATGATTTGGTTAACTAGAAATTATTTGCTCAGTTAATTTCTTAAACGACTGGCAAATAATCAAGCTAAGAACTCTGGAAACAAGATATGTCGAGTATTGTATGAACATTGTGAACATTTTGAACATTTCTTTGATATAAACTCAAGGATTATGTTTATCTGCCAATCAAACTTTTCGGTGAAAAGTCTTTAAAAATGAACAGATGAACAGTGACAGTGGGGAAAATCTTCAAAAATCTATGAGGAGGAGTGTTTTCTGTAGGAATGGCAAGCAATATCGTCTGCTGTTTGATTAAAAAACTCTCCTCCACAGAGACTTTTTGAAGATTTTGTCAATCAAATATCAAATACATCAAATATATGTAGAGGTTACTGTGACAAGATGTGTTTAAACACTCTATCCAGACCTAAATCTCAGTACACCACTAGTTCGTACATCGCTAGTTTCCGGTGGAAACTTTGTTATCTCTGCATGAATTAAAGCAGGCACTGGTTATTTTAATGCTTCGTTTTTTAAAGAAAAAACAGAGACTTTCAACTAAAAAATTCAGTGATCGCATCTTGTTAGATTAACACACTCATATGAATATAGAATTCGTGGTAATGTAATCCATAGCCATAATCAACAAATAAAATCAACAGAATAAAAGAAGATTGAAAGGAGATTGAAAGAAAAAGGATGTTGTTGTAAAAACTATTTTCATATTAGAAATTCATTTTTGTTGAAGATCTTCGAGAATGGTGTACTGAAATTTAGGTCTGGATAGAGTGTTTAGATTTGTCCTTGTCTTGATTGTTTTGGACACCTGCCAAAATATTTGTTGTTAATTTCATATTATTTTAACCTGTTATATCTAATAATAATGATTATGAAATTAGGAATTATCAAATGTAGTATGTAGATTTTTTTTTTAATGATTTATTTCGCACTTTCAAGTGATATTTCGCTTGAACAAATACCTTATCAGGGAAAAATAATAAAAAATCGGGGAAAATTTCGTCAATTACGAAAATTCATAAGCCCGCAAGTAAAGCATTTATAAAATACAGTTGAACGGTTATCCGAATTCACCGTTTAATTCGAACTCGGTTCCTTCCGCTTCGCTTAAGTAACTCTCGTAGTTTACCGAACTTGACGTAATTTCTGCTGGAACGGTATATCGTTGAAATATCGTTAAAATATCGCTGAAATATCGTTGAAATATCGTTGAAATAGCGTTGATATACTTGTAAAATTTACTATTGTGATCATGTGTGATATGTACTCGAAAGAGCAAATGAAAATGACTTTTTAAGAGAAAACTATTGTGTGCATTTTTGTTCATTTTCTGTTTCACTCCTGTATATTCTACGATGGCCCCGAAGTGTCACAGTTAACGGTTTTGATCATACACAATTCTCTTTTTTTTCCTGACAGTTTTTGGTTTTGATCAGACGGTTCTCTGGTTTTTTTCAGACAGTTCTCGGTTTTGATGAGATAGTTCTCGGTTTTAGATAGACAGTTCTCGGCTTTGGATTGACAGTTCTCGGTTTTGATTGGGACAGTTGTAATTAGACAGGTTTAATAGACCTATATGGACATGTTTTGTTTTTGATTGTCCCAAAATCAAAATTTTGAAAATCACAAAAATCACAAAAAGTGCAATAATTTCGCTTTTTGTCATTAATTTGACTTCATATTGGACACACGGCTGTGTTTTACGGAAGCGGAGCTAGTCCCAGTGATTTTTTCTTCAATTTAGGAGTGTGGTTAGAGAAAAAGTCCTTTGACTAAATTGCTTAAAAATCACTCTTATTAGTGATTTACCTTATTGGCAAAGGTTGGTCGTGCTTTACATGCCATAGACTTTCTGTTTTTGCTGAGTAGAGAAAAGAATGAGTGAAATTTGAGCCAGATAATCTTATAGTATACACTGCTGAATGATCTCAACCAAGCTGCAGAACAGACCTTTGGGGGTGAAAAAGATACTAAAAAGATTTACTGGCTGACTGATGTACTTATGGCATGTAAACCTTTGTAAATACAAATTTGAGTCCGAAAATATCGCCTGGGGAGAACAAACCTTTATCAATGAAATTAATGGAACACTGGAAAAACTTTTTTTGAGCATTGACCACAAATATCATAAATCATTCATAAAGTAAATAATCTCATCCAATAAGATTCCTTTAAGCATATTTTTGCCTCTGCTCGTCAAAACAACACCTAAAATAACACCATGAGTGATATATGGTTATTTATTTGCATATCGCCATTTTTAGATAATGACCTCTAGAGCTCTTATATCACTTTTATTTTCATAAGTAATGAAGTGAAACATGTCTTAGTTCCAATATAATCAAGTCTATCATATTTAAAAGACCAACTCATTTGTTTTAATAGCGATAAGAGACCACGACTTTTGGCTCTGTAACTCTAATGACTTTTTAGCTCATTTTTCACTCCAGAATTTTACAGGTCATAAAATGGCTCCACGAGGTCAATTTGAAACTGGAAAAATACTTTCATAAATTTCAAAGCCTTTCTGAGCGGACTGTAACATCAACGGAAAAAGATGCTGTGGAAACAAGGAAGGCGCTTTTAACTCATTTATTCATATAAAACACGCAAAAGATTTCCACAACTTTGACCGGAAATAGTCATTTTAAATTTAACATTATGTGTACATTGTGAACTGTTTAAAAGAAAATTATGAGACTCCAAATAGAATACACACACATGCTGTGAAGAGATGATTTCGGAATTAGGCCAGCATTTTTTGTTTAAAGATAATGAACAATTATAAATAGAACTGAGGGTTGCAGTGTGCTGATGTCAGCAGTGGGAAACCCTCATTTGAACAATAAGAAATGGGTCTTGAAGGAGCAGCTGACTTTTATCAAAATGCCAAACAAACAAGGTAAACAAATGTTTGGCTCTCTCGTGGAGATTCCTTTGTAGGAAACTGCTGACTCAGTTTTCTCACGACCTTTAAAACAGTTGATTAAGTTTAAATTCATTAATTCAGCTTTGACCACTTTATCTCAAAGGATAAATAAGTAATCGCGTTGTCATAGTAACCCAGCTTGATATAAAGCACTTTCACTTAAACTCGCGAAAGTTTGTCTTGCTAACATCTTTCAATTTACTGATTTGAAAAACTTTATCCGGTCGATAATTTTAAAGAAATTTATACATTTTAAAACAAATTTTGAATAATAAATATTATGATTCTCGAAAATTTATCTTACGAGGAACTTTAATATCAGAAATTTTCGTGGGAAAAACTTTTAACGAATCAAGTGATTCACGAAATTTAGCAGATTTCGCGAGAATTAATTTTTGCGAATGAGCAAAAATCAAAATACTTTTAAGAATTTAATTTCGCGAATGATGAAAAATGAAACATTTCTTGAGCATTGATTTTGTTTATTTTTTGGAATTGGCCGGTATGTTGACGGTGAAATCAGATGTCAATTCGCCAAATTCACGAAAATTCCTGACATTAAAGTATATATTTTGAATTTTCCATTTAATGGAACAGTTATTAAATTTTTTTTCCTTACGACAGTTTCTATCACAAACGTTTCTCCGATTAAAGTTAATGGAGGCCTAACCCCAAAATCATCTATGTATGACGGAAAATTAACAGAGCATATACAATCCAAGTGTAAAAGATCGGCTTCTTTTCTACTTTTTTTGTTTGGTCATGCTGGTTCTCTTGAAATATTGTTCAGTCCGTGTCCTTTCCTTGATAATGATGCAATGTTCCAACAGGAAATATTATAACAATCAAGTCAATTTTCTACCAATATGTGCCAGTTATACTAAAAAAGATTTCTTTCATTATACTGGTATTGTATAACTCCGAACAGTGGGTCGCTTTCCAATATTTCAGAAGTCCCCGTCTCGTGTTTTTGACATTCTAATGCACACAGTAAAGGTTTGTGCTATTGTTCTTGTTATTTGTGAGACAGATCTTTCATTTTTTTCCCAACAACGTCTTTTTTACTTTCATTTACCCCCAATACATCAACCAACCAACCAACCCACCACATCATCATCATCTTTTCTCGAGTGTTGATTTCAAAAAGATGAGTATTTCGGCTCTTCGAGGACAAAATGTTCTTATGATTACATTAAGATTACAAGACTACGTAATATTATAATGTAACAGGACAAAAGTTTTAGTAGAAATAAAAACGTTTCAACTGAATTCTTCTATGATAAAAGCTTCTGCGAAAAACATTGGTCAGCAAAATTCTTTTCACATGGTGAATGGTTTTTATTTTGCTGACTTAACCTTTAAAGATTTAAAAAAAAATGAAATCCCAAGTATTCAGTTAAAAACATTAAAACTTTTCAAGCAAAAATGAAAATAACTTGATCTAATCAAGTAAAATGAGCTTTTATAAATATAAAATATAGAGAACTTAAATATTTAGGTCTGCTGTTTATCAATAGTAAACATACAGTCCAGAGTCCGAAATCTTGTATCCGATTGATATCCGAAATAGACGATAGATAGATAGATAGATAGATAGAATGTGTATATCAAACAATTTCCTTCGCTAACGAGCGCGGAAATTGAATGGTATACACCATTTTGGTCCCAAATTTACTTTTCAGCGTTTACACGATATCAACGAAATGAAATTTATATCGGAATGAATCTCATATATAACTGTCTGCGATAGAAGTAAAGTATAAATTTTCACTCATGCGGAATCAGAAAAACGTATAACAATAAGGTACATTCCAAAACGTGGCCGGCTTTAAATTTCATATCATTATGAGTTCGTGTTAGCTCTCATGTAAACACCCCTTCAGGACTTTTAATGTTACAGGGATGGACTCTACTCCATTCAGCCAGATTTTGAAATTGATTTTCTTACAGAAATAAGTTACGTCGAACCCAGGAATTCTTGCGTTTTCGATATGCGATATTCTTCGCCAAGGACAGTAAAGGGAAAAGACTCTGAGATGATAATTTATCTTACCGCCAAATGTATTATTACTGCGCGATAGTCCACTGTACCTATCCTTGTCAATCAAACATGGTATAGGAATGTGCACTTAAAATTGAATTTTGACTCCCCTATTCTTAACATACACGACTGAAAAGTGGTAATACATTATATTGATATTTATATTAACATAAACATTGATTATGTGTCTGTTTAAACAGCCGAGAAATGTCTAAAGTAAAGGCCAGAATTCTCTGACCTAAGCCTAGAAGTGTCTCAAACTAAAACCGAGAACTGTCTATGAGAAACCTAGAACTGTCTGATCAAAACAGAGAACTGTGACACTTCCGGGCCATTGTAATATTCACATATTAGCTTGTTAATGGAATGTCTTTTAATTTTATTAACCCTGCAGACTTTATTCCCAGAGGATCCCGAAACCTACATCAAAAACAACTTCACGAATCTGACCACAACCTAGCCAGAATCACCGAGCTAGAAGAGGAAGTAAAACAACTCAAGGAAGAGAAGATCAAAGCTCAAAGCGGAGGAACTTGGTCTGATAAAACTCACCAACAACAATTGGACTTAAGGGCAAAGGAATACGAGATCGAACAGCATAGGGAAACTATACGAAACCTGGAAGAACAGTTGAATAAAATCAAACCCTCTGGATGGACCTACCCCAAAGGAAGTACAAGACTTGAAGTTAGAAATATTAAATGGTACAAATTCAAGAGAAAGTTTACAAAAGAAATTAAGATTTCTCAACAAGAAACTTTAGACACCCAGGATCTCCTGGTAACAGAAAGAAAGGAACACAAAAAGACTCTCGAGGCCCTGTCCAAAAAACTTGAAACAATACAAGATCTAGAAAGCATGGTAACGAATGAGAGAAAAGCCTTTGAAGAAAATTTGGTCAAAAAGAATCAAATCAACACCCGTAACATAGACAAATTAAGGGAATAGGAGAAGTACGAGGCGATGATCCTGACCTTAGCACGCTCTCTAAAGGTCTTGAATTCTCCCATACCTGAGAGAACTCAAGTACTCCTGGATAGAGATCTCGATAGAAGTCTCACTAGAAATTCAAGGAGTCAATACGCGTCAGAAAGGAGAACCCCAAGGATGGAGAGCAGAAGGCCAGTTTAGAAGAAAAGGTAATCCAGCTCAACAGTACGATAGAAGACCTCCAACGAAAGGAAGCCCTAACAGCCATCACTAATTCCAGTCAAACTGCAGAAATGGACTTTTGGATGGCACAAAAGGCATATTTAGAAGAACAAATAGCTACCTTAGTAGACGCAGACAAGTCGGGAGGAGCATTACGTTCAAGAACCAAAGCAATAAGAAGACTGAGAAAAGACCAACTCTCATACCTGGGGAAGACGAAAGAAAAGGATAGAGATATCCCCTAAAGAAGAGGCGATCCGAAAAAGGACCCGCCAAATCCTTTCCGATAATAAAAGACTGAATTATGGACCAGCCCGAGAAAAGTCGGTCAAGGAATATCATAAAAGTCAAAAAAATGTTGCTGGCACAAGTTCCCAGAAACAAAAGAAGAAGAAATCCGACTCCTTGACAAGGGGAATTAACATGGTCAATATGGGAGAAGAGATAGGGGAAGAGCAAGAATACTGGGATGAAACTTCCTGGGAAGAATGAGAAGAAGATGAATTTCGGGAAGGATCATGGATCAACACAGAAGATGATGAAGAATGGAGTGAAGGGAACGAGCCCTCTGAAAAAAAACAGAGAAAAGAACCCGATAGCTCAAAAGATCCTGGAAAGATTAAATCAAAGTCCCGAATTCCGAGTTAATGTGGTTGGAAACGGATTCTGGCCCCAAGATCATCATCCTCAACCTGCCAATGTAGATATGGATAACGTTAGGATGCCTATGTCTCTAAAGGATTTCCCAAGGTATAATGGAATCGACGGAGAGAAGGGACACATGATGGCTGCGAACTTTCGCGAGTTTCTAAAGAAAATCGAAACAGATATGTGCCCTCCAAAGACTCACGGATCACCAGATGAGCAAGATACTTCACCTCCAAGCAGGTGGAGGACTTCTGAGAAAAATCGAAAGGTTTGAAACAAATTTCCCTTATTCAGCAGTAAAATATCAAGTAATCAAGGAATTCCTGATTGAAGATGCTGAAGGAGCTATCATGAACTTGGCCAACACCACCAACTTAAGTAATATCCGACAGGGCAATAAAGAACACCTCGACACCTTTATTGAAAGACTTGAGGTAGCTATGGTCAAGGCGAGACTTCCTCCAGAAGACTACGCAAGAACCTTCTTTACTGCTCTTTCAAAGAACAATAGAATGAAAATAGCTGAAGCACGATTACAAGATCAATCATACGAAACCATGGTAAAATATTTTAAGGAACTTAGCACCTTCAGAGTTCTTTTAGTGAATCCACTAAAAGTGTTTTAAGATTCAGAAGTATGGAAGATCAACGGGAGTCCCAAGAGAACGCCGAAACGGAGGATAAGGAAGACCTTATGAATCCCGATATAAATACGATAACGAAAGAGATTTTCGAGGAAGAAACCCCTCGAACGTTCATCTCCAATGTTATAGATGTAATGGACTTGGACATATTGCAAGAAATTGTCCCAACCTGGTAAAGGGTCAAACCTCTCATCCAGGGCAAGAAAGATTTGTCCCAAGATATCAAAAGAAATATGATGGAAAAGAAATAGACTATAACGTGGGAATTAGCCCTAGGGGACGAGGAGGAGAAGAACGAACTCTTTACGTACCAAGAGAAAGATCTCAATACATCGAAAGAGCTAGATACGACAACCAAGCCCAGAAAGAAGAAAGACCAAGATATGATAGGGATAGAGAAAATGATCAAAGGACCCAACCTACATACAATGGATTGTTACCTGACCAACAAGAATCAATGAGAGCAAGAGAACCGAGATGGAGAGAAACAGGGGAATCTCGAACACAACCAGAGAAGAGGGACCCCATTCCGCCCAGAGCAAATGAAACGAGGGTTCGCAGACCTGCAAATAATGAATTTCAATTACAAGGGAAATTTTGCGAGGACTGTGGAGGATTTGGACAATATGCCGAAAACTCCTTAAGACGAATCTCTTCCAAGAATCGAACCGAAGAAATAAACATCCTAAACGCATTCGATAAAGAGACGGTAGAAATTGCCATTCCTCGCAGCCATTTAGGTGTAAGTATGGATGAAGCCTACCTGAACGCCTTTCCGTCAGAAGAAAACCGGGTCCAACTCATCGAAGGATCAAAATACAACAAGGAAAAAGGCTCTATTGTATGTTTGATTCCGAAGCTTTCCATACAATAATCTCTCTAAAGATGGCCCGAAGAGCAGGATTACGAGTTTATCAAGGAGATATTCCTCTCATCAAAGGTGCCGGAAATGCAGTTTTAAAGACAGTGGGACTTTGCGACATTTTGCTAATATTCAACAACGGAAAAAGATATCTAGTCAATGCCTACGTAGCGGAAAATAATTATGACTACGCCCTTATAGGAAGAGATCCTTTCTATAATCACGAACTTTGCATTGGATTCTCCCGAGGCTCATGGGAACTCCGAAAGAACGATGACTCTCGCATCCTTTTGGCAACTACGGAAAAATATGAACACTATCAGAACAAAGCAATAAATAACTTGGGACGCCTCTCAATGCTGGTTACTGATAGTGAAGATAGTGTCGATGATGATGAACGAATACCTGAATTAATTGACGAAAGTGACGAGGATGATTTAACTGAAGAACAAATACATAAAGAATTTCGTGATGGTTCAGGATGGTGGGAAAGAGATATAAATGAAATCTCCCTAAACCATGAGAATTATTTTCAATGTACTGGATCATTGACAGAACTTGTTCCAATATGGGATCTCAATGCCGTCGTAGAGGAATAGCACCCTAAGGCCGCTGAAATATACACCCCTTATTGGAAAGATGAAGTGGAACGAAGATTCCAACCACAAAACTTACCACGGTGTACGTTCCAACCAGTGGAGATCCGACTGAAAGAGGGAGAAAGTATCCCACCCTGTAAACCGTACAAAGTCACCCCCTCAGGCCTAGCCTTAATCCAGGAAAAGATTAAGGAAATGGTAGACTTAGGACAATTGGTACTCTGTACAGCATCCGGATGTATGACCATTATGGTACGTCCCAAAGAAACGATCTATGAATTATACTTGGCAAACGAGGAATTACGAAAGCAAGGCAAATCTCCCAGAGAAAGGCGATACAGAATGGTGCTGACTTAAGACCATCTGATTCTTGAATGTATCGAAAACCATGCTCCATTAAAACGTGTGAAACTGACTCGCCCAGTTGCACCTTGGATGAGGGATCCAGCTATCGAAATATGTCGAGCCCAACTTGAGCAGTCTCGTCAACAAGCTCGCTTAAACCCAAAAAACAAAGCGTCGTAAAAAGAAAAGCTATGCAACTACAAAAAGAAATTGAAAGAAATCAAAAATAACTTTTTCAAAAAATCTCTTTCATCAAAAGACCCTAAAGCTGTTTGGGGCACCATCCATCGAATTTTGAACAATCAAAAGTCTCGTACCAAAAATAGATTCACCAATAAAAATCAAGGACTACCGACCGATATCGGTGCTGCCTGTACTATCGAAAGTTTTTGAAAGAGTCATCTTGGTTCAGCTTTGTAAATTCATCGAGGACAAAGCACTCTATCATCAAACACAATCAGGCTTTCGTAAAGGCCATTCCACCCCTACCTTACTCATCAAAATTCGAGATGACATCAAAAAAGCGATGAACAAAAGTGAAGTCACCCTAGCTATAATGATCGATTACTCAAAAGCTTTTGACACCATAGACCACCAGAATCTACTATTGAAGCTAAGAGATATGAACTTTTCCTACGATTCTCTTCAAATTTTGTCGAGCTATTTGAAAGATAGGAAACAGTATGTACAAGTTGAAGACAAAACCTCTTCCACGAAACCCATGTGCTTCGGAGTTCCGCAGGGTAGCATATTAGGCCCTGTGCTATTTAATCTCTACGTTGTTGAACTTTCAGATCAAGTGATATCATCAAGTATACAATACGCAGATGACACCTCCCTCTACCGACACTGCAGAGTCAAAGATCTGCAGCTAACCATTAAAGAGATGGAAAAGGACGTCGAGAATCTTCAGTCATGGTCAAAGGATAATAATCTTCTATTTAACAACGACAAATTACAGCTCATTATATTCCATTCGCAACGTCTAAGAAACTTTCCGAAAAATCAAAGTCAACTTTTCCGATGTTCCGGAAAATCGATTGAGCACAAATCAGATGTTAAATTGCTTGGAATTCACCTTGATCAAAATTTATCATGGTCAACTCATATCAATGCTATCATCAAGTCTTCTCAAGGAACACTGCGTGCTCTCCGTAAATTCAGTCGCTTTACCCCGTTTCATGTTCGAAAAACCTTGGCTGAAACAATGATACTATCCAAGCTTAACTACAACAATGTCGTTTTTGCTCAAATTCCAAAATATCAAATACAACGACTACAAAAGATCCAAAATATAGCAGCTGGATATGTTATATCTCGTTATGCTAACTTGAATGACGTAATTAAATTAAAATGGCTACCTGTCAAAGAGTATATGGAATTTAATACCGCGAAAATTGTCCACAAATCGCGTCGAGATAAAAACCATCCCAGTTACCTTAATGTTGAATTCTTTGATCCAAATAAGACGCTGCGTTCTACTTCCAAAGAGCCATTGGTTAAAGTTGTTGGTGATGGATCATTCCAAAGTCAAGCCCGTTGGTATGATGATCTACCAGAAAATATTAAATCTTTAAAGACTTTAGAGAAATTTTCTTCAGAAGCCAAAAACTTTTATTTTGATAAGGCCTTAGCCCGGGCCCTGTCACTCTGATGTTTATTTTTTTACCTTAGTCTATTCTCAATTCTAGTTTTGAACTACCTCTTACTTTCTATTTTGCAATGCTATGTTTCGCACCTCTCGAGCTCGATTCTCTAGTTCTTTTTTGTTTTACTACTATTAATATTTTAACGCAATTATTTTAATAGATATATTTTATTCATTATGAATTTTAATTTTAATTTTTTTAGTTTAGGCGGAAGAACAATTTGTATAAATTGAAGCCAATTTAATGTAAATAAAAAGACGACTCAACGCAGCTACTATACTGACCAACCAACCGATCCCGAGTATCCAAGATATCTTGGATGGCATGGGAAACAACAAACAAATATATACCGTAATTGATATTTCAAACGGATGCTATAATTGTCCAATCACCAGAGAGAGCATGCAGCATTGTTGTATTATAACACCGGATGAAATTCTCTGCTACGCAGTACTACTACAAGGATACGTAAATTCTCCGGGAGAATTCCAGATAAGAACAAATGGACTAATTAGTAAGGCGCAATTGGCAGGAAAACTATCGAAGAAGGTTAAGGTCTTCATCGACGACGTCATTATTCCCGCAAAGACAATGAAGGAATCCCATGAGAATACCTAGCGGTACTACAACTTCTCCACGATAATGGATTACCCATTAATCCTCACAAGTGCCAGTTTGGTGCTACCAAGGTGAGCTTCTTGGGCCATATGATCTCGGCCAAGGGAGTATCGATTGGCAAATTTACTTTACAAGAAATGAGAAAGAAAATAAAGATCTTAATGGAAGAGATAAAAGGTGGAAAATGGCAAGAAACCAAGAACCCGAACCAATGGGTACAAAAAGGCGCTTGGAATCTTTAATTTTTATAGAAGACACATAAGACATTTTACAGACAAAGTTAAAATCCTCACCGAGAAACTATCAAAGAAATCGCCAGCTAATTTCACGGAAGAAGATGAAAAGGTAATCCTCAAAATCGCGGATACCATGTCGGAAAAGACATATTTGGGACATATCAAGCTATATAGCAAGCCTATGTTTAGTCATAGTTAAATTAAGATACAGAGTCGATTTACGAAAGGGGAGATTTCGTACAGATCATAAACCAATCGTACAAATGTTGAATGGGAAGTTGCAACCCAGTGCCAAGCAAATGCGTATGGTCGCCATCATTGATGGCACGGGGGCCTTAGTAACCTGGATCGAAGGAGCAAAAAATGAATTAGCTGATGCCTTTTCTCGTAATGGATATAGTGAAGAAATTCAAGAAAATGGTAAATTAGAACCTTACTATCGTAAAGTTGATGTCACTGATCACGAGCTCCAACGCGTGGGATTTTGGAATCGTGAAACAGAAACGGCAAAAATTCCTCAAAGAATCACTCAAGATGCCACAGGTTATGATCTTTTTTCCGATATGACCGATCAAGTGCTGGCTCCTGGCGAACGTACTGTCATAAGTACCGGTATTTCCGTCGATATGCCTTCAGGCATGGCCGCACAAATTATCAGTCGCAGTTCTTTTGCGTTGAAAGGCGTTGACGTATGCGCTGGTTTAATCGACGCTGACTATCATGGTCATATTGGAGTGATCTTACACAACCACTCCATGGCCCCCATTACTATTTCCGAGGGACAACGTATAGCTCAAATGGTCTTGTATACATATGAGAAAGCTCCTCTAACCAAGAACACACCAAAACCAATATCCATACGCACCGGAGGTTTTGGGTCTACTGGAATTTATGAGTTAAAAATGTATTTAGGAAAACATTTAGGGGGGGGGAGACATAGACATAGAAAAAGAAACTCAAGAAGAAAACGAGTTTAAAGTATTAGAAGAATTCATACAAGACCTGAACCTCGACCCAAACTTGTACTACAACGAAAAAGAAGGAGAAGTAAACCCTGAAAAAAGATTTGGAAAAATAAACTGGATAGGAATAGACGAAACTGTCAGAAGACAAACTATTCCTAATAAGGATCCTCCAATGAATGAAGGAAAAATAGAAACTCCTAGGGGAAAATGCTCAGAGACGGACAAGCAAACGATCCTGGCCCTATTGGACCAGTGAGGAACGAAAGAACTTTGTTGAAAACATGGGCATATATTTCCTAAAACCCATCCAAACAACAAGGGATCTAAACATCCAAGCAATAAAAGATGAAGGCACTCAAGAAGACGATTTTATCAAACAGCTACGAAGAAATGAGATAAGAAAGAGATGCGACGTACAGAAAAGAATATGGAGGAAATACAAGAAGGAAAAGAGATAAAAATATGCAGACTTGCAAATAGAAAAAGAACACCGATCTACCTAGTAGAAAAGAAAGAGCGAAAGGTAGCTCAATGGCCACAAAATCGCCCACTTCATAGAGGTACCAAGAAAAAACAAACACCTCGAGTAAAGCATATTCCAAAGACCACTTTAAAGATTCATAACGAAGAATGTTGGGACGAATGTCCGCAACATCCGAAGCATTATCACCGAATTAAGGTGGTAATCAATATGAAAGAGTCAAAAATGCTCACACCTACAGCTACATTGGTGGAACCATGCCCCCAATGTAAGATTGTATTGACAGAAGATATCAGAACTTCAGCATATGTAGACGATAAACTTTTACCTGAGGAATTCGACAGAACATCTACCACCTTTTTCGCTGAAAATCTGGAAGATAGAACACTTCGTGGACAAGAAGAAAGTGAATTTGAAGACATAAAAGCTACTCCTGCACCAACCTTCACATACGTGCATCAAATATCAGGACCAACAAGGATGAAGATTAATATCATGCTTATATTACTCTTAGCATTTTCATTAATTATGCAGGAGAATGCAGGTCATTCTCAAAAATCTCGGGAGATATAAGAAGCATGATAATAAAAGGAAAACAATTGGACGCATTCTCAATGCCCATATACAACATACACAAACCATATAAAGCTAACTTTAAAACACTATTGTCAGCACTACATAGCAAGAATAATACTTTTAAAAGAAAGGTAAGCAAGGCAAAGGAAACCTTGGCAATAAAACAGGTATTGAGTAAGGAAGAAATGAGGAACTTCAAAAAGATAAATACATAAATATATGAAGTAAAGGAATACCTAACCCCTAATAACAACAGATATGGAGTTATAGAAAAAGGAAAAAACATCCAAATCATCCTCTATGAAGAGATCAAAGAATGTTGGTCAAAAGAAGTAAACACAGTAATTAAAAAATTAATTCCATGTCAAAACGTCTACCTCATGAAAGAAAGACCGGATGTACCAATAGTGGATATCTGGAGCAAAGAAGTAATAAATATGTGTCTAACCAATTACACTTATAGTGAGTGTAAAACACCAAGCAACACAAATCCAATGATGAAACAATTCCAAGGCATTGGATGTAACGACACCTCAAGTATCACCTGTACTCGATATTATACTATAAGAACGCGGAAGGATATCTCCAGAGAGGAAATCACATACTTCCCCGGAAAAGAAATGTGGAAGATAGGAAAACAATACAAATGGATAGAAAATGGATCCTACGTAAACCTAGGGAATAAAATATGTGTAGCAAAGAGGGAAAAGGTTACTGAATGGATACTAGCCGCATTCTACAGATGGATGGAAGATACATATCTCATCTGGAATCGACAGGATCGAAAAGTAGTTATGAGGATATTTCTAATAGACTCAAAGAAACATCCAGAACAAGATTGGTGTTTCGAGAGAAAAACGTATGAATCTACCCTAAAAAGGACCTGGAAATGGAAACACACAAATGTGAAAGAAAATGAAATGGTAGCCATAGATATCCCCTGTACATATGAGAAAGATATCAGAATTTATATGTATAAAGAAGACACCTATGAAGCTGCAACTTGGTACAATGAGACGCATATCACACAGATATGGAACCCTTTAAGAACCCAAGACTTCAAAATAAAATATGGAAATACAACTCATAATGAAACCACAGGAATACTCATGGAAGATGAAGAATGCAGAATCTACACCAATGGAATAATAGAAGGATGGGAGAATTGCTCCTTACTGTATTTATATACTAATAGCGAGTGTGCATACCACTTTTATTTTAGAGAGTGATACATTTAGAAAAATTTCACGGTCATTTTCTCACGAGGGGCGCGTAAAACCACGCTGCTGCGAGAATACTTACTGTACTTACTGTATCGGTCAGTACTAAGATTCAGGCGCTAAAAAACAACTACGATATTTGTCCTACGAAGAGCAACAAGATCAATGAAACAAGAATAATAAACCAAACCAATTCTGTGAATAATACGGTGGAAGTAACAGAAACAATATACGTAAATCTAACACAGAAAATAAATGCGACAAGAACGCTCAACGTTACGATAAACATAAAGATCAATCAGACAGATGTAATAAACTCAACCCTCCAAGTAAACAAGACAAAGATTGTGGAAAGAACCCTCTGGACTAATCGGACAACAGTCATTAGTACAGAAATAACTCAAAGAATAAACGTCACAAGAACTAAATATGAAATAGTACCCAGATGTACTCTGTATCATGCCATACCAGATGAACGATATCCGAGGAAAAGAAGAGAAGTAGACCCTCAAATGAATATATGTACAAACTGTTCTAGGGTCATTGAACCACAGAACCCATATTACTTTAACCACCCCGATAAAGAAGCAGTCATGACATGCTGGCTTGAAGATAACAACTTTCAAGAAATCGAACCAAGAGACGCAACTATCAAAGAAATAGTGGTATATTGGATGTCGATAACCAAGTTTTTCTTCCTGCCCATCAAGGAATCTATGTCAATCATAACTAAATATAATATAACGATCCAATGCCAGATGAAGACCAGTGGATGGAATAAGGTAATTACTTATCCCCACAGTAATGTAACCTTCACCACGATGGTGAATCCAGTCTTCCTTCTGACAGAAGAACTCCCGATAGGATTTAAAGTAGTGTTAACCTATGTATTCCCGACCACTCCCACTCAGACGAAACAACAGAATATTCAGATAACAACCAAGGGAAAGGGAACTTACCAGGTGGAACGATGGAAACTTAAGGGTTTAGGACCTCATATCATGCCTATAAGTCGAAGTATGAAATGTTATCAAGGAACAACAAGAGTAAGAAGTGGATGTGACTCTAAAACCACATGAGAGTATGCTGCTATAAGATGGAAGCTACACCCTAAGAATGGACTTCCCCACCTAAAATTACCTTTCGATATAATAGGAATGACAATAACCCAAACCTACGCGAGCAATTACCTCTACAGATCTAATACCCTTTGGGTATGTAACCCCACAGCAACCAAGGCCATAGCCATAGGAATGGTCAAGCCACAAGTAGTGCAGCTGCTCCAGTACAAGAGACAAGATTTCCAGAGCACTGAATTCACTTGGATATGGATCCTGAACCGAGCCAATGGACTAATAAATAATGACGCCATAAGACAATTACTTACGGAATTTAGTAAGGACAGATACAAAATGAATACCTACCTAACTCTCAAAACCGCCCCAAAATGGACAATGATTACACTACAATAATCCCAAGAAAATGTAAAGAGATCAGATTCGAAAACGTAGACGAAAAATGGACTTGCAATTGGAGTTGGGAACCATTGAAGGGAAAGAAGATAAAGAGATACCAAAAATATGTAAAAGGGAACATCTCTTCAGAAATAACAGAAGCATATGTCCTCCGACATCCATGGAAGAGAGACCCTGGGGTAGCTTTAATTCCTGTAGGCAAAAGATCCTATAAGATAATGGAAATCGAAGTTAAACGAGAATGTTACTCAAGAAAGACCGTGAAATACCGAGAATATCACAAAATTCCCGGAAGGCAAGGAAAAGGAAGTTGGAAAATAAAGGGAATAAAAATATCCATATCGATTGTATAGAAGTAAAGAAGAAGGGACCCATAACTTGGAGACTCTTTTATAACATCATAAACGATTATCGAAATAGAGAAAGAACTTTAGGTTTTCCTACCAATTGGAATGAAGTAAAAGATGACTTAAGTTGTGGAGAAAAAACAGAAGAGGAGGAATGTAAGGCCATATACCTAAAGGATAATGAAGACCAATCCCCGAATGTTATAATCCAGAGAATAAAACCCCTACAACAAGAGGAAGATCCAGATATCTTTAATATAAATGGAAGGATGGTCAATATGAAGTTAAAACAGGTAGCAGAAAATCAGAAGATAAGACAAAACCAAGATGGAACGAGTGGAATTCTCATAAGAGTAACCAGACCATTAAGCGAAAGTAATGACATACATATAGCCGCACTAAGAAAAGCCATCCCTAGCTTAACCCGGGAAACCGCTTACACACTAGCAAAAAAGATCCGTCAAGTTAACCCTGTAAAATGGGTCAATGCCACCTTCCTGAATAACACCGAAGTTAAGCTAAAGATATTGGATAACTCCTATCAACCTAAGCATGAAGAAAATTTCCTAGACCTAGTCATTTTAGGATCCGAAGAAGTATGGTACGAATGCAACGTAGAAGGATTAGAGATTTTAACCCCGTCTCTGACCTTTACATATAATCTCAACTCTTTAGCAAATAGAGGATACGTAACCGTACAATTAAATCAAGACGTAATCAAGTGGACTTATAAAGGAACCGACCGAAGTGATATTATATACAATTTTAGATTTAGACATTACGTCCTTACGACCATGGGAGACATATTTTGGCTAAAAGAAATCTTTCAGGAGCTTGAGACTATAAGAGTCTCTGGAATTAGTAAAACATTTTGCATTAACAGCCCCAGCGGTCCAGGTATTAAAGAGGGACGAACCCGAGCTTAAAGTAGGAAACTGTCGGAGAGAGAACCAATTGTATACTTATACCAAAACCATGATGATGATCCACTCCTGTAAGATAGAGAGACAAACCTATAACATTCTCTTCAACCTTACATGGAAAGACAAACCCGAAGAAAATATACCTATAATCCATGAAAAACACAGAAACGAAACCATAGTTAAATTTACATGGAACAGCGAGAATGAGGCAAAATTCCTGTTTCACACCCTAAACAGAAATAACCAAACAAGAAATAAAACCCTAGGAAAAGCTATAACGATTCTCCAGAAAGTTCAAGAGATAACGAAAAAACCAATCAGCTATGATGTCTATGTCAAAAACAACGTTATCATTATAGCTCTAATCCACCTAAAGATAATTGAAGCGACCTGGTATTCGGACTACATACATATCCTAGACACAAGCAACAATATCATCCTACCTTATACAAAGGCAAAGTTATCCAAGGTTTTTGAATTTATCTGGGAAGGAAACGTATACGTGTATTCTCAAGGAGCATATTCTATAATCCCAATAAGAAACCTAACCAATATTATGAACTATACTAAAGCCATTCGCAATAATCTGGTCCAAATAAAAAGAGAAGAAGAACTAAAGCTTGAAAGATGGATCTTTCCCTCCAACGCCACTGAAGAGTGAAGACATCTAATATGGGAATTAGCAACCGGACAAAGGAGAATAGAGAAATCTATAGAGGACCTGAAATTGGACGTATGGTACATCAAAGAAGATCTGAAGTCCATAGAGCGAGTAAGAAGAAGGGATATGAAGCCATTAGAAAGGATCATGCGAAGATGGAGAATGAGTATAAACCTAGGAAGTTTGGGAAAAACATTTAGCCAATTTTTTAGGCAAGTAGGAAAAGTAGCAGGGACCATCCTTAGAAAAGGAAGGGGTGAAATCTTAAAAACATTCAAGAAGGTAACTGAATTCGGAACGGATATAATAAAAAAGGTAAATAACACCTTCCTTGATCTTTTAAAAGGATGGATGAAGCCTCTACTAATCACCATAGGAGAAATAGGTATTCTAGTTGCCATCTTCGGAATGTACAGATGCATCACGACTCCCAAACAAAGAATGGAACGACGACTAAATGAGACAAATAAAGGTTACCAGAAACAAAAGGAAGAAAAGAACAACTTTCCAGAAAGAATAAATGTTATTTCCTATGAAAGACTCGAAGATAAAACAAAAGAAAAATTACGATGGTGTTCAGTAATAAAGATAGCCTGGATGATAATAGTCCTCATCATGATAGTAGGCCATGCAATAACCTCGGAAACCTTAATATTCAAGATCAGCAAGGAAAACCAAATAGGAGCTACAATATTAGTAACCTTCATATGGATTTTGGCTATAGCGGCTACAGGATTTCTCATAATAAGAAGGATAAAACCTCGACACCTTAAAGAGGACATACGAAACAAGGCGATAAATAGAATCAACATTCTTCAGGAAGTAGGAAGAGAGAAGGCCACCCGAAGAGAAAAATGGATCTTTAGAGGAGAAATGATAATGCTGACCTTGATTCTCCCTCTAATATGGGGAATAGTTCAGGTAGGGCAAATTACCTATTTTAAAGGGGAAGTCTACTTTTGAAAAACATTTTCCAAAAATTGTAAAAAATGATATATTATACTCCATAAAGCAGAAAAAATATACATGCATCACTTAAAAACATTTTTTCAGTTATTTTCACAATGATAAAGTTCAGCGTATCTTTGTGTTTTTGAAACGGTTGCGTTAAGAGCTAAAGCCTGGACCCCAGTCGAATCAATTACGTCACGTCGTCAAGAGAGTCAACCAGACGTTAAAATTCACTTGAAAAAATAAACGTGTAAAAATGTCAACAAATAGTGAGGACTCTGAGGCTGATAATTTTTCGTTTAATGAAGAATTTTCCTTTTCCAATGATATAAGCAAACTGAAGCCGTATGATTTTGAACCGATCGTTTCCTCGGTTGAAAGTAGTAATGAAGATTACATCGGCCAGGAAGGAAACAGCTCTTCTGCATCAAATTCTCGCGTGGGCAATATTTTATGGTGCGAATGCGACGAGTGAAAAAATATGACAACTGAAGCTGAAAGCATATGTTGCGTTGAATCTAACGAAATACCAGACGATTTCTTCTATGTAAATGCAAAATATTTGAGTCATAAAGTTTTATACACTTTTACTTTCTTTTCTGATCTTTTTCAAACTTTCAACTTTCAACTTTCATGCATCACAGATTTTTCAATTACGATTTAATGAATAATGCTCCATCGTTGGTCATCTCTCTTTCACTTCAAATAATAATTAAGGTTTCTTTGGAATAGTAGTAAGGATGGAGAACGAAAATGTGATCTTAGAAAAGTTATTCTTTCTGTATGTAATGAACTATTCAAGATCCACATTTGTAAAAACGGGGGTAAATATCTGCTTCTTCCTTAGGAAAAAAGTGCGTCACCAAAGCACTTGGTTTTCATATGATCTGCATTGAGCAGCGCGTTTTGGAAACAGCCATGCCAGCAATTAACGAATTAGCGGGGAAGAAGTTGAAGAAAAAAAACGAGTTAGTCTACTTTTGTTTATATCATGAATGATATCAAGTAATCCTATAAAACGAGATTCAAGTAAACTAGTATATATTTGCCATGTTGAAACGATGTTCAGGTGTGTTTATGTCGTTTTATTTATTCATTTGTTTATTTACTCTTCTTTTTCTTTTTCTTTTTCTTTAGAAATTACCGTTATGCTGGATATCGACAATTCATATAGTAGATCCACAGCCGTCTGGGTAAAGGAGTTAGCCGGGTGATTCCATCATGCGTTGTTGGGCGATCAGAAACAAATATCCTTCTCCTGGTCAAGTTTATGTAGATTTCAAACACTCAAATGATCAATAAATAGCCGTGAAAGTTGATGAGTTTTTGTTTGGCGTTCTATTTTAACGGTAGTAAAGTAAAAAATCGTGGCTTGAAAAATTATCTAAAAAACTAAAAATCAAACTAAAAACAAAACAAAAAAACAAACAAACAGTTTTTGAGCGAACTTGCCACACAAAGAAAAACATCCTCGAAAACGAACAACATTTTAAAATATCTACAATAAAGCAACGTTCTCAGTTAAAACATACGGTTTACCATCATTGAAATCTTGTTCTCATGAGTTTAATTGCTTGCTCTTTTTCCGGCTTCTCCACTGGGGCAATGTTTTCTGGAATATTTTCCGGCAACAATGGGAGCTCTCCAGCACATGCATCTGATGTCCCATTTATGGTGGCTTCAAGTAACTCACGGAGATATTCTCGACTATTTTTCTCGATAATCTTTTTCACAACACAAGTTTGAGTGACTCTTGAAAAAGATTGTTTGTATTGTAACACGCCTTCCTTTGTGCGATCTTGTTTGCAGTCTGCACCACTGTTGAAATCCAGAATAGCTAACTGGGTGCGCGCTATCATACCATACATGGAAAAGTGGAGCCTTTTGGGACAATACTTTGTCAACAAGGAATGAAATACCTCCAAATTTCCAGTGTGGCAAAAGTTGGCTAAATACTTCAAGTTCCCCAGTGTTCGTTTGTTTTCGATAATAACTTTTAAAGCTAGAAAAGCCGGGGAGTCATTCTTCAACCATTTCCGTTCTTTTTCAAGTGCAGAGTGTTCACATTCGTGAAATACTTCGTAACCCTCCTATGAATGTATGCCACATATATGGTAGAGAATACTCTGCCACTTTTCTTTTAATATTATCGGATCACTGTTGCAGCTGGCGCAGCACCACCACATATGATTGACAATGGATTTAATCCAATTATTAAGAGGTCGACAATCTCTTTTCTTTGCAGCCGATGTTAAAGCTTTTTTGATTGACTTCACAAAATGCCATATATCGAATTGATGAGAAATATGTGGGTAGTCGGTTTTCACCAAAGATCTTATTTGAAGATGACGATCAGTTGTTAGAGTCGTGATTAGAATATTTAAGTTGGTGAACTTAGTTAGCAAAATTTCAAGCCCTTTTTTTTCCATTCGATTAGAGTTTTCGACAGTGCCTACATGGACAACGTGAAAATCTACAACTTTGTTCATCTCAGTGCTAATAAGGGTGTAGGTTCCATATTTGGCACTGTAGCCAGGCGAGTCACGTCTACCATCGTCAATAAAGTTATTCTCGGTGGTTTCAGCGCAAAGATTAATGAGCTAGGAACGAGGACGCTTAAAGACCTTGTTTAATGTCGGAAATAAAATTGCTTTCTGAATACGATAAAACAGCGCTCTCGAAATACGGACGACAATTATTGAAGACAGCATCTCCGCTATTCGTGCGAACGTATTTCCAGAATATAATATCACTGCCGAAAGCAAAACATTCCCAGCTGCAAAGTGATTAATGTTTGGTTGTGATCGCCATATATGCTTGTGGTTCTTTTCACCTGTTGTTACAACAAATAGCTATGTTCCTTTAGTTCTGACTTCAGTAATGGTGTTTTGTTTCAAACATCTAAAACAGAATTGGAATAGTGACACCAAGCTACTCCAAAACACTAAAAATTTCGGCTCTGATGAGAGTGTGCTGCTATTAAACAGTTCAACCGTTTCCTGAACAGGGTGGTTCTCCTCATCTGAATCATCGTCACTTTCGTCTGAATTTTTTGTTCGATCAAAAAGAGGATCGTTTACGTCATTGATCTCCTCACACACTTCGAACTCTGGGTCCGATTCAGTTTCAGAGGCGTTATTTTCTTCTTCTTGCCACGTTACGTAGGAATTTGGCGAAAATGTCAGTTCTGCGTTGCAGCTGTTTGCTTTTTGCATTGAACGGGAAATTTTGACCTTTAAAGTCTCTTTTAATTGTGGAATGGTCGGCGCAATATTGCTGGTCTCACACAAAAAGTGTTTGGGGTCATACTGAGTGCGTTTAGATTTTTGAAAGCAAGGATCCCCTACACACTTATCTACGGTTACCACGGGTTTTTTACCCACACACTGATCAACTGTGTTAGTCATCAAAGGTTGTTCATCAATGATATTATTGGACTCATAGGTAATCACAGGCGCATCCAAAACGCTTTCAACGCATTCCTTTTTCGCCAAGATAGTGGCTCTGTTTTCTGAAGATTGGCGGCGCTTTTTCTCGGAAGAAAAAGTAAATAGTGTGGGCACAGCGTCTTCCTTAAGACGACGGTTTCTCTTGATTCCCAAAAGTTCAGCCTTAATCAAGGAATGAAAAAGAAAGATGGAGTATGGAATTGTGTAAGAACCAGGTTTTACAAAATATCTCTAGTAACTCTCCCCGGCTTTCTTATTTTGATGCTCACGTGAAATGAAGTTGGTGCACATGTTTCCTTTGAAAATCAATTTCTTTTCAATCGTTGTAGAAGACAAAAATGTTATAACAGATTGTTTTGAAAATAGTCGTACGGTGGAAAGAAAATAATAATAATAAAAATTTACAGTATCCATCACCCTCTATCGTGGGAATGACATACAATATCTAAAGGAAGTTGGTAAATATGGTGTATTCATACCTGCAAGTCAGGTATGAATACAGGTCAGGTCAGGTTGTTTCTTGCACGACGTGACATCATACAGCGTATTTGGACCCAGTTCTCTTGAAAACTGTTGCTACTCGTATTTCCGAAGTAAATCAAGAGCATCATGGCGGGGAAGTTACACGTTTTGGAGAATAAACGAAGACTGAATATGTACTTTTTTTTTGATCTTCTTATGTTTGACTACAGACAAACACAAAATTTATCATTTCATTTTTTAGTAGACTTCCCCTTTAAGGATAAATTGACTAAGAGCCAGCAGAGGAATGTAAACCTAGCCGCCATTTGCAGTTCAATACTGACTACCATATATCTTATTTATCGAAAATTCCGAAGTAAGAAAATGATTTTGATATCTAAAACGAAGTCGGATGTACTTACTAGACCAAAACACAGCCTACTGGAAAGGTGTATTGGCTTTAATATCTATGACTTTTGGCTGTTTGGCTGTGAAAGTTAAACGGTAGAAATTTCAAAGATAACCCTCAAAAAGACTGGAGTCGACAGGACTGGCGTATAAATGGCCAACAAGATGTAGGTGTTATTAATCAAGTCCCTTACGTTGAGTAAAGATGCAGATTCAGATTTCCAAATCCTTTATAATTTCCTTTATACTCCCAGGTATTCGTACCTGTAAGTGACCCAGATTAGTAATCCTCTTCAAGATTTCTAGTTTCACTTCTTTCGGGAGAGTTTTGTAAAAATGGCTTCGGAAATAACTGGCATCATCAAACAGACTTTCCAACATCATATAACACATCTCTTTTGTCTTCGGCAATGAAAACTCGATTACTACATGAAGTAATTCTAAAACCCATTCCTTGCTATAGCTAGCCTTGCCCATGAGATAGCCTTTAATGATCTCAAATATATGCATTTTCCTTGATCATCAAATCGTATATCAAGATCTTTAATTTCACACAGCTTATCATCAGTGAGCATGCATAATTTTCTGATTTCATATTCACGACTCATCTGTAACAATTCGTCAAAGAAGCTTTTCTCTAAAACAAACCATTAAACTTTTAAATAAAAGATGTTCTTTCCCTTTCAGAAACAAACGAGACAAACGAGATACATTGTCAGTCTCTAAAATTAAAGAGTCTCGCTACGGATAAAATCATAATATTTAGATCACGTGTTCGAAACATTTCTTTTCTATTGAAAACCATAACAAATATGGGGCACGTGTAAAATTCGACATGTACTCTTATCGAAATTGCAAAGATTTATCTATCAAAACATAGAATCAAGTGTTAACTCACATAAATTTACAAATGAAAGATATGAAGTAATAACTAAAGCGTTTGTAAATTATTTTTTATATATATTTTTGTACGAAAAAAAAGAGCTTGAAAGTGAAGGAATTGGAGTGAAGTAATACCGCACAAAAATATCTGCAAATATCAACAGAATAAAACAGTAGTTCGCTCAAATTTTGTCTTGGGTTCAAAGAATAATGTTTGGCGTTTTCTTTTTTCTATATATTTGTATATGAATCACTTAACATTTATCTATAAAGTAAGAAATAAAATCTAGTTATGATCTGAACAGCCTTTCTTCTTCGCCAATATTTACAATCGCCTTGATTGCCCACATTATTAGAATTACAACCCGATTAAAGAAGTCTGATTAAAGGAAAAACAGAAATTAAACACTAGATTTCATCCGTAGCAAGACTCTTTAACCATTAAAATTAGAATGAGTGAAAGCCAGGTTTCTCTCTGTCGTATCCGATTGAATTATGTCAGTATAAGTTTTGAGGTTTTTTTTGCACGTTTTAAACAAAGACAAAAGAGATGTATATACCAGTTAAACGACAGTAATCATCTGGGTAAATACAAGCCAACATTTCCAATACGGTTTCTTTACTTTTTCCTGGTAATTCGATTCTTTTAGTTTCGCCTTCCTTAAATCCAGGTTTCAACATGTTCTGAAACACAGGTGACGCCAAAGTCAAAATAGACGAATGTACGTGAAACTCCACATCTTCAGCGATAATGACAGTATCACTATCCTTCCAGAGTTCGTTATATCGATTTATAAATCCAGTTGCCATTATTATAGACATTTATGTGTAGATAATCTAAAAGAGATATAGACCTTTTTACCATAGATATTTGGTCTGGAATCTATTTTCTTATCGTCGTTATTTTTAAGTAACATTGCCAACGATACTTTCACAAACATTGATTTGGAAATGACTTCACAAAACTTTGGAAAAGACATTCTATTAACTTAACTCGGATGTTTGAAATTGATTTTACCACGCGCTGCGAGTAACATAAACAGAATCATGTATTAACAACGACAGCTACTGGAGTTTCTAATAGGTACCGTGAATCATTAATGTCAGATGCCTCTGATCTTGATTTTCTTTTTTTTCCTTAAGGAGAGTTTACACGATTTGATTAATCTAATAAGATTTGTCATAAATTTGCATGTCGTTTATTGCCTTTAAGAGATTGAATAGCGTAAACAGCAAAATCAAAAGATTTTTTATATTAAGTCATGTAAATGGTAAACAATTCAAATTATCTGATTTCCAGTCGGACTGTTATTGTCTCAACGACGTCGTTTATCTCTATCCAGACCTTGTAAACACATCTCATAGACCTCGCAAAGACGTCTCTCAATTACCTCGTAGGCGTCTTCAAGAAAGTCAATGACGTTCGGTTTTTGTGATCATATACCTTGTAATAGTAAAACAAGGGGCCCTGGGCCCTGAAGGTCAGCGCGGTTGGGTATACCAGAAAAGTAGTACACATTACGAAGGACAACTAAAACACTTCAGATAACATTCCGCGTGTATTTACTAAATTTCACAGCCTTTCTCCTGCAGCGGCAAGAACTACATTTTAGAAAGAAAATTTGGGCCAAACAAAGAATTCTACTCCGAATCTGATATCCTCTATAACTGTAGATTTTCAACCTGAAGTCTTATATTGGAGTATTGAATACAATTATTTATGTATTATGAACTCAATCTATTATAAAAAAATGTTTAGTATAACGTAACAAAATATGTGCCAAAGTAAAAAACTGAAAAATATATGCAGACAACTGAAGAATATATACTTCTCACGTGACAAAAGATACCTATGCAAAATTGAGCAACGGAAATCATTTTTTGGAAATATCTGAAAGTATCATCTAAAAATAGAAATATCTAAAAAATCTGGTCAAATTCAGATAAGGCCGACAAGTTCAAAGACTTCGGACAAGTTAGGTAATTCTGACTGGGTCAAGTTTTGAGGAGGAGTTCTGGCAGCGGATACGAGATAATACCAGAGATGATGCCACCAACAAAGGATGTAAAATTTCTTTCTTTTGGATCATTTTTATCAAAATAAAATGATAAAAAGCCTTTTATTCTCGGATTTGCTCTGACAAGTTCAATAAAAACTCCAGCACACCGTAGAGTCAAAACAACAAGAACCTTCAAAGAAAAAAAAAAAAAAAATTATTTCACGGGAAAGAGATTACCCAATATCAATTATTTTCTTTGATTTATTTGACTGTAAATATTAGTCCAAATTGTGTATAGGGGTGGTCCTATTTAAGTTTAATTTTTGTCATCCCCCAACAACCATCATTATCCACTATGTAAATTTTCATTCATGTTTTTTTGTTTTTTTTAAATAAAATTAGGAGAGTAAACAAGTCTTAAGTTAACACAAGACAGGACATCCACCCAACAATTTTTAAATGTACAGAAACTGCCACCACAACCAGGGTCTCTCTCTACTCCATATTATGTGTGTGGTGTGGGTGTGAAGTGAATTTATATAGCTAAGAGAACGCTATATAGCTACCTGTTTTTAGACACCCAGGAAATATTTTGTGCATTTGTATTTTCATCAACAGGGAATTTGTGAAATTTAAGTGTGTCACACACTTAAAAGGCCACAAAAAGGGGAGAGGAGGGACAGAAGAGGAGGGAATAAAAATCGAAGATGGGATCGAACAGTTTCTTACAAAATCAATGTCATTATAAAAAAAAGCAGTAAGAATTTTCTAACCTTGTATGCTGTACTGTGTCGTTCTCTGGAACACAAATTAGGATTGCACGTTTTCTGTATTTTAGGCCGCACTCGCAATAATTAAATTACTTTATATAAGTTGTAGTGTACCATTCATACATTAACCACGGTTTGTGGACAGCCTCTATTCCAATGTTTTGCGGAATCAGCCTACAACGGTGGACAAAAAATCTTGGAATTGCGTACGGACGGACGGACGTAAAAACGCTAATGAAAGATCAGCGGCTTTTCAGCTCATATCTTTAGTAACCATATAGTTTACAATATTTTTACCTAAACATATTACCAGACATGTTTTCACCAAGATGCCTCCCCTCTGTTCATGCTAACATAAGCCTACATATTACAGAAGATACAAAGCCAAGGATAAAAATTTATATTGATAACATACAGGTGGTATAGGGGTTCCGATACACGATAATCCTTTGTTTTAATCATCTCCTATCCTACTCTTAGAAAGTGTATCTTTGCGATTAAATTACAACATGGAAAATTTGCTTTCTTCTTCCCCATTCGCATCAAACACTCACTACTAAAAATAACTGCCTCACACCCTGTAAGAAAAGCGTAAACATCGGCTTACCTATAAGAAAACTGAACGCCCTCGACATCAGCATATAAGAAACAAAGTTTTGAACGACATAAGAACGACATAACATATAGTTGAATTTTTTGCTTATGCATGTGTTCACAGCACGTATTCTAAGTTTAAAACACAACATAAACATCGACAAAAATTACATAAACAAGAACTCTAAAACCTCCAATCTTAAAATAACATACATCGTATGAATGCTTTATATAAAGGTAATAAATGAGCCATGTGTATCTTAGAAGTATATAAAAACCATTAAAATATTTTAAAAATGTGCATAAGCTTTTCGGATAATATCCATCATCAGTGCGGTAGAAAATAAAATGCCTTATAATTTTATGTTAATTATCAGTAGTTTGTAATGCGCATGCCTACGTAATTTGTGGTTTTTGCTTATGTTGCTAGTGGGAATGAGACGAAACAAATGACTGAATTCTTGAATGACAACGTATGTCACTTTATTCAAATTCTAAATATAACTATGACAACCTTACCAGCAACGCTGCGCATTTCCCCCGGGATCAATAAGAAAACGTTTTTTGACTTTGGCAGTTATAGTCCCTTAATATAAAAAGTGTGGAGTATACCTGTCAATTAATTGTAATGTAATACGAATTTACGCTAATCATGGTACTGCCTGTGAAATACATAAACACTTTTCATTGCTAATTCTTAGTTTTCAGTCCGTTTAATTGGTCGTCATTATTTCCTATCTATGAACATAAGTAAAGATGTTGTTTTCACCGAATGCGAGTTTGCACATTTTAGTAATCGAATGAATTCATGATATCTTTCTTTTCAGATTTTTTACCTATAAAAAGCGGCTCTGGAAAAATTAAAATAGTGCACTATATTGAATAAAATGCCATTGAAGTTTGTTATCCACTTAATTTTTCATCTGTCACCGTTCAATTTCAACTGAAACTACATTTCATCTCTATCCTGTTACTACAAAACACAGTGGCATGAAAACACAATGAAGTTATGGACACGTCTTTGTAAGACTTCAACTGGACATAAAATCAGGAATGACTCATTCCACTAGGAACTCTCCAAAACTTTTCAATGTGCAACGAATAATTTTTAATTAGTTTTTGTTGACGTTTTTTGGTAGCCATTGCATTGCGTATCTTACTTTCCTTAAATTTGACGCGCCTTTTATTTTAATTCTCTTTACTTTTCGCGCTCTCTATTCACCACAAGCGTTCCGAAACCACATTTTCAAACTTAATTTTCTCAATAGTAATATAATAGGAATATAAGAAAGATTAAAGCAATTATGTTAATATTTTTAAATGTTGGTATTAGCAACAGCAACTTTCCTTAGACTCGATTATCCAACTACAGGGTGGGTCATCAAATCTGTACAGAATTGACTAATTTCAGCAAATTCAAGTTTTAAAGGTCAGAATTCTCTTAAAATGGATTTTTGTGCAAAAAATTCTCTAGATTTACAACATCATCGACGGCCTCTTATGATCCATGGGAGCATGAAGGTATAAAACAGAAAGAGACCGAACTTAAAAATGCTTTTGTACCATCCGTGATGCGCTGTATTCTGGAAGTGTTAACTGCGCAATAAAATGTAATTGCTATCATGTTGCATCATTTTAAATGTTTTTACTCCCTCCGGTAACCATTCCATTCTTATGAATCCTCTAACATGATCAAGAATCGTTACCATAAAGTACTAAAAACGCATAATCTGAAGTAAATGTCATAATTATGCAAAAACGCCACGATTATGCAACGACAACAAAGTAATATCTGGTTCTTATATGTCAGGATACCCTAAAGATATTGGAAGTAACCTGTGGTTTTTGAATAGAGAATCATTGTAGATTTTGTTTGATTGCACGACACTTAGAAGGCGCATCTAATTTGAAAGATATAGGGGCTGAAAGTTTTAGATAAATCATATGATATCTTCAAAACTATTTAAAAATATAGGTTTTATTTTGTCTTTCTGTAAAGATTCTGAAAAATATCTATGATATAAAATGGCTGTCATTTGGCATTTAAATTGCTGTTATTTTTTAAAAAAGTTTTCGTTTCACCGAAAAGTGGTAAAAAGCGCGATAACATCAGAGAGATACCGAAATGAATAGAACAGTCATTATCTGAGTAACAGAAAAATTAAAAGTTCTGTCTCCTTCTGTTTTATAACCGGTCATGCAGCAGGCACAGGACTGACAAGGTGTCTTCATGTACTTGTGTACAGTGTGGGAATGCACCTTATCGGAAAGTTGCTTTTATGACACGGCTGTTTCATATGCGAAACTCAGTTTGCACTTGCGTGGCGCTATACGACTTTTTACTAACGGCTTTAAAGATGGCGGTCAACCACGCGAATTTTAATTACCCTAGGTACTAAGTTCTATATCAATTTCTGGCGATTATACTCATTTCACTGGATGTAAAATATATCCGAACATTTGGCACATGGTCTGGTTCTTTTATAAACAGAGAATGAAGCGGGCTGGAGGGATCTTCGAAGCTCTGGAATGCATATGAAAAATTTTCATGATATTTGCTATTACAGGTGTGCCCAACGTAGATAAGGATGATTTTTTAATACTTTCGAAGTTTTCCCATGGATGCAGCAGTTGTTATTGGGACATTCAATTCAAAAAACATTTCCAATAGGTATGATGCAAACATTTTTTTCAAGTCATTGTAACATCTCAAACTTTCTTGTTTTTCATGCACCTTTAAACTGAATATATGTTAATATAATAAATTCAAGTAAAATAAGTTTCGAAAAAGTACTAAACTGAACTCTTCGTGTAACTGTGTCTATACATACAAGATTAACCTCCACGTTATTGCTTCACTAACCCTGGGTTTACACAAATTTACTCACATCAATATTTCGTGGTGAACGCTAGTTTAACATGATTGAACGATTATGGCTACTATCCTCAAACAACTAAAATATAAATTATATATATATTCTTCTTCTCACTTCCTTTTTTTCTTTAGTGGTTTAACTATTTGTGCTTAGGGACACAACGATAATAGACGCTGGTTCATGGTATATTCCAGTCGTTTAACTGGGTCGTCCACTCCGTTGTATCTGGAAGGTAAATTAATATATTTATATATTTGTTTTGATTGTGAATAACACACCATACAATCCTAAAATAAATATAAATGTACCTTGCTTTCATCTGTTTGAACTGATGATATAAACTCTTACCATGAACCCCAAATGCAGTTTTCCACTGACTGACAAATGGGACGAGATGATCTTCCATTATATGCAACTTTGGACTTATGATTACATTAGGCTAGTGCAAACGCAAGAATTCTAAGAATGAGTTAACTGCATTTTCTAGACTAAGAAATACGACATGTTTTAATTTCCTATAATGAACTTTAGACTGAATATTTTTCAAAACAATGAAGCAAATTTATCACACATTGCTTGTGCTTTTTAATAGATTGGTTCATCACTGGTTTCATTTCTGATAACTTTTATAATGCCATTGCAGAAATGAGTTGTATTTTCCTTCTAAAATAAAATGTACATTTCATCATTTAAACTAAAATAAATAAATAAAGTATTTAACCTAAATAAAGAAATTATTCGTCATTTATGAACTGTTACCTTAGCAACTTGTGCACATGATTTCCAATGGTACGCTTGTCTTTGAATGTTGATCAGTTGCAGACTAACATCAAGCAATGAGGCACATGGACCAAACCAACACCAGTTGGTACGTTTTTGTTCAATTGGGTATAGAATTTTCCAAATCTCCTTTGCGCCTTTCCAGCTCATCAACTTGAGGGATGAAGTAGGTAGTGACGACATTGGGATTACCACTGGCTATCAGGTGATAGCCTAATTCTTCCCTTAACGAGGCAATCTCTTCAATGACCTCAATTCTCTTTTCTTCCAGATCTTGTGGTTGCTTTATGAATTCTGAATATTCATCTGTTATGCCAATTGCTGTTTTCGATTTTCTTGTAGCTAATTCTATATCTAGCAAGTGGCATTCCTTTTCTAACATGTTGAATAATTTTAGATAAATTCCTAAGGAAAGGTGTAATTCTGGTACTGCTACCTGAGAGAACAAAATATCAATTTAAAATACCGTAAGAGGAGAGTTTTTAAGGTGGGCTTATATTCGTAAATTTTACTTTTTCATAAATATTTTTTACATGAGATGTTCAATATGCTTTAATATCAAGAATTTATTTGCAAGAATTTAAGTGAAAGATTTTGCGAGAATATATTTTGCAATTTATTATGACCAAAAATCTAAAAATATTTCAAGAATTTAATTTTGCAAATGTCACATTTCTTAATGATTATTAAGCTCAATAGAAAAATCTTTGAGGCATAAATCAATAACTTATTGTGGAGTCATGACTGCATTGTTTTACCGCATAAGGTTTCGCAGGGCATCCTTTCCTTCTGCCTTTACTAGGCCTCCCACCTTTTGCCTTAGATTTAAACAAGGTGCACGTGTTGCAATTTTCTGTGGGTTGTTGAGTTTTGACATACAGTTATTGCAGAAAAATGTTTGGGTGAATGTTCTCTTTATCTGCATTAAAAGGTGCACAAATATCATCAATGTGCTCGTTGGTAGCATATTTTACCCTGTAGGACAGAATGTTGCCATAAACACGACAAAGTTTCTCCAAAGCACGATCGTGTAGTGACATGTTCGCTATTATTGTAGGGAAGAAATTGTCTGACTTTAATGTCCTGTAACTTTCGGTATAAAAATGTTTGCAATATGTAATAGTATTGAAAGAAAAGTTATGAGAAGTCCTTTTGATAGGATAAAACTTCGGAAGTGTAGTAAAAACTGGTCACAACTGGAGTAGTTAAAAACGAGGATTCTGAATGCTCTTCCCAAATTTAAAAATTCGCAGGTAAATCATTTCAATTTATCTACTATGGTCCTTTATTTTGAAAATATATGCATCAAACACCTTCATGGTGGTTTTATTATGTTTCCAGTTAATGGTGGTGGGTAAATTTAAGGCTCTTAAAAACCACACAGGTGGGGGGTACAGAAGTGAAAAAGTAGACATGTATTTATTTTGATACGGTAAATCGCGCATACGCAATCTGAGTTTCACTAAGTCAAGCTTTCGAAACAGCCGTGATGAGAAAGTCACCGTAAACACTCTCTGTGGTGGAGGTCGGACGTAAAAAAATATTTTTAAGAGAGCTTTGACCGAGACGAAAATAGGAAAACGCGAAATGGAAATGGGATAAGAAAATCTTTTTAGGAAGTTAATTTGATCACAAAATATGCCGAATGGGGAAGGTTTTGCGCATCAAAACTATTATTAAGAAAAATGCATTTTCGCAGTGGAATCCTTCATAAAACATACTTATTGTATTTCAATAACACTGTGAAAGAGACCACATTTTTCAGAGATTCCGATAAGGTGTACTGCATGAAACTTCCTTCCGGGTGTCAAAAAGATCTATTTGCTATATGCTTTGGAACTTAGGCTTAGGAAACTAAATGAGTTCCCTTTTTTTCCAAAGAAGGGTAATGCACTTGGAGGCGGGAGAGCTCTCTATCAAAAACAGATCTAAACAAACAACTAAAGAAGCAAAAAAAAGAAGCAAAAAAAGTAATGAAATAATACAGCGACCGTATAACATCGACTAATCAAAATAAACACAGAAAGTTATGATTAGCACTTTGCTTTGCCTGGTGAATGAAGCGTGGAAATTATATTTTGAAGACTACTAACGTGAGCACTAGTTTCAAGGTTTTTTTAAAAAAATTATGAACAACTTTTCAATATTTGTCATAAATGATACAAATTAACAAAATGCAAAAGATATTAAAATAGATATAGTAATAGTTATGCAAACATACGTATTCTTACGGTCTGCAAATTACATGGATTATTACCTAGCCTGCGATAGTAATGCTAAGAGCGTCGGAGTAAAACACCAAAACTCGCCGCGCCTTCTCCCCGTGACTATTTCAAACACGATTTCCACTAAAAAAGCAAATTTGGTCAAGCTTTGCATAATACGATGATGATTGGCGTATTACACTAGCGGCCAAAATCACCCTTCCCGAGTTTCTGTTTAAACACCGTGTTTTGACATAATTTAGTACAGCCAACCTCGTTTTTATGAAATTTATTGTTTTTATAGTTTTTTAACTTAAGTACATAAGCGTATACAGGGTCAGTCAAAAAAAAGTGGAGAAGTCCAACATTATGATATTTCTTTTCAGTTTTAAGTGTCGATTAGGTTAATTGCACGTTTTACTTTTCTACTTTAAATAAACTCTTAACTAAACTCTCCTCCACAAATTTTGTGTAAGCTCTAGCTAGGCATCTGAATTACTTAGTAGTTATCTCTAATATCAAAGAAGTAGAAGGACAAAAGATTCAAATTACTGTTTACGATGTGGAAATAAAAGTGTCAATAACGGAATTAAACTTTACAATATAACATTTTTTAAAAGTCAGATTACAGAAACGGACAGAATATTTTATATCTCAAGTAAAACATGGTTCTTTTCAGCGTTTTTCTTGTGATTCTGCTGGAAATTTTAACATATCATAAGACGACGAGGTATGGCCAATTATTCATCTATTTATCATGTACTTAAGGGGGCGTTTACATGGATCGAGATTTGGAATTTACCCGATATGAACTGTCAAACCAGTTTGTTTTTATACGATATTTGATGGAGTGTGGGTGATTGCAAAATACGCGTACGAAGTATTTTCGTAGCTGTAGATGATTGTCCGGGTGACGTATGGTTTACTATTGCCCGTGTTCTTTGCTTGGTAATTGCTGGATTTTTCAACATGAAATAATGTACCCTGGGAGTTACTGACCAACTTTGTCACCTTATTTGTTGTTAAAAGTTTTGACCTCAAATATGTTATGAAGATGTACTCAGTACTAGACTTTAATGCATCAACTGTCTCAGTAGTGGTGAGTGTGACCAGTAGGGCAGGTAGAACATACTGAGTTTTACACTCAATTTCTACCATGAGGTGCATGAACAATTTTTGGTCACTAAAAACCTTAAATTATAAAAACTGAGAATGTGACTCACTGAATTATCCGGGGGTCAGTGAGACCGCCAGGAATATTCAACATTTAGTACATTTATGAAATGTTTAATCAAGCTGACAATAGCGAATATGTAAAAACGAGTTAGACCCACAATAAAGATGTCATTTAATTTATCCCTTGAAGTGGATGCATGAAATATTTAATGAAAGTCACTTAAAACACAGTGAGTATGAAAATTTCACAATTTTGGGGGGTAGGGTGTAGTCAGATTGAGTCAGATTGAACCAATTGAGCCATGATGCCTTTTGTGGCAGATGAGGTAAATACTACCGTAACCAATATAGGAAAGCAAGATTATTGAAAGGATTTCCACAGACGAAAGGCACGAGTATAGATCCCACAATAAGGGTCAAAGCACAATTGGTCATTTGACTACACTTTGAAACTCATGTATATAGCCTATTTTGAATGTTCTTTGTGAAGTGCAAAAACAATATAAGCAATGTAAATATAGCTGAGTAAAAAATTTTGTTCTGACTTATTTTATGAAAAGACGACAAGTAGAAAAGGCCCAGAACAACAGGAGACAGTTTTCGCTGGCAATTTTACAAAAAAGCGTAAGTTTTGACGCCGTATTCATAAACATTCCGCCCCCCCTTCTTTTCTGTGCGTTTTACATTTTGCTGCCTCCAGGAAAGAGCAACCTACTTTTGTAACTTTTGTCAATATCAAGGAGTCAAAAGGAACTTGTAACTAATTATCTAAGTAAGGATCTTTTGTTAACTGACTCTTTTTGATAAAAATGAGCAACTGGAACAGAACATAAAAATGTGTAGAATGCCTTGTACAGATCTGGAAAAAAATCATAAATGTTTCTAGCCATGTTTGGAATTGATTTCTATCACAATAACTGGTGATGTTCTATTCAATAATGAGTTGCATGTGATCATTGGTCGATTATTTTTCCAATATTTTATCTTTCAGTTATCGAACACGCATGTCAGTGAGGGAATTGGAAAGACCTGAAAATGACGCCAAAAGATTTGCATTCTTAAAAGCTTGGCAAAAGATAAAAGCTCTTCCACCAAGTAATCCAAACTCATTTTGGGCGATTGCGTGTTATCATGGTAAGCCATTCAAAAAGAGAAATGTTGAAGTTCCTTCAAACATACGAGTTTGGAATGGATACTCTCAACATTCTAATGTACTGTTCCTAACTTGGCACAGACGTTACATTCTTCGTATGGAGCAAGCGCTTCAGACCGTATGCCCTGATGACGATGTGGCCATGCATTATTGGGATATGACATCAGAAGAAAGTTTGAAATATGGCCTTCCAAATTTGTTGATTGACGATTTAGTCGTAATTGATGTGCAAGGAAATCGAATACCGAATCCACTTCTTAACTTTAAATTTCCAGAAAGAATCCCACCAGACAACAACCAAGATGTATGTGGAAAGGAAAAAGGATACGTCACCACACGTTATCCAATGTCTGGCATCCAATCTCCTAAATTCGCTAAAGAAATAGCTGATAAACATAACGAAGAGATTCTTCGGAAAAATATTAATCTGAAAGAAGCCTTACAAAGGAATATCATTTTTGCTCTAAATAATTATATAAACGGTCAGTTTGAAGACTGCTTAAGGCAAGATAATTACAACGTTTTTTCAAACAAGCGGTCGGCTGGTCAAATAGGAGGAAGCATCTCTTTAGAAAGCCCGCATGATGATATCCACATGGCAATAGGGGGTTACACGTACATTAACCATACGAGCATGATGCAATACGATGTATTTGAAATCATCCCTGGAGCGAATGGAGATATAAGTATATTCGCAGTTGCATCCTTTGATCCCATTTTCTACTTTCTTCATTCCAATATTGATCGTATTTTTTGGGTATGGCAGAAAAAATGGAATCATACTAAATTCCTTGAAATCGATTGGTTAGTTAATGGTCACATCGATCCAGGTGTATACCCACATAAACCTTCTCCAAATCAAGGTGAATACCAGCGCCTGACAATGGATACTCAATTATTTCCGTTTCAAAAAGCAAAAGGTGAAACTGTTTGTTCGAGAGATGTCATTGATATTGAAGGTCAACTTGGTTATACATACACCATTGGCTCTTATGATCATGAAATATGGCCTATCATACCCAAGAAATACTATCATCGAAAACAAGTGTCAAGTTTCGAAGATATATGTCTCGATTTTGAATTGGCTTTAAGATCGAAAGGGAAACAAGGTATCTTTTATGACTTAAGCCAAATCCCAAATATTGCTTGGAAAACAAATTTTATCAATCAACGTTTCGGATTCCACTATTTTGATACATCAAAAATGCAACAGTCAGAAGTGGTGTTAAAATTCTTGTTAAATCTCGAAAAAATCAATAATGATGACTACCCTGGATCCTTCATGTTACGTGCATATCGCAAGGTCAATAATGGGAACAGAGCATTAATTGGGCAACATGGTGTGTTTAAACCATGGAATGGAAAGCCCTGTGTACACTGCCAAAGACGAAGTTACTCGTCTGCAACCTTTGAAATTCCAGAAGAGTTCTATCCAAAATTCGGAGAGGTGCCAGCATTAGAAGACTACCATGTTGTGATCAATTATAAGGATCCTTTTAATGGCAGGGAAATTTCACAGCAACTTAAACTTCAATCTACTGATAATACAAAGCTGATATCACGATTCCTTTTACTTTTGTCAGAAAAATAGTCGTCTTCAAAATAATCTCTTTGTCTTTTGTGACTTTGGAGAACAGTAATATTTTAGAGCCGCCGTTAATAAGGGCATCAATAAATTTATGTCTGTAAGAGATTGACCGTTTTCTTCTTTTTTGTGGGTATTTCTCACAGTGTATAAATTAGTGTGAGTCTTTCGGCCAGTCTATGCGACATTGTATCTTTTGGATTTCTGTCATTTCTCGAATGTATACAAATAAAACTATTGAGCCTTAAATAATTTTTTATATGTTTCCAAGCTTTACAAGTTTTCAAGGTAAATGTATATGCATATCCTTAGATATACACTTTTGAAACGTATTCAAATTTTATTTCCTGTTACCTTTGAAAATATACTTCTTGGCTTTAACGTTTAGACCGTCTTCAAAAATAGTACAGTTTTACCACATTTCAAGCTTCAAATGTTTATTCGGTCATCAGTCGGGATCATTGTCAGGATTTTTAGAAAATTGATATATTCGACGAAAGCCATTTAACTTTTGTTTTCTATTTTTTCATGTTTTTGAAGTTCAAGTTTTAATGCGACTATGATCTGTTGCTTATCTGACATTACTCAAATTTATACTGACAAAACGGTGAAGCCTTAAAACATATTCTAATGCGTTTCCGATATGTTCATGTTTTCAAGGTAAACATATATGTATACATATACTTCATATTCTTTTTGAAAACCATTTAATTTACTTGTTGACATTTTTTATATTTTTCGACATTTTTAATTTTAATTTTAAGCGGAATTTTTAAATTTAATTGGTCTAATGACATGAAACTGTATTATTTCTTATGCTAGCCTTAATCTTGAACTGTGTTTGCATTTCCTTATTTCATTATGAAGAACTTTGGCTTTCTCTTAAATGAGAATTTTCATCATTTTCACCTGATTTGCAGAAATCCTTCTGCCTGTAAGGGCATTTGTTCGGGTTTTTTTCTTCTTTTATTTAATAAACAAACCACTATGTTAATTTTATTATCTAACATAAAAATCAAATCAAGCAACTCATTTAATGAAACACCGTTATTTTTCAGATAAGCGAGAGAAAGGTAATTTTCAATAGTTTTTAGGAATTTTACTTCGATATCCGATGACAAAAATTTCTTAACATTTTCAGCTCAAAGCGGTTCACTTTTTTTATATGTTCTCGTATTTGCTTCGTAGAAATAACTCAAGTATTGTATTAAAGAACAATTGGAACTCTGTTCGTTACCTTTATCAAAGAATTTGATCGTGTTTACGCGTATGTTCTTATCGAAGATTACTTGCGGTGCAAGTCAAAATTATAGTCATATACTTTAAAACTTTGCTTGCGTTTTGAAAATTGCTGATGATATCTTTTCCTAGGAGAATATGTATCTTCGCTCCTAGTAGAATGATTAGAGGTTATGTAGCTCAAATTACTGATAACAATGTGGCAATGGGAATGTCAATAAGCGAATTAAATAAGTTCATATTACAACATTTCTTCCGCTTCGAACAGCTTTGACAAACAGACTAAATATATTCAGAGACGGCCTGAATATTTTAAATCTCATGTAAACCATGGTTCTTTCCAGCGTTTTTTCTTACGATTGTGCTGAATATTTTAACATATTATAAGACGACGAGGTATGGTCAACTATTCATCCATTTGTCATGTACTTAAAGTGGCTACGACATGAATCACGTGATTTCTGTGTTTTTGTTTAATTTTTACACGGCGGCCGTAGGGTTATCGCATTTCAAAATACTAATCGAATCTGCAGACCAGCTGGAGGAACCAAATTGAACGTTCCTGCGAGCTATCGAAAAGAACAAGTAAGTTGGTAAAGATTACTTTATTAAAGAAACCAATATAAATAAAACAAATAATATAGGATATGATTATCCAAGTTATAGATGGCCAAGTGTCTGCTAATTCTAATCTGGTCTGCAAATTTTACCCTTACTCAATGATCGTAATGAAGAAGAAGAAGGTTGTTTTGATGCTCGTGAATTTCGAAGTTGTCGTAGCTCCAAGGACTTATTTAATTTTGTTTTGAGCAAGCAAGAAAACGAAAGATATAGGTTTTTCAAGATGTTTGAAAATTTATGAAATTTTTGCACAACATGGCGTGTGGATTGTTGATATTAAAATGAGTAACAATTTGTATTATTATTTCAATAAAGCTAATTTGTTTTAGTAAAAATAAGAATTTTGCTGTTTATATAGCTATTTTTATTCTCTAATCACTGTGTTCATTTCTTCTCGCCTCAAATCGAATTTTAGTGCCGAACCATAATTCATAATATCACGTGGTCCATGACGTAGACCCTTTAAGGGGACGTTTGCATGGATCAAGATTTGGAATTTACCCGATATGAACTTTCAAACCGGTTTGTTTTTATGCGATATTTGATTGAGTGGGGGCGAATGCAAAATACGCTTACGGAGATGTACTCAGTGCTAGACTTTAATGCGTTAGCTGCCACTTGGGTGTTCTACACTGGCCCATAACTGCACACTGAAGTGTATGAGATAATACTATACTCTGTCCACCACATTTAGTAGACTTATCATAACTTGTGTCTACATAATTGTGTAACTGTACGTTTCGTAGACATACAACCTACGATGTTTTTACATTTACACACGAAATGTGTACCTCTGCCATTCTTTCTTCGTGTCTAAATTTTGTAGACTTACGATGTGTGTATCTCTAACATTTTTATGAAATTTCTAAAATTTGTAGACTTACGATGTGTGCATCCCTGCATCTGGTTCCAGTATATAACGTACATATGGTCAATGCCCTTATTAAGCGAATGCGTAGATGCGTGAAATGACCTCTACTGCACGCATGTAAACAAATGTGACAATAGTTGATGAGAATGACTTTTATACGTCAATAGAATGTAAACATATTGTGTTGTATTCAAAATGTCGCATGTCTGGTAAGTAAAATTTTCTAAAGTTTTAAATGACTTATTGTTTGTGATAATTTGGATACTATCTCTAGTTAATTTATTTGTTATGAATATTATGAAAATGGTTTATACTATTATTGTTTAGAGAAAGTTGAATTGTGACGACCTTGTTTCCGTGTATTTTAGTATGGGTTATAGCTACAAGGAAATAATTGCTTTTTGAAAGTACAGCATCAAACTGTGACCAGTATCAGGAAGCTCCATAGAATCTTGAGAAGGAAAGGACTTTTAAGAAAAGGACATTATCGCGAAACAAATGATGTTGTTTCTTCCATTGGAAGGGAACTACTGGGAAGTGGTAGAAGTGTTGGATATCGAGCCATGCATCAAAGATGTGTTCTTTGTGGTACTCCTAGAAAGATTTTAGGTGATCGTGGCACTGAGAATGTATATGTTGCAGCTGCAAAAATACTTTTAGGCGAACTTTTACAGATTCCAATATCGTAGGTGCGTTAGCATCTCACGAGTCGAAGCACGGTGGTCAATATTAAGACGTTCATGCACAAATTAGTGGATAAGCGTTTTTAGAGATCTAGTTGACCAAGGTTTGGTTGATTTAAATAATAAAATACAAGTGAAGTGTATTAGGTTCTGCTTTGGGAATATTCCACAACGTGAACTACATGAGGTAAGGTCGACATGGAATTGCCATAGATTACAATTGACAAATTTATATACTAATCAACAATTTCGACTCAGGCCGCCCAAACATATTACTCTTTTAAACCATCTCCTTGAGGCTTAAAAATGTTGATTCTCATTCAGATACAACTCTGGAAATATCGTCTTTTCTGCACACATTCTTTTCAGTAACAGTTTATTCGTTGTTCTCGCTGACTGGTTACATTAACCTATAGTATATTACATCATTTTTTAATTACAGTGGATCATAATGATTTCAGTAACATATGCATTTCTCACTGATTTTTATTTTCTATATAAGTGCCCCATCAAACGCCCATACTGGAATTCCAATTTCTTAATATGCGCCTATTCATGGAAATACGGTGTATCATACTATGTTTCACGTATAGCAAGTTCAAGGACAAAAAAGATTTGTGAACCGCAAACTGCTATACAGCAGACAGCATATGGATATGTTTTACATAAGGAAAAATTTGACTCTAGCCTCACTAACCCAGACAAAATGTAAAAGCTTTGCTCTATCAACAATATAGAGGAAAAATTGTCAGTTGAAGTATAAAGCTATCGACATTAATATCTAACCAAGATGCGATCACCAATAGTTTGTTTTTGCGTGGATTTATGGGAACGCTGCTGCATAATTCCTCGTTCATTCAGACTAAAATAAGAGACTTTCAAGAGAAAGTATTATGATCGCACGTTGGGATAAAGATACATTAGTGGCATTATCTCATATCAATACATAAGGATTCTGCAGCCATTTTGTTTACAACCGAAGTAAAAGTTATACGTAGCCACTCAGTCGGTGGCCAAATCTACAGAGCGGGAAACAAAGAAAGCATAATATATGATACTTAAATTAAGCAGATGAAAATTAAAGCTCGAAAAGATGATCAAAATATGCCATCCCCAATTTAGGTTTACATATCGCATCCTAACTCAGCCGTCAATACGGACCTTCTTCCTGTGTAGAAAGGTTACGAAAATTGTCCCACTTGGATTTGCTACTGAGCTAATATATAACTACATAATACCGTGTAATACCGTTCTCCGACTACTCCCGCGCGAAACGGGGATTTCCCCCATCTACACTAGAGAGAAATGATTTTATAATAGATAGTTGAATATAATAGATTGTGTTGCAGTGTTTTGATATTTTGCTGATAAAAAACAAAAAACAAAGCAAACCCCCCCCCCCCCCCCCCCCCCCTCCCCTCCCCCCATTTTTGGATGAAATAAACAACAAATAACATTGATTATATTATGTTTTTTTCTCTAGTGAAAATCGACCCTTAGAGTTTACTTTGTGCATCTCCATGTGGACAACAATGTATAGATAAACAAAACATTTAATTTCTCTTTGTTTTCTCTGATTTTCCGTTGGTTTGTTAGTTACACAGTTGTAGCAATGTTTTGTATTTTTGACAGAAAAACTTTAAGTGTTTATAAGTTATGCAATGGCACAGACTGGCTATTGCAACCGTGTTCGTGCTTTGATTTGAAACAAGCAAGAGCTGCAAAAACAAAACTGACGTAATTTATGAAACACTGAGCAGAATAACGTAACTTCTTATATGACAATGCAATAAAAGGTAAAAACATAATATTAAGTAGACAAATATGCGAGAAATAGTAAAGATCTTACTGTCGCTTTTTGCAGTTAATTGTAAAGTAATGCACTTTCTATCTTTCAAATATTTTACGGTTAGTTTATCTGTATAAGTTTTCAGAAGATTGCATCATAGCAAACTAAGTGAGAATGAGAATATCAAACCTTCTTAACAAAATTGTAACGAAGCTTCTCTAACAAAATGAATAAAAAAGAAAGCAAAACAAGTCAGATACTTTTTAACATCAGTCAAGCATTTGTCCATCCTAAATCGCCCACCACTGTTCATTTTGAAAGCATTTGTCTAGTGAATCACGCCTGTGTACATAGGAGGTGTAGTTTCTTGGTATCGTAAGGATTTTGAAACATGTTTGAGCAGTAGGCAATCTATGGGTCTGAGTAAAAAATTGAACCTTGATCACATCTCCAGACAAAAGTGAAGCAGAATCAGTAACAAACCATAAAAACGCTTCAATAACTTTAACAATGCATCCTCGAATATACCTGTGAAGATAAGTGGTTAATTTTCCAGCTTGAACACAAACTTTCTCAACATTTAACGTAGCAATAACAGTATCAGAAGTAAGTGTTGTCATTTGGTACAGATACTTGAACATATCACTCAAAATAGTTTTCCAAAAAGGAGCCATACCCTCGACAACTGCTTGAATAGAAGAAGATGGATATCTTCCCAATATCATATAAGAGGCCTTTACACATAGTTCAAAGATATTTTCTTTCGTTATCCAAAAACTATATATATAAACACTAGCTATACACATAAAGCATTAACACCAGACATCTGTGATCCAATCTTAACCATAAAACGCAATGGGAAGCTCACTCTTAGATGACTGACCCAGTCCTGTGTCAAATGAGACAAATGTAAACACTAAATCAAGTGTTCTGATCAAGTCCTTGAATTTTTTATTTCTGTTCTGACCTTATACGCAGGGGTAACGAATTACAAAGATTCGCACCCATAAAAGCGAAAGAGCCCCTAGCATACTCCAAGCGAAGCCTTGGTAAAATTCCAAAACTGGTATATCACTCGCACAGTGTTTTGGGTGAGTTGTCAGGCTGATTTCTCAACGCAGAGGCGATGCCGAAGAGTATTGCTTCTGTTTTTCCTTTACCCAATATCAAGATCAACTCATTTTCAGAGCGTGGATAAACTTTCCCGAATCGGCAAAAAGGTAAAAAATAACAAGTTTTTAATAACAATTTAAATACTTCTTTTACGACGAGAAGGAATGGTTCGTTACTTTGAACTATTTTGAAGTAATTACTGGACGATAGTAGAAGGTAAACAACTGATCGAACGGGTTTAAAAGAAGCCAAAACAAGAAAACCAAACATACATAAGTAAGAACAACCTTTTTTTGTCCCATCAATCATGACAAAAAGAAAGGAACTTCCATTTCCATTTATTTAGTTGACAAAAAATTTCGAATATGTATAGCTAGCTAATTTTTTTGTGTGTTGTTTTTTATTTTTATCCTTCACAAGAAGTGCTTCGATAAAGTTTTTTTCTGACATCTTAAAATTTACTAATGAAATAAAACAAAAACAATAATTGATCAACCTAGCTATGCTATATATATAGTTATTCTTTGTTGTTTACACTAAAGCTATATTTGTTTCGGCAGAAAATCGTTTCCTCAAATAGATAGATAGGAGAAAAAATACTTGTGATTTCATGATTAAAGTGATATAAGAATTTATCAACCAAGCCCAAACATATAGTATAACATTGAAACATTGGAGAGAAAAATAACTTTTGAATAAATGCTGCCTTAGATTTGTCTTTAATAAGGTCAAAAACATCCACAAAGATCCTTCTGAAAAGACCCTTCTGAAAAGACAACCTAAAATGACTACCATGATGGTGAATCATGTTACGTAAACTAGTATTTTGGAAAATTCTTCTGCTTCATCATTTGTAATTTTGTTATGTGACAATGTTTGATTTTTGTATTCAATGAGACCATCATCCTCATAACCATGTTTTGTTTAACACTTTGAGCTTATATTTTTTAGATTCATATTTGAGAATGATTGAGTATATAAAATGTTGGCAACTGTGCCAATCAACAAAATATTAATGAAGCTAATAAGGGTGACGGAAATGCCCAAACATAAGCAGTTTGTGTCCAAGGAGCATGCGAAAACCAGATTTTTAGTCCTAAAGAATAATAATATGTCATTATGTCGAGACTGTCCTTCTGATATATTTCAGCTCGAGATGATGATTTTCTCACCTTATTTGTTCTATAAATATAAATTAGTTTTATAATTTTGTCTGTTGTAAATACGTTTTTTATTTGGTGAACAATGAACTTTATTTATTTTTTGATAAATTTCTCTTCAAGCTTTGTTGAAACATCAATATTGTAGTGTTTGTTTTCCCTATAGATTAATTCATTGGTAGAATGTCAAGTCATATGACTTTCTGACTTAAATTACTTGAAATATCTTTGACCCTATTGTATTTGAAGATGTTGGGAAATATTTTGTATATATATGGAAATATATTTGTATATACATATTAGTTTTCATTAGTTAATGTATAAATATGATACCATCATGATAAACTGCAGTGTGGTTGATCGAGACAAGTGAATCAACCTTGATTGTCATTGGACCTCCTTTCTTGTTTTTTGCCTCACTTACTACCACTGTATAACCTGAACTCTTATTTGCCCCAGAACTTCAAGCTTATAGATATGTTAGCTCAATCATGACCAGTAGTGGCTTGAAAACTACTCAACAAACTATAACTACGTTTTACTAACATTTATTGTCAACCTGATCAACCTCCACACAAGATATTTGGAGGACTTTTATCCAGAATACTTTTGTAGTTATCTGTTGTATTTGTATTGTAAAAGATCAAAAAATTATTGTTTGATAATCTAATTTGCTTTTCTTCCATCACACTTTGAATTCATTAAACTTTGCTCAATATTACAAATCGATTTCGATTTTTTTTAATCGCAATTTTCGACTGATTTAGTTTTGCGTGAATCGAATTACAAGATTAGCATCAAAATAACTTATAGTTAACTAAGAAATGCGTAAGTAAGAAGTGCGAATTTTTTGTAGATTCTTGCCGACAGATGTACACTTCACGTGGATCATTTCGTTATCAATATCCCGTTCACTTTTTAAAATGTATGTCAATATCGCGATAATAAATTCTGCGAAATTCACCGTTCTTTTTTTACGTTCTAACAACGAAAATTTCTGTCCTTAAGGTATTTCGAATTTCATCAAGTTTGACGTATTCTTGATTTTCGCTGGCGAACTGGGTGATTCACGCACCCACTATGCCACCCTTATATATTGATTCAAGTACTTGTTGCAAATAATACAAATGTATACGTAAATACAGTAGACTCTCTAACAAATACCGGACTTGAACTTTTCGATTTAATAAACAAAATTTAAAAACTTTCTGTATTCAGTTTTTGCAAAGTACAAATAGTAAGGACCTCGTATTGCTTATGAAGTTCAACAAAATCTACTAGTATCACATTTTGAAATGGTTTGTGAGCTTGGAGTTTCGCTTTTGCTCTTGCTTTGTGTTAACATTTATTTTCTTCACAAAGAATTGCTACTTTTACAGATACATTCAAGTTCTTTATAATAGACATTGCTCTGATGTTCTTTTTCTTTGCACAAATCAGTACTTTAATGATGCATTGGCTTCATGGAGGGGAATACTTAAGTATTCACAATGATATTCTTGTTGACATGACAACATACATTCTTAAGAAAAAATGGTCCTTTTTTCTTTTCGTTCATGTTCTGCAATAAGCGATCTCCTAGCAAGTTTAGATCTAAAATATCGATTTCTTTGCTTTCATTTTTAATTTCTACATATCAACTTTCATATTGAATATTTCTATCAAATTCATCTATGTAGGTAGTGAAAATAACCCCTGCAAGTCTTTTCTTTTTATTGAATTTCGTTAAAGTTTTTTAACAACTTTGGATATCTATTAGTGATTGGTTGGCAGAGATTACTTCTATGAGAATCAAATCATAGTGATTAGAAAACAATTGTGAAAGGATGCCGAATTGTAGGAATAGGTATTAAAATTTATTTGCTTACTGTACTTATCTGACTGAGCGAACTGGCTTGAATGAGCACCCATTCTGAAGGGCCAAAAATTAAATGGTTGCTCCCTTGACGCTGAATCCACTCAACTCTGAATCAAAAAGATAATTCACATTCTTAAATGAGCACCCATAATTAAATGAACACATCCCCCCATTTTGTTTTGTTGCAAAACAATTTCAGCTGAAAGTGGTTCTCCTTTTTTTATATGTTTTCGTATTTGCTTCGTATAAATGACTCAAATATCGCATTAAAGAAACAATTAGAGCTCTATTCGTTCCCTTCATCAAAGATTTGGATCGTGGCTATGCGTACGTTTTACAAAAACATGGTTTGCGTTTTGAAAATTGCTGCTGATGATATCTTTTTCTTGTGGAATCCTTTATATATATCCTTTATCCTTGTTTCCCTGCTCATCATCACTAGCACACTCTGTTTTTATCAGTTTAGGCCCTAATTCCAAAGCACACCATATCAAATTCTTACCAACTTTTCTATATAACAATTAGGTTCAATTTATTTATTTCGTTCTATAAGTATAGAAATAGTTCATACTAGCTTATTAGACAATTAAAAATACCTTTATTTGAATAAATTTTAACCAAATAAATCCACGACATCATAAAAGCAAATTTGGTCAAGCTTTGCATAATACGATGATGATTGGCGATTTATACTAGCGGTCAAAACCACCTTTCCAAAAGTTCTGTTTAAACACCGTGTTTTGACATAATTTAGTACAGACAACCTCGTTTTTATAAAATTTATTGTCGTACTGGCTAAACAACAGAACCACCAGAGACCATCTGAGCCGATCTGAGACAAACTGAAACCACCAAGAGATGAGCTGAAACAACCTGAGACAATCTGTAAAAATCTACGCACCATATTTCCTAAACCACGTCGGCCGATTTGGGGATTTTCGGAGTACATACTCTCTCTTATCGCCTTTTCTCCACTCACATATTTATTTGTGCAAACAGATTTTTCAACATCAAATTTGCTGTGTTTATGTAATGGTTTTTAATGCGCATGCGTCTATGTATTTGGCAAGTGGAAAATGGGCTTAACAAAAATCTGCGGGAAGTTATAGTCGGGAATCGAAAAAATCATGTTTTCCTGCCATTAATTGATGAAGATCTTGCCACGTGGCCAAATTTCCGTCTTTAAACGACTGAAAACTGATACGGCATGAATGGATCAAAGTTGACTTGTATTAAGTAGTTGGATTCTGAGTTTATAAAAACACAGTTCAATCAACAAATTACGTGACAAATAAATCCTTAAAATGTTTTGTTTTGTTTTTTATATTCGGTATTATACATCTTGAATAACATAGTTTTTTTTAAATAAATATCTTCTTTGCTAGGATGATTCCCACCGACACTAGAAACATCCAGCAGCCGAAAGGATGGGGTTGATTTTTTTTCTCCGTGGTGGATTCAACTTGTCTCAGGTCGTCTAAGGTCGTCTCAGCTCATCTCAGGTCGTCTCAGCCCATCTCTTGGTGGTTTCAGTTCGTCTCAGATCGTATCAAATCGTCTCATCCTTTCTGATTCCGCCTGATTCCGCCGCCGTTTAGTCAGTACGATTTATTGTTTCTATAGTGTTTTAACTTAATAACTTAGTAAGTATCTATATTCGTCACGAAGTAGAATGAGACCGAAATTACTGATAAGATGAGGAAATAGAAATATCGATAACAGAATTAAATAAGTTCACAGTAAAACATTTCTTTTGCTTTGAAAAACGTTTAAAAACAGATTACAAAGATACAGAGACGGTCAGAATATTCTATATTTCATGTAAAACATGGTTCTTTTCAGCGTTTTTCTTATGATTCTGCTGGAAAATTTAACATATCATAAGACAACGAGGTATGGCCAACTATTTATCTATTATTCTATCACATTAACTGCTGATGCTTTATTCATTATTGAGTTGCATATTATCATTGATCAATATTTGTCCAATATTATATCTTTCAGTTATCGAACACGCATGTCAGTGAGGGAATTGGAAAGACCTGAAAATGACGCCAAAAGATTTGCATTCTTAAAAGCTTGGCAAAAGATAAAAGCTCTTCCACCAAGTAATCCAAACTCATTTTGGGCGATTGCATGTTATCATGGTAAGCCATTCAAAAAGAAAAATGTTGAAGTTCCTTCAAACATACGAGTTTGGAATGGATACTCTCAACATTCTAATGTACTGTTCCTAACTTGGCACAGACGTTACATTCTTCGTATGGAGCAAGCGCTTCAGACCGTATGTCCTGATGACGATGTGGTCATGCATTATTGGGATATGACATCAGAAGAAAGTTTGAAATATGGCCTTCCAAATTTGTTGATTGACGATTTAGTTGTAATTGATGTGCAAGGAAATCGAATACCGAATCCACTTCTTAACTTTAAATTTCCAGAAAGAATCCCACCAGACAACAACCAAGATGTATGTGGAAAGGAAAAAGGATTCGTCACTACACGTTATCCAATGTCTGGCATCCAATCTCCTAAATTCGCTAAAGAAATAGCTGATAAACATAACGAAGAGATTCTTCGGAAAAATATTAATCTGAAAGAAGCCTTACAAAGGAATATCATTTTTGCTCTAAATATGGATATAAACGGTCAGTTTGAAGACTGCTTATGCCAAGATAATTACAACGTTTTTTCAAACAAGCGGTCGGCTGGTCAAATAGGAGGAAGCATCTCTTTAGAAAGCCCGCATGATGATATCCACATGGCAATAGGGGGTTACACGTACATTAACCATACAGACATGATGCAATACGATGTATTTGAAATCATCCCTGGAGCGAATGGAGATATAAGTATATTCGCAGTTGCATCCTTTGATCCCATTTTCTACTTTCTTCATTCCAATATTGATCGTATTTTTTGGGTATGGCAGAAAAAATGGAATCATACTAAATTCCTTGAAATCGATTGGTTAGTTAATGGTCACATCGATCCAGGTGTATACCCACATAAACCTTCTCCAAATCAAGGTGAATACCAGCGCCTGACAATGGATACTCAATTATTTCCGTTTCAAAAAGTAAAAGGTGAAACTGTTTGTTCGAGAGATGTCATTGATATTGAAGGTCAACTTGGTTATACATACACCATTGGCTCTTATGATCATGAAATATGGCCTACCATACCCAAGAAATACTATCATCGAAAACAAGTGTCAAGTTTCGATGATTTATGTCTCGATTTTGAATTGGCTTTAAGATCGAAAGGGAAAATAGGTATCTTTTATGACTTAAGCCAAATCCCAAATATTGCTTGGAAAACAAATTTTATCAATCAACGTTTCGGATTCCACTATTTTGATACATCAAAAATGCAACAGTCAGAAGTGGTGTTAAAATTCTTGTTAAATCTCGAAAAAATCAATAATGATGACTACCCTGGATCCTTCATGTTACGTGCATATCGCAAGGTCAATAATGGGAACAGAGCATTAATTGGGCAACATGGTGTGTTTAAACCATGGAATGGAAAGCCCTGTGTACACTGCCAAAGACGAAGTTACTCGTCTGCAACCTTTGAAATTCCAGAAGAGTTCTATCCAAAATTCGGAGAGGTGCCAGCATTAGAAGACTACCATGTTGTGATCAATTATAAGGATCCTCTTAATGGCAGGGAAATTTCACAGCAACTTAAACTTCAATCTACTGATAATACAAAGCTGATATCACGATTCCTTTTACTTTTGTCAGAAAAATAGTCGTCTTCAAAATAATCTCTTTGTCTTTTGTGACTTTGGAGAACAGTAATATTTTAGAGCCGCCGTTAATAAGGGCATCAATAAATTTATGTCTGTAAGAGATTGACCGTTTTCTTCTTTTTTGTGGGTATTTCTCACAGTGTATAAATTAGTGTGAGTCTTTCGGCCAGTCTATGCGACATTGTATCTTTTGGATTTCTGTCATTTCTCGAATGTATACAAATAAAACTATTGAGCCTTAAATAATTTTTAATATGTTTCCAAGCTTTACAAGTTTTCAAGGTAAATGTATATGCATATCCTTAGATATACACTTTTGAAACGTATTCAAATTTTATTTCCTGTTACCTTTGAAAATATACTTCTTGGCTTTAACGTTTAGACCGTCTTCAAAAATAGTACAGTTTTACCACATTTCAAGCTTCAAATGTTTATTCGGTCATCAGTCGGGATCATTGTCAGGATTTTTAGAAAATTGATATATTCGACGAAAGCCATTTAACTTTTGTTTTCTATTTTTTCATGTTTTTGAAGTTCAAGTTTTAATGCGACTATGATCTGTTGCTTATCTGACATTACTCAAATTTATACTGACAAAACGGTGAAGCCTTAAAACATATTCTAATGCGTTTCCGATATGTTCATGTTTTCAAGGTAAACATATATGTATACATATACTTCATATTCTTTTTGAAAACCATTTAATTTACTTGTTGACATTTTTTATATTTTTCGACATTTTTAATTTTAATTTTAAGCGGAATTTTTAAATTTAATCGGTCTAATGACATGAAACTGTATTATTTCTTATGCTAGCCTTAATCTTGAACTGTGTTTGCATTTCCTTATTTCATTATGAAGAACTTTGGCTTTCTCTTAAATGAGAATTTTCACCATTTTCACCTGATTTGCAGAAATCCTTCTGCCTGTAAGGGCATTTGTTCGGGTTTTTTTCTTCTTTTATTTAATAAACAAACCACTATGTTAATTTTATTATCTAAGACACTCTTTAACATAAAAATCAAATCAAGCAACTCATTTAATGAAACAACGTTATTTTTCAGATAAGCGAGAGAAAGGTAATTTTCAATAGTTTTTAGGAATTTTACTTCGATATCCGATGACAAAAATTTCTTAACATTTTCAGCTCAAAGCGGTTCACTTTTTTTATATGTTCTCGTATTTGCTTCGTAGAAATAACTCAAATATTGTATTAAAGAAACAATTGGAACTCTGTTCGTTACCTTTATCAAAGAATTTGATCGTGTTTACGCGTATGTTCTTATCGAAGATTACTTGCGGTACAAGTCAAAATTATAGTCATATACTTTAAAACTTTGCTTGCGTTTTGAAAATTGCTGATGATGATATCTTTTCCTAGGAGAATATGTATCTTCGCTCCTAGTAGAATGATTAGAGGTTATGTAGCTCAAATTACTGATAACGATGTGGCAATGGGAATGTCAATAAGCGAATTAAATAAGTTCATATTACAACATTTCTTCCGCTTCGAACAGCTTTGACAAACAGACTAAATATATTCAGAGACGCCCCGAATATTTTAAATCTCATGTAAACCATGGTTCTTTCAAGCGTTTTTTCTTACGATTGTGCTGAATATTTTAACATATTATAAGACGACGAGGTATGGTCAACTATTCATCCATTTGTCATGTACTTAAAGTGGCATGAATCACGTGATTTCTGTGTTTTTGTTTAATTTTTACACGGCGGCCGTAGGGTTATCGCATTTCAAAATACTAATCGAATCTGCAGACCAGCTGGAGGAACCAAATTGAACGTTCCTGCGAGCTATCGAAAAGAACAAGTAAGTTGGTAAAGATTACTTTATTAAAGAAACCAATATAAATAAAACAAATAATATAGGATATGATTATCCAAGTTATAGATGGCCAAGTGTCTGCTAATTCTAATCTGGTCTGCAAATTTTACCCTTACTCAATGATCGTAATGAAGAAGAAGAAGGTTGTTTTGATGCTCGTGAATTTCGAAGTTGTCGTAGCTCCAAGGACTTATTTAATTTTGTTTTGAGCAAGCAAGAAAACGAAAGATATAGGTTTTTCAAGATGTTTGAAAATTTATGAAATTTTTGCACAACATGGCGTGTGGATTGTTGATATTAAAATGAGTAACAATTTGTATTATTATTTCAATAAAGCTAATTTGTTTTAGTAAAAATAAGAATTTTGCTGTTTATATAGCTATTTTTATTCTCTAATCACTGTGTTCATTTCTTCTCGCCTCAAATCGAATTTTAGTGCCGAACCATAATTCATAATATCACGTGGTCCATGACGTAGACCCTTTAAGGGGACGTTTGCATGGATCAAGATTTGGAATTTACCCGATATGAACTTTCAAACCGGTTTGTTTTTATGCGATATTTGATTGAGTGGGGGCGAATGCAAAATACGCTTACGGAGATGTACTCAGTGCTAGACTTTAATGCGTTAGCTGCCACTTGGGTGTTCTACACTGGCCCATAACTGCACACTGAAGTGTATGAGATAATACTATACTCTGTCCACCACATTTAGTAGACTTATCATAACTTGTGTCTACATAATTGTGTAACTGTACGTTTCGTAGACATACAACCTACGATGTTTTTACATTTACACACGAAATGTGTACCTCTGCCATTCTTTCTTCGTGTCTAAATTTTGTAGACTTACGATGTGTGTATCTCTAACATTTTTATGAAATTTCTAAAATTTGTAGACTTACGATGTGTGCATCCCTGCATCTGGTTCCAGTATATAACGTACATATGGTCAATGCCCTTATTAAGCGAATGCGTAGATGCGTGAAATGACCTCTACTGCACGCATGTAAACAAATGTGACAATAGTTGATGAGAATGACTTTTATACGTCAATAGAATGTAAACATATTGTGTTGTATTCAAAATGTCGCATGTCTGGTAAGTAAAATTTTCTAAAGTTTTAAATGACTTATTGTTTGTGATAATTTGGATACTATCTCTAGTTAATTTATTTGTTATGAATATTATGAAAATGGTTTATACTATTATTGTTTAGAGAAAGTTGAATTGTGACGACCTTGTTTCCGTGTATTTTAGTATGGGTTATAGCTACAAGGAAATAATTGCTTTTTGAAAGTACAGCATCAAACTGTGACCAGTATCAGGAAGCTCCATAGAATCTTGAGAAGGAAAGGACTTTTAAGAAAAGGACATTATCGCGAAACAAATGATGTTGTTTCTTCCATTGGAAGGGAACTACTGGGAAGTGGTAGAAATGTTGGATATCGAGCCATGCATCAAAGATGTGTTCTTTGTGGTATTCCTAGAAAGATTTTAGGTGATCGTGGCACTGAGAATGTATATGTTGCAGCTGCAAAAATACTTTTAGGCGAACTTTTACAGATTCCAATATCGTAGGTGCGTTAGCATCTCACGAGTCGAAGCACGGTGGTCAATATTAAGACGTTCATGCACAAATTAGTGGATAAGCGTTTTTAGAGATCTAGTTGACCAAGGTTTGGTTGATTTAAATAATAAAATACAAGTGAAGTGTATTAGGTTCTGCTTTGGGAATATTCCACAACGTGAACTACATGAGGTAAGGTCGACATGGAATTGCCATAGATTACAATTGACAAATTTATATACTAATCAACAATTTCGACTTAGGCCGCCCAAACATATTACTCTTTTAAACCATCTCCTTGACGCTTAAAAATGTTGATTCTCATTCAGATACAACTCTGGAAATATCGTCTTTTCTGCACACATTCTTTTCAGTAACAGTTTATTCGTTGTTCTCGCTGACTGGTTACATTAACCTATAGTATATTACATCATTTTTTAATTACAGTGGATCATAATGATTTCAGTAACATATGCATTTCTCACTGAAGTATAAGTTGAAGTATAAAGCTATCGACATTAATATCTAACCAAGATGCGATCACCAATAGTTTGTTTTTGCGTGGATTTATGGGAACGCTGCTGCATAATTCCTCGTTCATTCAGACTAAAATAAGAGACTTTCAAGAGAAAGTATTATGATCGCACGTTGGGATAAAGATACATTAGTGGCATTATCTCATATCAATACATAAGGATTCTACAGCCATTTTGTTTACAACCGAAGTAAAAGTTATACGTAGCCACTCAGTCGGTGGCCAAATCTACAGAGCGGGAAACAAAGAAAGCATAATATATGATACTTAAATTAAGCAGATGAAAATTAAAGCTCGAAAAGATGATCAAAATATGCCATCCCCAATTTAGGTTTACATATCGCATCCTAACTCAGCCGTCAATACGGACCTTCTTCCTGTGTAGAAAGGTTACGAAAATTGTCCCACTTGGATTTGCTACTGAGCTAATATATAACTACATAATACCGTGTAATACCGTTCTCCGACTACTCCCGCGCGAAACGGGGATTTCCCCCATCTACACTAGAGAGAAATGATTTTATAATAGATAGTTGAATATAATAGATTGTGTTGCAGTGTTTTGATATTTTGCTGATAAAAAACAAAAAACAAAGCAAACCCCTCCCCCCCCCCCCCCCCCCCATTTTTGGATGAAATAAACAACAAATAACATTGATTATATTATGTTTTTTTCTCTAGTGAAAATCGACCCTTAGAGTTTACTTTGTGCATCTCCATGTGGACAACAATGTATAGATAAACAAAACATTTAATTTCTCTTTGTTTTCTCTGATTTTCCGTTGGTTTGTTAGTTACACAGTTGTAGCAATGTTTTGTATTTTTGACAGAAAAACTTTAAGTGTTTATAAGTTATGCAATGGCACAGACTGGCTATTGCAACCGTGTTCGTGCTTTGATTTGAAACAAGCAAGAGCTGCAAAAACAAAACTGACGTAATTTATGAAACACTGAGCAGAATAACGTAACTTCTTATATGACAATGCAATAAAAGGTAAAAACATAATATTAAGTAGACAAATATGCGAGAAATAGTAAAGATCTTACTGTCGCTTTTTGCAGTTAATTGTAAAGTAATGCACTTTCTATCTTTCAAATATTTTACGGTTAGTTTATCTGTATAAGTTTTCAGAAGATTGCATCATAGCAAACTAAGTGAGAATGAGAATATCAAACCTTCTTAACAAAATTGTAACGAAGCTTCTCTAACAAAATGAATAAAAAAGAAAGCAAAACAAGTCAGATACTTTTTAACATCAGTCAAGCATTTGTCCATCCTAAATCGCCCACCACTGTTCATTTTGAAAGCATTTGTCTAGTGAATCACGCCTGTGTACATAGGAGGTGTAGTTTCTTGGTATCGTAAGGATTTTGAAACATGTTTGAGCAGTAGGCAATCTATGGGTCTGAGTAAAAAATTGAACCTTGATCACATCTCCAGACAAAAGTGAAGCAGAATCAGTAACAAACCATAAAAACGCTTCAATAACTTTAACAATGCATCCTCGAATATACCTGTGAAGATAAGTGGTTAATTTTCCATCTTGAACACAAACTTTCTCAACATTTAACGTAGCAATAACAGTATCAGAAGTAAGTGTTGTCATTTGGTACAGATACTTGAACATATCACTCAAAATAGTTTTCCAAAAAGGAGCCATACCCTCGACAACTGCTTGAATAGAAGAAGATGGATATCTTCCCAATATCATATAAGAGGCCTTTACACATAGTTCAAAGATATTTTCTTTCGTTATCCAAAAACTATATATATAAACACTAGCTATACACATAAAGCATTAACACCAGACATCTGTGATCCAATCTTAACCATAAAACGCAATGGGAAGCTCACTCTTAGATGACTGACCCAGTCCTGTGTCAAATGAGACAAATGTAAACACTAAATCAAGTGTTCTGATCAAGTCCTTGAATTTTTTTATTTCTGTTCTGACCTTATACGCAGGGGTAACGAATTACAAAGATTCGCACCCATAAAAGCGAAAGAGCCCCTAGCATACTCCAAGCGAAGCCTTGGTAAAATTCCAAAACTGGTATATCACTCGCACAGTGTTTTGGGTGAGTTGTCAGGCTGATTTCTCAACGCAGAGGCGATGCCGAAGAGTATTGCTTCTGTTTTTCCTTTACCCAATATCAAGATCAACTCATTTTCAGAGCGTGGATAAACTTTCCCGAATCGGCAAAAAGGTAAAAAATAACAAGTTTTTAATAACAATTTAAATACTTCTTTTACGACGAGAAGGAATGGTTCGTTACTTTGAACTATTTTGAAGTAATTACTGGACGATAGTAGAAGGTAAACAACTGATCGAACGGGTTTAAAAGAAGCCAAAACAAGAAAACCAAACATACATAAGTAAGAACAACCTTTTTTTGTCCCATCAATCATGACAAAAAGAAAGGAACTTCCATTTCCATTTATTTAGTTGACAAAAAATTTCGAATATGTATAGCTAGCTAATTTTTTTGTGTGTTGTTTTTTATTTTTATCCTTCACAAGAAGTGCTTCGATAAAGTTTTTTTCTGACATCTTAAAATTTACTAATGAAATAAAACAAAAACAATAATTGATCAACCTAGCTATGCTATATATATAGTTATTCTTTGTTGTTTACACTAAAGCTATATTTGTTTCGGCAGAAAATCGTTTCCTCAAATAGATAGATAGGAGAAAAAATACTTGTGATTTCATGATTAAAGTGATATAAGAATTTATCAACCAAGCCCAAACATATAGTATAACATTGAAACATTGGAGAGAAAAATAACTTTTGAATAAATGCTGCCTTAGATTTGTCTTTAATAAGGTCAAAAACATCCACAAAGATCCTTCTGAAAAGACCCTTCTGAAAAGACAACCTAAAATGACTACCATGATGGTGAATCATGTTACGTAAACTAGTATTTTGGAAAATTCTTCTGCTTCATCATTTGTAATTTTGTTATGTGACAATGTTTGATTTTTGTATTCAATGAGACCATCATCCTCATAACCATGTTTTGTTTAACACTTTGAGCTTATATTTTTTAGATTCATATTTGAGAATGATTGAGTATATAAAATGTTGGCAACTGTGCCAATCAACAAAATATTAATGAAGCTAATAAGGGTGACGTAAATGCCCAAACATAAGCAGTTTGTGTCCAAGGAGCATGCGAAAACCAGATTTTTAGTCCTAAAGAATAATAATATGTCATTATGTCGAGACTGTCCTTCTGATATATTTCAGCTCGAGATGATGATTTTCTCACCTTATTTGTTCTATAAATATAAATTAGTTTTATAATTTTGTCTGTTGTAAATACGTTTTTTATTTGGTGAACAATGAACTTTATTTATTTTTTGATAAATTTCTCTTCAAGCTTTGTTGAAACATCAATATTGTAGTGTTTGTTTTCCCTATAGATTAATTCATTGGTAGAATGTCAAGTCATATGACTTTCTGACTTAAATTACTTGAAATATCTTTGACCCTATTGTATTTGAAGATGTTGGGAAATATTTTGTATATATATGGAAATATATTTGTATATACATATTAGTTTTCATTAGTTAATGTATAAATATGATACCATCATGATAAACTGTAGTGTGGTTGATATCGAGACAAGTGAATCAACCTTGATTGTCATTGGACCTCCTTTCTTGTTTTTTGCCTCACTTACTACCACTGTATAACCTGAACTCTTATTTGCCCCAGAACTTCAAGCTTATAGATATGTTAGCTCAATCATGACCAGTAGTGGCTTTAAAACTACTCAACAAACTATAACTACGTTTTACTAACATTTATTGTCAACCTGATAAACCTCCACACCAAGATATTTGGAGGACTTTTATCCAGAATACTTTTGTAGTTATCTGTTGTATTTGTATTGTAAAAGATCAAAAAATTATTGTTTGATAATCTAATTTGCTTTTCTTCCATCACACTTTGAATTCGTTAATCTTTGCTCAATATTACAAATCGATTTCGATTTTTTTTAATCGCAATTTTCGACTGATTTATTTTTGCGTGAATCGAATTACAAGATTAGCATCAAAATAACTTATAGTTAACTAAGAAATGCGTAAGTAAGAAGTGCGAATTTTTTGTAGATTCTTGCCGACAGATGTACACTTCACGTGGATCATTTCGTTATCATTATCCCGTTCACTTTTCAAAATATATGTCAATATCGCGATAATAAATTCTGCGAAATTCACAGTTCTTTTTTTACGTTCTAACAACGAAAATTTCTGTCCTTAAGGTATTTCGAATTTCATCAAGTTTGACGTATTCTTGATTTTCGCTGGCGAACTGGGTGATTCACGCACCCACTATGCCACCCTTATATATTGATTCAAGTACTTGTTGCAAATAATACAAATGTATACGTAAATACAGTAGACTCTCTAACAAATACCGGACTTGAACTTTTCGATTTAATAAACAAAATTTAAAAACTTTCTGTATTCAGTTTTTGCAAAGTACAAATAGTAAGGACCTCGTATTGCTTATGAAGTTCAACAAAATCTACTAGTATCACATTTTGAAATGGTTTGTGAGCTTGGAGTTTCGCTTTTGCTCTTGCTTTGTGTTAACATTTATTTTCTTCACAAAGAATTGCTACTTTTACAGATACATTCAAGTTCTTTATAATAGACATTGCTCTGATGTTCTTTTTCTTTGCACAAATCAGTACTTTAATGATGCATTGGCTTCATGGAGGGGAATACTTAAGTATTCACAATGATATTCTTGTTGACATGACAACATACATTCTTAAGAAAAAATGGTCCTTTTTTCTTTTCGTTCATGTTCTGCAATAAGCGATCTCCTAGCAAGTTTAGATCTAAAATATCGATTTCTTTGCTTTCATTTTTAATTTCTACATATCAACTTTCATATTGAACATTTCTATCAAATTCATCTATGTAGGTAGTGAAAATAACCCCTGCAAGTCTTTTCTTTTTATTGAATTTCGTTAAAGTTTTTTAACAACTTTGGATATCTATTAGTGATTGGTTGGCAGAGATTACTTCTATGAGAATCAAATCATAGTGATTAGAAAACAATTGTGAAAGGATGCCGAATTGTAGGAATAGGTATTAAAATTTATTTGCTTACTGTACTTATCTGACTGAGCGAACTGGCTTGAATGAGCACCCATTCTGAAGGGCCAAAAATTAAATGGTTGCTCCCTTGACGCTGAATCCACTCAACTCTGAATCAAAAAGATAATTCACATTCTTAAATGAGCACCCATAATTAAATGAACACATCCCCCCATTTTGTTTTGTTGCAAAACAATTTCAGCTGAAAGTGGTTCTCCTTTTTTTATATGTTTTCGTATTTGCTTCGTATAAATGACTCAAATATCGCATTAAAGAAACAATTAGAGCTCTATTCGTTCCCTTCATCAAAGATTTGGATCGTGGCTATGCGTACGTTTTACAAAAACATGGTTTGCGTTTTGAAAATTGCTGCTGATGATATCTTTTTCTTGTGGAATCCTTTATATATATCCTTTATCCTTGTTTCCCTGCTCATCATCACTAGCACACTCTGTTTTTATCAGTTTAGGCCCTAATTCCAAAGCACACCATATCAAATTCTTACCAACTTTTCTATATAACAATTAGGTTCAATTTATTTATTTCGTTCTATAAGTATAGAAATAGTTCATACTAGCTTATTAGACAATTAAAAATACCTTTATTTGAATAAATTTTAACCAAATAAATCCACGACATCATAAAAGCAAATTTGGTCAAGCTTTGCATAATACGATGATGATTGGCGATTTATACTAGCGGTCAAAACCACCTTTCCAAAAGTTCTGTTTAAACACCGTGTTTTGACATAATTTAGTACAGACAACCTCGTTTTTATAAAATTTATTGTCGTACTGGCTAAACAACAGAACCACCAGAGACCATCTGAGCCGATCTGAGACAAACTGAAACCACCAAGAGATGAGCTGAAACAACCTGAGACAATCTGTAAAAATCTACGCACCATATTTCCTAAACCACGTCGGCCGATTTGGGGATTTTCGGAGTACATACTCTCTCTTATCGCCTTTTCTCCACTCACATATTTATTTGTGCAAACAGATTTTTCAACATCAAATTTGCTGTGTTTATGTAATGGTTTTTAATGCGCATGCGTCTATGTATTTGGCAAGTGGAAAATGGGCTTAACAAAAATCTGCGGGAAGTTATAGTCGGGAATCGAAAAAATCATGTTTTCCTGCCATTAATTGATGAAGATCTTGCCTCGTGGCCAAATTTCCGTCTTTAAACGACTGAAAACTGATACGGCATGAATGGATCAAAGTTGACTTGTATTAAGTAGTTGGATTCTGAGTTTATAAAAACACAGTTCAATCAACAAATTACGTGACAAATAAATCCTTAAAATGTTTTGTTTTGTTTTTTATATTCGGTATTATACATCTCGAATAACATAGTTTTTTTTAAATAAATATCTTCTTTGCTAGGATGATTCCCACCGACACTAGAAACATCCAGCAGCCGAAAGGATGGGGTTGATTTTTTTTCTCCGTGGTGGATTCAACTTGTCTCAGGTCGTCTAAGGTCGTCTCAGCTCATCTCAGATCGTCTCAGCCCATCTCTTGGTGGTTTCAGTTCGTCTCAGATCGTATCAAATCGTCTCATCCTTTCTGATTCCGCCTGATTCCGCCGCCGTTTAGTCAGTACGATTTATTGTTTCTATAGTGTTTTAACTTAATAACTTAGTAAGTATCTATATTCGTCACGAAGTAGAATGAGACCGAAATTACTGATAAGATGAGGAAATAGAAATATCGATAACAGAATTAAATAAGTTCACAGTAAAACATTTCTTTTGCTTTGAAAAACGTTTAAAAACAGATTACAAAGATACAGAGACGGCCAGAATATTCTATATTTCATGTAAAACATGGTTTTTGTCAGCGTTTTTCTTATGATTCTGCTGGAAAATTTAACATATCATAAGACAACGAGGTATGGCCAACTATTTATCTATTATTCTATCACATTAACTGCTGATGCTTTATTCATTATTGAGTTGCATATTATCATTGATCAATATTTGTCCAATATTATATCTTTCAGTTATCGAACACGCATGTCAGTGAGGGAATTGGAAAGACCTGAAAATGACGCCAAAAGATTTGCATTCTTAAAAGCTTGGCAAAAGATAAAAGCTCTTCCACCAAGTAATCCAAACTCATTTTGGGCGATTGCATGTTATCATGGTAAGCCATTCAAAAAGAGAAATGTTGAAGTTCCTTCAAACATACGAGTTTGGAATGGATACTCTCAACATTCTAATGTACTGTTCCTAACTTGGCACAGACGTTACATTCTTCGTATGGAGCAAGCGCTTCAGACCGTATGCCCTGATGACGATGTGGCCATGCATTATTGGGATATGACATCAGAAGAAAGTTTGAAATATGGCCTTCCAAATTTGTTGATTGACGATTTAGTTGTAATTGATGTGCAAGGAAATCGAATACCGAATCCACTTCTTAACTTTAAATTTCCAGAAAGAATCCCACCAGACAACAACCAAGATGTATGTGGAAAGGAAAAAGGATTCGTCACTACACGTTATCCAATGTCTGGCATCCAATCTCCTAAATTCGCTAAAGAAATAGCTGATAAACATAACGAAGAGATTCTTCGGAAAAATATTAATCTGAAAGAAGCCTTACAAAGGAATATCATTTTTGCTCTAAATATGGATATAAACGGTCAGTTTGAAGACTGCTTAAGGCAAGATAATTACAACGTTTTTTCAAACCAGCGGTCGGCTGGTCAAATAGGAGGAAGCATCTCTTTAGAAAGCCCGCATGATGATATCCACATGGCAATAGGGGGTTACACGTACATTAACCATACAGACATGATGCAATACGATGTATTTGAAATCATCCCTGGAGCGAATGGAGATATAAGTATATTCGCAGTTGCATCCTTTGATCCCATTTTCTACTTTCTTCATTCCAATATTGATCGTATTTTTTAGGTATGGCAGAAAAAATGGAATCATACTAAATTCCTTGAAATCGATTGGTTAGTTAATGGTCACATCGATCCAGGTGTATACCCACATAAACCTTCTCCAAATCAAGGTGAATACCAGCGCCTGACAATGGATACTCAATTATTTCCGTTTCAAAAAGCAAAAGGTGAAACTGTTTGTTCGAGAGATGTCATTGATATTGAAGGTCAACTTGGTTATACATACACCATTGGCTCTTATGATCATGAAATATGGCCTATCATACCCAAGAAATACTATCATCGAAAACAAGTGTCGAGTTTCGAAGATATATGTCTCGATTTTGAATTGGCTTTAAGATCGAAAGGGAAAAAAGGTATCTTTTATGACTTAAGCCAAATCCCAAAGATTGCTTGGAAAACAAATTTTATCAATCAACGTTTCGGATTCCACTATTTTGATACATCAAAAATGCAACAGTCAGAAGTGGTGTTAAAATTCTTGTTAAATCTCGAAAAAATCAATAATGATGACTACCCTGGATCCTTCATGTTACGTGCATATCGCAAGCTCGATAATGGGAACAGAGCATTAATCGGACAACATGGTTTGTTTAAACCATGGAATGGAAAGCCCTGTGTACACTGCCAAAGACTAAGTTACTCGTCTGCAACCTTTAAAATTCCAGAAGAGTTCTATCCAAAATTCGGAGAGGTGCCAGCATTAGAAGACTACAATGTTGTGATCAATTATAAGGATCCTCTTAATGGCGGGGAAATTTCACAGCTACTTAAACTTCAATCTACTGATAATACAAAGCTGATATCACGATTCCTTTTGCTTTTGTCAGAAAAATAGTCGTCTTCGAAATAATCTATTTGTCTGTTTTGACTTTTGTTAACAATAATATTTTAGAACCGCCATAAATAAGGGCATTGTTAGATTTATATCTGTGAGAGTTTGACCGTTTTTTTATTTCAAAAACACGCAAATAAAGACAGGCGCAAACGAACTTTAAAATTGGGTTGGTGTGAAAATAAGGCGAATAAGATATGAACAAAATTCAATACTTGGGTGTTCCCAAGAGTCAGTTATTTCTGCAATCCAACATGAAATTACCACAATGCAGTGTTATAAATACTTCACATTATTTTAGAAAAGAATACTTTTTGGCCAAGAAATTATCTTTATAATTAGATTTGAGACACAATGTCCAGTTTTTTTGATAGAATTTGATAAAAGTTTCATGCAAAAGAAGTGTTCTGACGCTCAAATTTATTGAATCAAATTTGTGAAATTCAACATATTGAATTTTGAAAGTTTAATGACACACGCTTTCAATTTGTCGAAATCGAATTTTTATTGATTCGCTCATTTTGTTCTTCAAAACGTAAACATTTATATGACGTGCTTGGACTCATTTCATTGCAATTTTAAAAAAAAGCTGATTTGTTGACGTCACTTTCTATAAATAAAAAAGTTGAACATGCTCAGTCAAATCAATTGCACGATGCGGACCCTTATGCTTCATTTACTTTATAATCAATGTCCTTCAAGCACAACCTCTCTTCCAGAAAATGGCCAGGCGGTTACGACTTTATAGTAAACCTGCCATAGTTTATAACTCATTAATTATGCAGGGTGCAAACATATTTTTTAATCATGATTTATCAGAATGAGTTATTACTGAAAGTATTTTGTAGTTGTCACTAAAACTTCCGAAAATATTACCTTCAATTCACTTTCCATATTAAGTTCATTTGTCAGCTTCATTTCATACATATAGTTCAACTGATAATTTATTTACACCTATAAGTTAATTCCCAGTGGGCACAGAGACGTCCCATGGACGTTCAGTTTCGTTGAATCGCTTCTTTATTAAATCAATAATATTTCATATTGCCTAAACTTTTCCGCATTCCTCGTTGTAGCTTATTACTTTCTCATTCACTACAAAGAAAAGATCGACTCATACATCCAATTAAATAATTTAAAGCGATTTAATTGAATATTAGATAAAACATCGCTGCGGCAACTGGTGGCAGAACAGATCGCCGTAAAATACTCTTTTTGTTTCTTTTCTATGAATAAATATTTGGTAACTTCTTCAGAGTTATCGATTATCGTCCGGAGACCACCCAGGGACGTCGAAAGTGAAGTCTAATTCGTCCGCTCAAATAGGATGTCCAACAGGGACTTGAAGAGGAGATTCAAAGGACGTCCTTTTGGCCAAAGTACGTCTAGAGGACGATCCAATGGTAGGTGGACGAGAGAACGTCCACGGGACGTCTGAAGGACAGATGCGTGGCCACTGGGTTGAACAAACCTTATTACTTATGTCTGAGTAAATGAAGCTACAGTCAGCCTATGCAAAGGGACCTTAAATCAAGAGGGAGGAGAAGTTGTCAGTAAAACTCCTAACTTCGTTTTATACTTTTCTTTAGGGAATTTTGTGTTAGTGTGGTGACTAGGTATGATTATCCCAAGAGTGAGTATACAACATAATAAACATATGTATATATCAATATATAACGGATTCGCATTCAAATAGAAACTCGAAACCTGCTGTGAAAAAGATTGTATCCGTTCGAAATTCGGACTCATAAACATTTTGATATATTTTAGATTTAGATTTCTTTCAACATAGCACTCAGTTATAAACTTTTGCAACATAATCGAATGTTTTTCTTCCTTTGAAGCCAACTTAACACCCCTCACAAGGCTCATCGAAAATTCCATGCATCCACATGTTTGGAATTTTTAAATCTGCTTTAGAGTGTGTCTATTTAACGGATTGATATCTTAAAGCATTTCGGTTGAAAGTCTCTTTTTTTGTTTGAAGGAACGAAATAACAAGGTTTTCACCACAAACTATTGAGATCCGTTAGATAGACATATAATTTCCTGGGATATATGGTATACCGACACTCATTACACATAGGCGGATCTAGAGCTAAGGCAAAATTTATGGAGAAGAGTTAAGGTATTAAGAGTATAAAAGAAAAATGGGCATATAGCCAATATCAACTCTTAACAATGAAAAGAAATTTTGAGGCGTTGTAGTCCGCCACATTTTTACTAATACTTGATCTGCGGCTGCTATAGACGAATTTCTAATGTTTACGCCCTGTGTAAATGTAAAATCAAGGAAATGTAGAATAAGCACTAATGCGTATTGAAAGAAAATTAATTTCGTTATCATAATATCACCTCAGAGATTAAAATAATCGTAAAGCTTGGTTTAGTGTCATAAAGGAATTAAAATACGCGAGCATGCGTGCACGTTAAAAAACACCCCGCAATTATTGAGAAAAAAATCGAGCATTTGTAAACAATACGTAAAAATTCGTCTATAGGTATCTATTTTCGCGTGGATAAATTTTTCGAAAGGATAAATTTTCGATATTTTTTTTATATCACACAAATTTTAGATATGCGATTAGTTGGCGTGAAATGGAAGAAAATCTGTAAAAAATAAGATAATAAGGCCTAAAGACAGTATTTATCGCCACTTATAACTGGCGGAGTTAAAAAATGTCATATATGGGCCACCGTACAGATGTTACCGATCATATAAGCTTTGGTAAGATTCTGAGGACTTTTCTCAGCGTCCTTTATGTGTTATCACATAAGGTTCATAGTTCATAGCAGCTAACTTTCATTCGTCATCTTTGAGAACAAGGAAATGAAAATAGCTTAATGAAAAAAAACAGATGTCTTTTCATTGACTTAACCCGGTGTAATAACATATATGTAACTTATATGTCGAATGTAGTAAACATTTACACAAGTCACAAGAAAAGTCTGCAAGAGGTTTGATTGTGACAGTAGGTAGTTTTTCAAACTAATCTTGTCATGGAAAATATTTTTTATGCAAGATAAATAATAATACCCTTATCACATCCTGAAAAATCTATTACTGTAAAAGGCCCTGTGCACACTTTCTAGTTTTTTAGTTTTTCCAAGTGGGAAAATCTTCAAAAATTCTCTGCGGAGGAGTGTTTTTTTATTGAAACAGCTTGCCATTCTCCTACAGAAAACACTCTTCCTCAAATAACGGTATTCTGCCCACTGGATTATAGTGATCAAGATCCCTAATAATAAATCCCCAGTGATGAATTTAGACAATGGAGAAAACTCTAAGTTTTGATAATAACGAGTAATACGAACAATTCAGTTAATCCAGAATAGTTTGTTTGACATTACCTTACAAAAAATTGCCATTGTCCGTAAGGGTTGAACATTTTATATTTACTTGAATCATCACATTCAAATCGATCTCTGCCACCATAATGTCCAAGTGAAACAGACCGAGATCTTGGGAGAAACAGAAAATCCACATACAGCCGATGCTTTGCAATGATGCCTGCTGGCGCACAATAACCTAACTGTCCGTTTGAGTTAAAACCAAGTTTACGGCAATTTCTCGATATGGTTGAGTTATCATCGGAAAGAGATTTGATTGCTCCACATGCTGACGGACATTTTTCTCTGTTCTGTAATAAATACTCTAACGCATCGTAACCATGGTTATTGCGAGTTGTGATAATATGAAGTACTTTGCCTGTTTTTTTGCAATAAATCCTTACCTGCTGAAAGTTGATTTTACGAAATAGTCTCTTAAAACCACTGCCATTTAAAAGAAAATTTCCAGTAGCTACTTCATTGAGCCGTTTCAAATTGCCTTTGGAACTCCTTAGAACACCAAACTTGGAAATTCTGTCACCAGGATTCAGCTTTATGTTGCCAATTTGCAGCCAACCTCCTGAAAATTAAGAAATAAAGTCATTTAAAGATAATGAACTGTTATAAGTAGAACTGAGGGTTACAGTATACTGGTGTCAGCAGTTGGAATCCCTCACTTGAACAATAGGAAATGAGTCTGGAAGGAGCATATTTAAGAATCAAATAAAAACAACAAAATGCCAAACGAGTTATGGTGGCAAAAAAAATTGTGTTAAAATTTATCAAAGCCATTTGCGAATAATATCAGTTTGATTATCACTGAAAATTGGGGAAGTGGAATGGAACAACTGTAAAGTATTGGGGTATTGGAGTGTTCATCAAATATTTGAGCATAAACTTTTTTGTTCCTTTGTTCAGACATCGTTAATAATTAAAGACCAGTTTTCCGGGGTGAATTGAGTGCCGGGAAACATGATGTTTTAAAAGCTTCAAGACAGTTCAGTCTTGTAAACTATCAATCCATTTCTAACTGTTTAGATTTGCCAAGAAAATAGAAAACACCTACATAGTTCAAAAAATTGTTTTTTCCTTGTTAGTCCAAGTTACTTAAATGCATTCTGATCATTGAACATATATGTCATCTATGACGTCATTGAATTGGACTTCTACACATTGTCATTTGATGTTTTCAAAAAGTGAAAAATTTGCTCGGACAATATTAAATATCGACAACAAATGATTTACCGCCATCCGTTTCCATATCACAAAATACTTTAACGACATCCTTGCCAAGCAGCACGTGGTAGTATCCCGATGTTGATTCTGCATACGTATTCTTGATTTGCTTACAAGTCTTTCCGTAAGTGGAAGGAGTTTTTCCATCACCTGAAAAGAAGGTAAATTTAAAAAAAGGTTGTTATAAGGTTGAAATGCAATCCTTGACCAAGATGATTCAGTCAGGTGAAATTTTCAGGTGCAGGTATATATAAACCGATTCAGACTACTCATCTGCCATTATGTTTTACCAACTTTTACACTAATTTGAATCCTGACCTTTATAACGTTCGGTGTCTCCATGGGCACGTTATTCCTTTCAGACTCAATTATAACTTCAAGGTTTTTATGTAAAGTCATTAGCTAACACAGTGGAATCCTTATAAACCAAACAATTGGTGCATGAGAAAGGTGTCTGTTTAAAAGAAATGTCTGTTATAGAGATTTTACCTATGAGCATTTTACTATAAATCCATCCACCCCTACATTAAGGTATGTGTCCGCTATACGGAGATGTCCGCCTTATAGTGTGTCCGCTATAAAGACATTACACTGTAATATGAATATTTATTGATAAGCAAATGATTGTAAATGTCACTTTTTCAAGGGAATATTAACCTCTTCGAAAAAAACCTGAAACCAACTTAGATATACCTAGAATACATTAGTTTTTGTTTTTTTTATACATTGAAATAATCATGGCAGCACTTTTTAACTCCAACTTAGATAGTATAACACGCTCAATCGTTGTATAGAGTAGCAAAAGTGTACGACATATTTTGACATATTTTACCTTCTTTATATGGCGTCTGTTGGACCTCTCTAAACAATACAAACTCATCCTCATTTGCAAATCGAATGATCATGTCAGACAAACCACCTAACAAATAGCAGAATTTCTCCCCATTAGGTTTTCGTAATACACTGCTAAATTTACATGCTGGTGTGCTGGTACAATCCATAATACATTCAGTTTCAGCTGCAATTTTGTACCATTTCAACATGTGCCTGACTATTGATTGCTTTTGTTCCATATTATAATATCTTGAAGAAAGCAAGCATGGCTGCAGACTCATAAATGTAAAAGAAAATATTAGCCATGTATTTGATAGTACCACCGTTAGTACCATAACTGTTTTGGCCACAATAATTTTCTTATTTTGGAAACGTCACTCATTAAATTTAAAGTTCATTTGATTTATTAATACCATATTGTTATTATTATTATATTGTTTATTTTTATTGTTTATATTTTATATTTATATTGCTTTTTCTTTTCTTTCTTATTTTAATATTTCACAAAAATATGTTTGCACCGGATTTATTCAGTTTTTTCAGTATTTACATGTGAATTTGAAACTGATTAAAGCACACCTATCGCATTTCATTTTAAAATCTTTAGGAAATGTATGCAGGTGCAACATATTTTCATTTTTATTTGGGGCAAACATAATGGAACAAATGGCACGAGCGTATTGAGCTCAACGGAACATTCTACATTTTTGGACCAATTGTACCCAAAAGGGGTATTTTTAGGGTCGAAACAATTAAAACGAGCCTTAAATTTTACATCAGCATACTTGAATTACGTCACTCGCTAATTTTCTTCGCAAACAGAGTATTTTACATTTTTGGATTAATTGTGGCAAAAAAAGTATTTTGGGGGTCGAAATAATTAAAACGAACGTTAAATTTGACAACGGGATGCCTTTCTTAGCCTACATATCAAATTTCATACCAAAAGGGGCATTTTTTATGCTGTTTTAGGTTAAATTTCTACATATAGATTTTCTTTCTAAAAAAAGATAAGGTCTGGTTTTTCTGAAGCTCCAGGTCCGAATTGTCGATATTGAAATCTCAGATAACGATATTCAAAAATTGTGAAATATCAACACTATCCATCACCACCCATCACTACCCATTACTACTACCCATCACTACCCATCACACAACATGTAATCATATAAAGAATCATACCTCCTATACTAATAGATTTCTTTAACTATGAATCCCTCAAATACTTCTTGATAGGAGATCACCACATTAGTAAAATTCAATTCCCCAAAATCAAACCTCTAATATTTTATTGCTTTTCACTCCCTTCTTTAAATCTTATTGTACTAAACAAACACCAGGATCAACACAGCTTGCACAAAAATTTTTTCTTTGGAAATCGAAGACAAAACAAATCAGTGTAAAATGCTGCTACGACATTTGTATTTTTAAATTACATGATTCTCGTGTCCGGAGAATCGTCCCCCGGAAGGCAATCTTCCCCATTATAATCGCATCATAATCGTATCGGGGTATTAATACAACATAATCGCAAATGTATATTTCGTATTTCCCCTGATTGATACGTTTATTCGCCTATTTCCTTCGTGAATAACAAACTCGCATCATAAAAAAAATGTTTAAGCAGCCTCCTCCTCTTACAATTTTTTGAATTAGTTATAAAGGTGAATTTCGTAAATTTCGTAAAAAAAAATATTTAAAGATGTACATTCCAAATTTGGGGCAATCCAATAGCATGATCAGAAATCATAACTTTTTGTTTACATTTAAATTTACCATATTGCCCGTCCTTTTGTTCGTTTGAGCCAATCAGAAAACGTTATTTTCTGTATTGCCCCATATATATCGCTGATGATTGGTTAACAACATGATTAAATATATAATGTAATATGCTTTAATTAAAACTGCGTGTTTTCCATCTTGAGTACGTTCCTTAAATTCGAAATTCGCAAATGTTTGCAAAATTTCTTTGAACATACACACCCAAAAATATAATGGAAATTTGTGAGAAGTGTTGCCAATAGCAACTTGCTTAGTTGAACAAATTATAGTTGTAGATACTTCGGGATGGAAACGAAAATTTTGCTGCTCTCAACAAAACAGTAAATTAGCCATGATGTGCCCACGTGACTATAATCATTTGGAAATTATGCAAAGCTTTTTATTTCAACCGCATTGTGTTACAACAGTTCGAATAGACATTGTTCTTTCGTGAATATCTATCTAATTTTATATTCGCTTCCCTCAACATCCGCCTATTTAGATCTTTATCTTTTGATAATACGTGAGTGAATCTCCTTAATCCTTTATCTCCTTAATATCTCACTCATATTCCCAGTGGGCAAAACCTTCAAAATGTTTCTGTGAAGGAGTGTTTTTTTATCGAAACAGCAGGCAATAGTGCTTGCCATTTCTATAGAAAACACTCCTCCTCGTAGACTTTTTGAAGATTTTGCCCACTGGTTTAATCTAGCTAACAAGAGTGTAATGATAAAAACACTATAGAATTATCTTTGAAAATTCTTTGAAACAGCTACGCTTCTGTTATATATCGGACTTAGGCTTGGTTGTCCTAATATGCTGATGTTGCTCAATTTTCGTGCACCGTGTGATCTGCAGTTAAGTCACAAAAGTAAGCAATCAGTACAGAGCAATATTGCATAAAATTACATTAAATTGACAGTTTTGGGTATATCATTAAACCGGGCTTTATTTCTCACGGTGTTTCCCAGAGGCAAGTTTTATATGAACTTGTTTTAAAAAATGTCCATGATTAAACGTTTCTTACCTATTCCATAATAGACATTCCCTCCCTGACATCAAAGAACAATGAAAACATCTTATGGAGAATATATGTATTCGGTCGAGACAAGATGTACATGTTTTGTGTTATGTGCACGCTTAAAAAGGAAGACTGTTGAAGCTCTAATTAGTGGACATCATCGCTGCAAAACATTTTGAATACTTCACTTAAACACTCACCATCATGTTAAGATATCGTTTGTGGAAATGTTCAAGTATTACCTTTGAAATCGTCGAAAGACAGAAAGAGAAAGTGTTGTGATATTGATTTTGCTGCCCAACAAAATGATAAAATTTCCATTAATTTGAGAGGACCATATTATTCATTAATTGCCAAACGCTGAGCTGTCCGCTTTTTGGGACTTGACCTATATTGACTGATATTCACTCTTATCTCATGTTGGTGGTAACATTGATGTAGCCCTATTAAACTTCAGTTTAAAAGATAGCGGGACTATCTAGGCGAATGAAAGGAGAAATAACAAAAAGAATCCCAATTCCGATCCCCTAACCTGTACAGGGCTAGAGAAAGCAGGGTTTGGATACAAAGAAAAATAAATGAAGAAATGAAAAATAATAAAAAATGAGAAATAAATATTTAAAGTGAAATTCTTGACAACTTTCCTTGCTCTGTCCGCTAATTAGACCGTCCGCTAATTGCTTGCCTGTTAAATATAGCTCTCCGCATTTTGGAGGGTCCGTTAGTTAGAGCTTCAGCTGTAGTTACGTTTAGCGTCGGCCACCAGGAATTCATTGCATTTGGAATAGGTATAATTTCTTTGAAGCCCTTTAGATGTGTACATTCTTTGTGATGCAATTGATAGACATTTTTCGGCTTTCCAATTGTAATCTTTGTTTGGTTCCAATGGGCTCGGAATTCGAGTTGATACAAAATAACAAAACTGAACATTAATTAATGTTGAAAGTATACTACACGTGGATGTTTCTGAATCGCAGTAAATAAATGAATTGGACGTAGTCCTTCGTTGTCTAAGCACGCATGCGCAATGCTCTTCCCAATTTTTTAAAATCGGAACTGAAAAGAAACTTCCTTTCCGGCTTTTCTACGAAACGTAGGAAATCTCGCTTTCCATAGGTTTCTCGCAATTGCACTTAATGCAACATTGTGGAGAATCCTATTTAGTATGAAAGACGGAAGGCAATAGTAAGTGTGGCAAAACTCATGTCATATCTGTTCACAATTTTTGTCTTTATATCCAACACTAAAGTTGCAGTTTATTTGTATGAAATCAAATGTCATATTAAACGAAATGTAATACAGAGGAGGTTAGTGAGGAGGTTGGTTAGTGTGTCAGCGTCGTCAGCCAGACCACCTGAACCGACTACCAGCTTTAACACCTTTTAAATACGCTCCTTACTTTTCAATGCCAAGGAAAACCAATAACAACTAGCTGTGACGAAAAAGTTGTCTTAGAAACAAGTCAAAAGAAGAGTCACTTTACTATTAAGTTTGCTTATCACAGCATGTGGGGAACCCCTTGGTGATGGAGTGATGGTGATGGAGGTGGCATATGTGGAGGAGCTCAATTTGGAGTTAAGCATCGATAACTGTCAATTTTTGTGAATGTCAATTTGAGTATCAATTTTTGCGAAAGGACTAACCTGCAGAAAAGAAGAATGTACTGTACACATTGAGAGCATATTTGGTGACGAAATACCTCCAAGTATCAAACCAATAAATAAGGCTTCTGATAAACAGGGAACTGACAAAACACCGTGTGTAACATAGTTAATGTTCCTGATAAATCGATACTGCACTGCCGTCCCTAAAGTTGTATATGGTTCAAGGCAAATGGAATTGTCATAAATCCTTCAAAATTCCAAGTAATCTTCCTTGGAAACGGAAACGATAACTTAAGTCTCAGCATTGATAATCTGAGTTTATCGGCGACAAAAACAGTAAAGCTCCTGGGAATCACCCTAGATAGCAAACTGACATTTTCACCGCATATCACCGCGTATGTGCAATAAAGTCAATCGTAAAATTACATATTCGAAGTATTCTAGATGTTCAAAAAGCATGGTATTTATGTAAAGCCTACGTTAGATTGCATTTTAGGTATTGTCCATTTACTTTGGATGTTTTGCGCAAAGGGGGATTTTCAAAGTAAGGCACTGTAATACTATCCTCAATACGCTTTTGCGTTTATAAAATTTCGAAGATTTGAAGTACGGCGTACATGCATACATGTCTTTTCATTTAAAAATAGGGAGGCATTTGCTTCATAGTTAGTTCAGTTTGAGGATATTATTGGTTTTCTGCAAACAAGAAAAACAAAGATTAAAGAGATGCCTCCGGACACTCCGGGGTTTATTTTTGAGGGTGGCAATTGATAGAGAGAATACGATAACTAATTAACTAAAATAACAGTTTCTGATGATCTGATTCGCTCCACTTCTATTTTCTCTCCCTTCACTCCAAAGACGTTTGACGCCATTAGGCGGTATTGCTGGTGTTTTGCTGTTGTTGTGGTTGCCGTCGTCGTTGTTGTTGTTGTTGTTATTATTATTGCTGTTGTTGTTGTTTTCTGTTGTGTTGTTGTTGCTGTTGTTTTGTTTTGTTTTTTGTTTTTTTCTGCATCTTGATTGTGGAGATTTTCTTGAATGTCGTTTCAAACACATTTGTACGAAAATAATTAGCTAACTCATTAAGTGTTAATTAATTTTCAAGAGCTGACAAGAGAATATATTATCTGATTTTAGCAGCCACATGTTAAAGAAGAAGTATCTTCTTTTTAATGGCAATCGTAAAAAAATAAATATTCTTTGGATAAATAGTTCGTAACGGTTTGTTATTGGTTGGAAGTGTTCATTTTCTCAAGGTAAGTTGCTTAAATTATTTTTCATCAGGAGTAAATTTGAGAAGAGGATAACATTACTATAGCATGAATATCATTTTCGCGAAACAATGTTATTTTAATAAAGGAATTCGATATTGATGTTTTGGCAATGTCTTATTTTGTCTCAAAATAGATTCAACATTGTTATTATTGCGCGTATAAACAAGACTGATCTGAGAATTTTTTCATTGATGATTTTCAACACGCAGTCAAGTTAATTTGATAAGACGAATAGATCTTTCCCGCGATCATGTTTGTATGCCGTATTTTGAAATGGTTATGAAATCCTCGTTACGGTGTTTTTGTTGACGTTTCGTGATGATATTTTAATTATACATTTGTGGACCTTCAACTTGCTTTGGAACAATTTTAAGTAATTTTCAACCCAGCTTACAAGTCCTCTGCTTGTCATTCTCTCTCCTTTACACTCCACACTGTTAAAAGGTATTCTTATCCCACGTCACCGAAGAACAAACTTAACACTAACGAATGGGCGAGAAGAGTGGCCGGGGAGGAAATATATACGTTTGTGAGGTGTGACGAAAAAGTTTTTTTTAGATTTTAAGATTAATTTTCTGGACAATTCCTGTGATTAATCTTACGTGTTGCAGCCGAACGATAACTCAATAATGCTTCGACACTGTGTTACATAAAGATAAAAGATGCAAGGGTGTTTTTGAGTCTGGGGTCAGAGAAAGAAGCCAATAAATCTCCAGTAACACATATTGTTCCTTCAGCAAAAAATGATGCACTAAATTTCCCATAATTTTATCTTTTTTTCTGTTTCTACTTTCCAACAACGGTATTTAATGATTATACTTAAAACTATTCACCGGATGTATTTTAATAATCTCGGAAAAATAAACGATGCGTGTGTCATTCTAATTTGATGGTCCAGGAAAAGAATACGATGGTATAGATGTTAATGTTGTCAAGGATTCCATGGTGATGAAAAAAGCTTCCAGCTCAGCGAATTTACTAAACAGAAGTTTCATAAAAAAAACAATCGATTCTCTATAAAGCGGACAAAAAAGGTGTTCCCTTTATAGAGACTTTACCTATGAGAATTTGACTGTAAATCTATCCATCGGTATATAGAGTACGTGTTCGCTATAGAGAGATGTCCGTGTCGAGAGAATAAAAAAACATTATTTTCGAGTTGATCTGATGAGGATGATATAGTTTGGGCGAAGAGAAAGAAAAGATGACCTGTAATTGTTTCACATTCGTAGCAATAATCGCATGCCTCCTTCAAGTACTACACTTGTAAGTTATTTGGTCGCCATTTTGTACAAGACAAATATTAGTTTCATCAAAACCCATCTACACCGAAGGTGTCCGTTTTATATCGAGACTTTTACCTATGAGTATTTGACTATAAATCCATCTATCCGTACATGGAGTATGTGTCCGCTATTGAGAGATGTGCGCTTTTTAGTATGTATGCTTTATAGAGATTACACTGTATATACATAAAATTCTATTCGTAAACACGCGTATTACATCGTGTGCCAGGATTTCTAGGTAACAATGGTGTTAATCCTGGAACCTTATCTCTGAACAAGTTTGGCGTTCTACATTCCTTAGCACCTATAAAGAACATTTATTATCCCTGCAATGTAGAGTCTTCTTTAATGAATAATTGGGATTGGTTAATTGACGTCACGTGGCCGGTCGCTATTTTTCCATTCGGAGTGACGTCGGTCGATTTATTCCCGGAAAAACAGTCACTAAAACAGTTATTATTATAATATTCTGTAATATTCAGCACAGCGGCGGATCCAACGGAATGTCGAAATATGTGGAGGAGAATGATAGCGCTTAAATCATAAAAGGAAAACTTGCAAATAAGCCCATTGGTGATACAGACTGAAAACAGAAATTATGTTAATGTGCTCCTCCATAATTTTTGACACTCCCTCTAGATCCACCTCCGTTCAGTGGAACCACACCTTTTACTATTCCAGCCTCATGGATTGATCTGCAAGTGATCAAATTCACAGGCGATTACTTTAAGTTGAAATTTTAAGTTATTTGTTTACACAGCGTCAATTGGGTATTTATGTTGATAATATAAACACCCCCTCAATGTAAGACTTTTCAGAATAAGCACCTCCCCTCATTACACATGGCCAAACATCTGCTAAGTAGGTGGAAAATTAGTATTTACCACATACACACTTAATCTTATATCGCACGCGATTATGTTTCTGATGCACAAATTCTAGTAAGTTTCATAAGACATTCCTTTAAAATAAGTAGGCAGAGAGAAAGTCAACTTTACATAGTCAGTTTACTGACGTTAACTTTATTGCTCAGGTCAACTTCCCAGAAGAGCTGGGCAGAAAAACTAACCGTTATGGATGGATGCCCAAGGACTCACAACTCCTGGTTACTTACTTACTTTCCTGCTTTACGTTGTTATCTTCCAAGTCATTAACAGTATCGTCCACCTATTGGTGAAAGGCTGATAAACAAAAGAGTTTTGTTATTCTGAAGTCTTTCTGAGCAATTCTCTATTGATCAAATAAGTTTTTTTAACTAGTGACCGCGTTCATATTTCCTGCTTACTTTTACAATATAAAATACGTGCAATTGGCCAAACTCTATTCAGACTAACGAAGTAAAAAATGACAATCGAACCATTCAACAGCGGTTTAGAATGTCATTGCATAGTGCAGTTTTTTTTGTGAAGCACTGTGCGTGACAAATTTTATGATAGATATGACCGTTTTGTTTGTCCAACTTTTTAATCGAATTTTATCACGATCTACGATGTCGAATTACATGTTATTTATTGTAAAGATGTCAGTAAGGAACCATCGCATGACGTCAAGTATCTAACGGCAACCGGACGAAACATTCTTAAACAACTGATTACAAATAAGACCGACACGGTCAGACAAGATTTCAAGTGGCTCTAGAATAATTATTAACTAGTTTTTGTCTTGTGCAATAAAAGAAAACATAAGATTTGTGTCAGGAAATGCACAGCGTGAGCTAAGGATCAAATCTTTTAGTGGCTGGACGAGCCTTTCTGCTGCAGGTGACAGAAAAAGAACTAGCTATATGGTGTAAAATCATTATTTTGTGAATGGTTTATTTTATTTGTAAAATTTTCAGAATTATGAAAATTCGACAAATTTATTCCTGCCTCTTATTTTATTTCTGCCTCTAAGAGACAGGTAGTCCTTCTCTTTGAAGTAAAAGTACAGGTAGCAGGTGGTTTTGGAAGTTTCGAAGACATTTTCTTTTCCTTGTATTAATAACTAAGTGATTGTTTTTCTGGTTCATTCAGGAATACATCGACCGAAGTCATTCTGAATGGAACGAACGCATTGATTTATTTATTATCACGTCCTCTCGTTTGGATAAAATATTTTAAAAGCCCTGGTAAATGAAGTCTTTTTATGGAGCCGGTCGCTTCAGGAAAATAGCAACCAGCCACTTGACGTTAATTAACCAATCTCATTAATGCATTAAAGAAAACTCTACATTGCAGGGATAATAAAACAAATCATCACCACTTAAGAAAAGGTAGGCTCAAAAAGACAAAAAAAGCATCAATGAGCAGTTTCGAAAAAAGAGCTGATAAAAAGAGCGAGTATCTTTCGACAAACCAATGAATCGAAGAAAGATGGGTGTTTTGTTTGTTATTTAAGAAATAAATCTATGAAAAACCTGATAAAAACCTAGCGTTTCATACTTTCGTGTTTATACATAATTCCATTTAAATGGAGTGGGTTTCAAAGCTCGAGGACCGGCTTGTTCATCATTGACATGATACAGTTCCTATTAGTTATCTCTGTCGTAAACCACACAACTACCACAAAAATTCGGCATTTTTACGACTTATGAGCGACACCAAATGTCGACAGGAGGAAAGAGTGATCATACTACGGCCAACGCAGAATAAAGTAAACAAACACAAAATCAAGTGATCATCAATCATAGGCCTGTTCAAAGCGCCCCAATTGAGTTATAAAGTGTTTCATCAGCAAAATGCACATTCTCACTGCTATTGAAGGTCCTTTATACCGAGTAATTATACCATTCATAAAGGTCGTTTTCCATTAGGTGAAATCGTACGCGCCGACTCGACATTAGCGGACTTTGCGCATAATCTTTTCTCTAAAAGTACGATTTTGGGCTACAGAGCATGCGCAAAATTCGCCAAGTCCGCAAACACGACGTTAAGGGATACTGACTGTTTTGTGCATCTATACTGATCGATAGTAGAAGTAATACTGAATGTGTATTCTGAAAAAAATTTCTGAAATGTTTAATTAAGATGTCAGTGAATTAAAAGATAAGCTTTTCTCAATATATTTTTTTGACAACCACAAACTTCTTATCATTTGCTCTTATCGACATGAGTAGATTAGAAGATTTTTCTATCGTGATTTTCTCACGCTGTGAACAGTATGCTGCTAATTGTTTTGTTTGATGGTTGGTCTGGGCATCCATTTCATTTGTAATTGATTCAGTTCGTGATGCGTAGTGATGCGCACATCACATTCGGATACTCAGGGTATTCGGAATGTCATCATTCAGTTCATCTCTGCAATTACCCTATACTAACTGGTTATGAGGGCGTTACCGGGGAATAATGACTAGCTTGCGAGATATTTAAATATGTATATAAATTTTTCTTTTACATTTTGGTGGACGTTCTACTTGTTAATAAAAATAGAAGAAATTGATGCAATGCAATGAGTTCCCTTAACTGATTCACTTATTATTTGTCCCTACAATGTTTTTATATCTATCTCTCTATCAATCTCTCTATCTATCTAGATATCTATCTATATATCTTTGTTTTTTGCGTTTGTTTACATTCATGCCTCTTATTTTATAAAAATGTTGTTGCCATGACACTTCAGCGGACCGACGTAATTTTTCCGTGCGTTTAGTTTGTTTAGAATGGAAATCAGCCTTAAGGCAAGTAGATCTGTGTTATTTGATCATTGCATACAGTTGAGTTGACAAAACGTAAGCATCACTAATTTGGAGAGTAACATTGTTACAGTAACATTGTTACAGTACAATCCCGTTAAGCACCTTAAGGCTCTTTAAGAGAATAGAAAATTGAGTTAGAGAATGTCTTCTTAAAGAAGGAGAATCCAAAGGGAATTAAAAAATTGGGCCGATGGGATACACATGTATCTGTACCTTGATTAACGGGGTTGCCAAAGGATTTTATGAAAACATTTCGTTCGATATTACAAACTCTTAAATTTGCCAACCGTTAATAGCGAGTCATACCTATGTAAACAGTTCTGAAAGATGAAATGAAATATAATCCTTCTCAGAAAACGTGCTTATGTTTTGTTGATGATTATAACTGTATCTTAAATTGGCAAATAAGATTTTTATTTGTTATATAACGCAATTATGATGCTTTTACAATCGCGTGTTTTCCTTACTGTGGTTTTTTTTCATTTAGTATAGACAGCCACTTGTCTTTCCTTTTACATCTTCAAAACATCCATCTTGGCATTCATGATAGAGTATAACAAACGTTGGTGAAATTACAGTTTTGTTGACGACAAATCTTGACTTTCCTCCAAATTATAAATATTTGACTTCCGTTTTACCAGCCACGATAGTTCAAGAATCAGTGTGGAGAAAACAAAATATTTTTTACAATTATTTATCCACCTTTATCGAACGAACACTCAGTTATTTTTAAGCAACCAGGGTGGTATTTCGATTTAAACAACAAAATGAAAATTTGACCATGATTAAAGACCAATGCTCTTGAAATACTTCGCGCAGAGCGTATTTTTCGCACGAAATCTCGAGACCTTCTTTTTAATTGGTGCAAGTTTTCTGAATAAATTCTTTTTACCCAATCAGAATTCGATTTCAATGCAAGCTTCCGCTCCACACGTGAATTACTCGGTTTAGTGGCAAACTGACTTGAATATCACGAGAATATCATCTTCATTGGGTGAGGAGTCACCTGACATATTTGAACGCGGAAATTGAACCAATAAATACACTAGCTGGAACTTCTAACCTACATTGAGGCATCTGCAAACTATTGAATAATAACTTGATGAATTAAGTTTGTATTCAGGCAAAACACATTATATTATATAAAATTAGTCAGAGCTGAAAATTTTTATTAAAGTCGTTGGAAACACATTTTTTGCGCTTCGCAGTTATTTTTTATATTGTTTCCACTGCTGTTTTCTTTTTGTGTTTGAAGCAAACATACTTTTGTGTTCCACATTTTCGCTAGTATATTCATATCTGGTCCTTTTTTATGCTATTTGGTGATTAATGTTACATAACTTTCAAAGAAACCGAAACTCTAAACAAAGCAGGTATTGACAACAAACGTACAGCACTAACTAACTTGTTTCAAGCTTCATCCTCAGTAACCCTTCTATTTTACATCATCTACATTCAATAGTAACTTTGTATTTTGGCCAAAGCTATACCAACATAGTAACACTCTCCTTTTTAGCTGGCGGTACAACCACTCCACTCCAGTTCCTCCATAATTAAGATAACTACATAGCACATAAGTTGTTACCTTATTACCCCTTTTTACGCCAACCATCTTTACGCCAGTCTTCATTGGCGTTATTTTGAAAAGGCCGCTGCCAAACTCTCACAGATAAACATCTAACGCCGGCCCTTTTAACGCCAATAAGGGCCGGCCTATAAGGTACATTATCTCACGAATAATACAAAAGGGAAACAAGATTGCGGCTTTACAATGTGAAGAGTAGTTCCTAGATGAAATGTAAATTTGCTTGATATGTAATGTAAAGGAGGTTCATTCAGAAATGAAATTCATTATCCCTACGCTGATAAAAAGGATACAGAAAATATAAAAACTAGAGCCCGGACGGGCGTAAGACTTTCTGCAAGCTTATTGTAACCAAACGTAATAATAAGGAAAAGCTTCCTCTTAGTGTTCAAGGTACATTACCCAATCATATAATTAGATTTGAACCAAATCACTCTTTTTGGCTAATATATGAAAAACGATTCCCAAATTCGAAATCAGCATCATTGAATTGTTCTACAAGGAACTGTTCATGAAAATTGAAGCACTTTCGAAATTAAGTCCAACTTTTGCCTACCTCTACACTCTCTATTCACGTTAGGTTTGGACAGTAAGAAAAATATGAAGAAGAACAAGAACAAGAACACGGACGGTTGTAATCTCTTTCTTGCTTACGCAGAAAGGAAATAATAAATTAAAAAGAAATTTGAAAACATATAATGGTAAGATTAAAATGTACGCCGTAAAAAGTTTATTTCTCAAACAAGTTGATTCATTTTTCTCTACAACCATTCAACCGCAAGTGTATCAAAAAAACCTTTATTTCACAAATGAGCCAGCTCTCCTGCTGCCTTCTTAAGTTGGGAAGAGACACGGGAGAGTACGAATACTAGAGCACACTCACTTTAGTGTATAAACATTAACAGCATGAAGTTTGTTACCACCACCATAAGATAATCATAGTCATAACTATTGAAATGCTTGATGAAGAATTTATCTTTCTTGAGATGTTTTAAGCATGGTGGTCGCTGTTTTAACACTTGAATAGAGACAATCGTAGATACTCCGTTCATTCGGTCAGAATAGGCAAGAAGAACAGTATTGACGTTTAAATTTTTAGTAAAAACCTTAAAAAAACACTCAAAAAAAAAAGAAATCGCACGATGTAGCTTCCCTACCATCTTTTATGAAAAGGGTATTTTGTAACTGCGGAGGTTAGTTGCCGTCTTTGCGCAATACTATGGAGGTTTAAAGAAAATTTAATATGGCGCTACCATGTTGTTAATAAGTAAATTTGTAATAATTAAAAGAATATGACTGATTTATTAATTGATATGTAAAACGTTGGCTTAAATAGATGAAAAGCGGTCGCACAGTCACTGACCTACAATTCCACATAAATTTGCTCTTCTCTGAAATCAGAATTGTTGTTGAAGCTACGAAGCCTTCAATGTATCATTTCCAGACGTAACTGAACTTCTGCGGTGAAAACTCTTATAAAGGTTTTTTTTTTAAACACGGCATGCCTGCTGCACCTTCATTGACCCAAACAAGGTTTAATTTGGTAAGTATGAAGTAAGTAAGTAAGTACGTCTGGGAAATGGTTGATGAACCGTCCTCTTTTTAAGAAACATGTAGTCCTTTTTTTATCACTATTACTAATAATGTGACGTAATAATTGGTCAATCTGTGTCCAATCTCCGTGATTGTTTGTTTACAAACAAAGTTTATCATGATAAATTGGCTTGTTCAAAATTATTTTTCAATTAAAACGATTGGTCTCTCGAAAGTGTGTGTGTTTTTTCTAGTACTACTCAGAATTTGTCATTAAACATCTGTTAATTTAACCATTATTACAAATTATAACTGTAAATAAAGTGTTGTAAATTATTTTCCCCACACAGAAATTTTTGCTTTTCATCAAGATATTTTGGTAGCTCTTTATGAAACGTTTAGAGTGTATTTATCCACTAATTTCCACCGTGCTAACTTTCTCCGATTGGAAAGTCTTGTAAAAGCTTTTGAAAGAACTCTAACTAGAAATCCAAGACAATATTTAAAATGATTAGACTGCTTGCTGTCTGGAACACGTGCTATCCGTTACCTCGAACGAAAATCTTGGTCCCTTCACCCTTAAAAACCTCTCACTACTCCAACTTTTTATTCCGTATCTTGAGTTGGAGTTGAGACTACCAACTTTAATAATTTATAATCGGGAAATGCATCGAATGTTAAGATGAGCTAGGATACAATGAACAATGGAGATATGTATGCATATAATTACCTGACGTATGTAATCACCTTCATCAACACTATCTTCTCATCTGCCTATTTTCCTAGCGGCTTGTAAACGTTTTATATTCATCTCATAATCGACGTGATTGTTAAGCAAAGGAAGTAGACTGTGTCTATTGAATCATTTTTTCCTGATGAAGTAAGTCGGCAAATCCATTCGTTAAGGCAGCAGAACTCCTTTCATAATTAACAGCACATTTTGGGGTTCTCGTGCTGACAATAAATATCAATAAAAAAGGTAAGACATTATAAATTCTTATTGGTAGAACTATTAATCTCAAATCAGTCGTTCTTTAGTAGAAAAGCCTTTTAATTTTGCTTGGTTGAAGAAAGTAAGTTTAATAGGAAGTGTTATTCTATTAAATTTTATTTTAGAGTTTTTGACCGTAAATGTCAAGTACTTTGAAATCGTTATTTCGACATACTCTTTTTGACGATAATTGTTCTAGGTCAGACTTATGGAATTCATTTTGGCAAGGTTGTCAATAATAATTGGAGTGTGTTTCTTTCAGTTACAGTAAACGTAAATGACGTAATTTCTATAACAAACATTGTATTACGTTTTGACGTAGTTAATAGTAAATCCAATTGGCATCTAGTATTTCCTCGTGAAATTATAAATAGTATATAAAACATATTCATTGAAAATTGACAATAAACATAGGACATAGAAAGTTTAAACATGGCTTATATGTCGTCATTATTTTCTTTGTGAATTTTGAAGTTAATCTGTCACCAATTGTTATGTTTTAAAGATCGTTTTATAAGGTAAGCTTGGATTCTTTTGCTTATCGTTTAGCCATACAGTATTGAGGTTTGGCCGACAGCTCTCTTCTTTATCACTCAAACTGACTTCATTTTAATGATATACCCAGACCATCATGTAACTGCCATGACTACCTTTTACGTTCGTTCATGTTGATACAGAAATTGCAATTTTGAGAACTTTTGAGTGACTCATGTGTTATTTTACTCCTACGGTTTTTTTCTATTGATGCAGGCTTTATCATGAGGCGGTATGTTACCAAGGTTTGCGATTGAAAGTTCGTTTAAAGGCCATCTTTATTGCATGTTCATCTTGTTTAGGTTGTTTGTATTGTGACAGACAGACATAATATTTTTGGCATTCCATAAATTTTGTGCTTTTAACCCGCAATTAAGTTGTTCATTCTCAGTAAAATCTCGACTAATCCGAACAATTACTGATGATTCAGCGTTATTCAGAAAGCACCGCAATCATTTTATCAGTAAAATATGATGGCACTTAAGTTAATCGAGAGCATCTCTTTCTTGTGGCTTTTGCGCCAGAAATATTCTGGTTAATATCGATAAATTACTTTACTTACCAGATCTCGAACCCAAACGCGGCACCCATGAAAACTGGGAACCATATTAGAAAGAGGAATCCTGCACTACTAGTCCGGTGTGTGATAAAATCAAGACCTAGAAGTAACATAGGACATCATCAATAATAATTTCTGTACCTGCTTTTTTGATCTATTTATCAAAAGTCTCAAGTGTTACTATCAACTTTTACATTTTATGACATTTTCGATTTTCCTTTTGACTTTAACATTCGCGAGTAAAGTTTCTAATTTAAATTATTTGTTATTAATTCAACAATGGCTTTTAAAATCATTCACTCAAACATAAACATTGTGAATACTTTGTTATTTAAGAATATGTTTCAATTAAAACAGATATTTTAATTGGTTATTGGTTCAAGTGAACTTTACTTGATTTTGCAATGGTACAGGAACTAAGGACGGACATCGGAAACTAATGGTTAAAACGATATTAACCCTAAACTCATTTTTAATTGCTAAAAGAATTCCATATTCTTTTTTTACTTCTGGGTGGACATCAAGCCAATATAGGTGGTTTTAACAACATATTAAAGGCCAAGTACATGCTAAACATCATTTTTTATGGTAGACCATAATAGGTTTATTCTAATATTCAGGTTTTATTAGTTCAATTAACACTATATAATCACCAATTACGTCAAAATATGAAGGTTTTCATTGGTAGTTATAAACTTAAAAACAGTTGTCATTGGACAGTTCTTGGCTGATTGGATATTGCATGTTTTTTGTTTTGCTATCGTGGTATTGGTTTTGCGGTGATGTTTAATTCACGCAACATTTGCCCGATATTTTGATAAAAATTAAATTCCTATTAACCTTTAGATAAGTTATCAGGATGTTTGAATTAAGGGCCTGCAGACCTTTAAAATGGTTTTGACGTATTGATGCAGCAATGGGTGTGTTTAAAATTCTTTAAGTAATACTTGAGAGAACCACTAAAGTGTGGAAGAAAGTCAAACAATTCAAAAAATATTCGAAAAACTCAGAATTCAGAAGAATGTTTTAAACAGTTCTCGTTAACGATTTATTATTTTGTTTATTCAATTGCTTGAATGAATGAATGTAGAGCATTTCGTTGCATACTTTCACCAATTTTATTAACCAAAATATTGATCAGCAACCACAAAACTTCTTTTTGGCTGCTTACTAGAAATCAAAGGCGTAAATATTCATAATTTGCAAGAACAAATGTTTTATTTATCGGAATGCAATGTAGTTTCAATTTTTAGTTGTTTTTCATCACCGACTTGAAACTCTTTTCTTTTTGACCACCACAACATTTAATGAAAGCAAATTTTTTTTTTTATATATATATATATTGCATTAAATTCTGTCAAAAGAAGTCGTAGAGATTAACTGAATTAAAGAAAAAGGATTCAGGAATATGTTATCGAAACATTTAATCTCTTATCTCTTGATCTGGTATTTTCAAAGGAACTGTGTACATTCAATGGATGGTACGATTGATTGAGAGTTTAATAGAAATTGCTCTTGGGGTTTTTGATCTAATCTGTTTGATTGGTTGATTCGTTTAGCTGATTGATTGACAGCCTGTCAGAAATAAGGAGTTGTTTTCTTTAATGTAGAGGTAAATATTGGCTTTGTAACGCGATGGACTAAAAGTTGTTGCAGAAGCTTCTGGTAAGTCTTGATTTACTAGTCTTTCTCTTTTGGAATATTGTTACCTTGGAACAACCTTGGAATTACCTTGGAATATTGCTACACGAATTTCAAGACAGAACACTACGTCATTAGGTAAAAATGGAAATGAAATAAAAAATAAAAATAAAAATAGAAATAAAAAATGGAATTTTAATGATACAACAAATACTGTTCACGCGAAATTCCAACATTATATTAAAACTTTTCTTAATTATACCATGTTTTATTTTACCCAATCCTCGTTCAAGATACATTTCAAATATTTGGTATATGGATTGTGCGCTGCAGTATTCATTGCCTTGTAGTTGGCTTGTTTACTTCGTCAACAAACTAAAACATATATCGCGTGAAATAATGTACACTTTATCTGTTTTTTATGTTAAATATGATATTAGGAAACTTCTCTTTTCATATTACCTTACTTAAAGTCAATGTAAATCCATTTGCATTTTCTCTACATCTGGTTTGTTTACCTTTCCTAGGGCGTACATTCTTTCTACCACCAACGCCTCCGTATAATGGTTAAACTCTCATATCTAAAGTTCTTAGCAGACCAATACATCGATCTAACATCTCACATCAAGCAATTTAGACATTAGCTTCGAAAAACTTCTAATTTAATTTACTTTTAAAGATTTTAGGGAGGCACTTATTGGAGGAAGAATTTAAAAGAATAACTTAAAATAGGAGTAACTTTTGCGAATTTCTTTTTGTATCGAGAATGTTTCAACAAAAACAAAAATCGCGAAAATCATAATTTTTTTCGCGATTTTTTTATATTTTCTGTCGTCAGCATATATCGAAAGGTGAATTTTTTCTTAAAAACGAATTCCGCAATTTCTCTCGCGAAAATCCGATTAAGCATTTAATTCACCCCCTGATAGTATCCAAATATCTTGTTGAAGAGATCGTTAACATAAATGCTCCCTCTCGTCATTTCATCGTAAGTTGTCCGTTAAGAAAATAAACTACAAGTTGATATTGGAAAGTTACGAATTTCAAGATGTCAATCAAATGAAACCAAAAGCTGGTTTTAGAATTATGTGGCAACTAATTTCTTTAAACTAAAACCCAAACCCCTCCCTAATTAACCGAAATAAAATTTCATGGATCTGCTACTTGTAAAGCAAAAGAAGCAACTCCCTAGTAACAGTAACAAAGTGATAATAATTTTTGGGCAATGTAATGAAAAAGTAAGTGTGATTCTTATGTAGAGCCTATAAACTTATGAGCAAAAACAGGCGCGTTCCCAAAGTAATTGACTGTTTCGAATAATAGATCACGTGTACAGTATTCACCACGTTGAAAAGCTTAATAATAACATTATAACGGCGATTGCGTCATTCACAAATAAAAAGAAAAATATTTCACGAAGTTCTTTTATCGCAGTGATTATTAAGATTAGAAACGAGGGGAATACTGTATGTGGCCTATTATTTTACAGACCAATCATAAAATCACTAGATATTTACTATCATACACATATCATATGGAGATATTCACTAAATTTATATCTATGTTATTTTCATACCCTATTTCTTCCACTTCCTTTACACTACGTTACCAACCCCAAAACATTAAAACGTTCAGCCGTAAATAATTAAATATTTCCTGGGCTATGTATTTTCCTCAAGTTAGAATGAATTTCTGAAATTAAGCAGGAAATTATGATTGAATTGGCAGATGGATGAAAGCATATACAATGCAATACTTGAAAGTTAAACCAGGAGAGTCATATTTTGCGGGACATTGTAAAGAAATAGATGTTAAATTTCTTTAAACTATTATATTCGGTCATTCGGTTTTCCACTATCCAGTGCGGAGCGGCTATCGTTTTCTCTACGTGATCACTAATTGAGCCATTTGATTGGCTTGTGGAATATTCCGCGGAGGAAATATTGAACTTGATCCGACTTTTCCGCGGACGCTTTTAGCGGAATTTACAAGTGGAATATCCCGCCTAGTTGAAAACCGACCAAAAGTAAAGTTTAAGAAATTTAACTTTTTTTAAAAAGGAATCTCATAAAAATAAGAAACTTCTGGTTTTACTTCACGACAGACACACGATGTCGTTTGAACGTTATATGGACGTCTTAACAAGATCGTAACGTTGCTCGGACTGGGTTTTTATCGTGGAATGCTTGCTCTGTTGTTACGCTGATATTTGATAAAAAAGGCGTAGATAAACAAAAAATAATTTAAAAAAATGCAGAATCATAATAAAATATTTTATTGCTTTTTATCGCCTTTGATGTATGCGATAACTAAATTTACTTGTGGGCTTGAACTTAAGATTTTGAGGTATTTAATTAAATTTATGAGGTAAACGTGTGCGTTACCGCATACATAATACCAAATGTTTATAGTTAAAAAACTATCCTTTATGAAAGTGAATAGAAACATTTCCTTCGGAATTGTGTAACTGCACGATAGAACAAACGAACGAACTCCAGTTACCCAGAAATCATTCCGGTCTGTCTATGCTGGATGATGGATGAACCGAATGAGCCATCTCAAAACATTTCATCCAGCGTATCTTACCTGTTTTATTTGTTTGCGGGATCCATTAAAACATTCTACATCAAGCATTTCATCATCAAATTCAATTTAATTCGAACGTTTTTAATGGAATGCTTCTTCGAATTCACGTTGAATGCTTTTTCAACAGAATAACTTTGTAACTGACTATATGGATGACATGTTAAAAATGACGAAACAAAATAATTTCAAATGTTTTAAGTATAATATTAGATGAAGAGCGCAAAAAAAATTGATGTTTTAAAACAATAATGTTTGATGCTTGATGTATGATGTTTGATTCGTTTGTGCCAGGCTTAATCAATGACTCTTATAAATTGATAAATCATGTAATACATTTCTTGTTCCCCTTATCAGTCGGAATTATATGAATCTTGCTGTGGCTATTACACAATTGTTTCTATCATTATTATGGGTTTATATAATCTGCAATACATTACCCTTGTCAGTTGCGAAACACCACATTTAATATGAGAATTTGATTAAACCGATCGAACTGAATTTATTTATGTCTATTATTAATTACTTCGCGTCGTTCGTTCTGTCAAAAAGCGAAAAGAATTCCTGGGAACGCACTCACTTGAAGAACTGTAATCTATGAGGTGGCTACTACGAGTAATAAATATTTACAAAGTAATGCAAAAGTTAGCTTGTCATTACAAAGATTTAGTCAACAAACCATAATTCTATATTTTCTTCAACAAACTGTTGAATGTGAATTAGAAAGAAGGCCTCTAAAACGAACATTTTGGATTGTTTTTGAACCAGTTTGCTTGTTTTGACCAATCACAACAAAGAGAGAGAGACTTTGAGCAAGTGAAATAAAATCACCGTGAATTTTAAAATGTTGTAAAAAAAAATCCACTCACTTCCAAAAACAATCTCAATTAAGAGATGTTATCAAATTTCATTTTTACCTTTTAATCAACGCTACAGTCTTCTTTCAATGGTAAACAACTACACGTATTTTTCATAAGCACCAATTAAAATCAACTTCTCAAACCACCTAATACCTACCTATACATGAACTTTTAAAATAGAAGGACTACCTGCTTCTTTGATTCAGAAAAAGTGTAAGAGTCAGATAAAAATTTTTCGGTATGATTTTGAGCCTAGGGTGGTGCTTATGTGGTGCTTATCTAAAAAGTGTATTGGAATGTAGCACATGATGTAGAAAGGGCTGTAGGTGGATGAAAAAAGTGTATTGGAATGTAGCACATGATGTAGAAAGGGCTGTAGGTGGATGAAAAAAGTGATGGTTTTTCCTCAAGTTACAAAATCTATAAAACGGCAATACTGAGTACACGTATGAGTAATCCAACTGGGGTGGAGTATCAACGACATATATAAGTTTAACATAAATCTTAAGATAAAGATCTTATAGAGAAAAAAAAAAAGTATAATAAACTTCGTATTATGTTAAGTAATGTTAAAAAACGTTACACAATGTGTCAGAAAATAAATACAGTGGTCTCTCTTTATGTCTGTCTCGGACAATTTGCTCGCTCCCTCGAACAAATTTCTTGGTCCCTTACGTTCGAGATAGAGAGAGAGTCCGTCCACTGTATGGCTCATTTTACAGATACTCGAGGTATTTGACATTTTGATTTGTAGTTTGTTTGATTAGTCTTATCTGTGGGAACCGCCTCCGAATTCTATCCATTGAATACGGTTTAAAATGTGTTTTCTTTCTGTCTTTTTGACTTCAATTAAATTCATAATGTGTAAATTCCGTTTGTATGGTTTTGTTGGCTTATTAGACCATATATATTTCATTAGGGATCTATGATATAAGATTCCTCTATATCAACATGCCCTTTAATACAGGTGTAAAATCAGGATATTTGGTGTCAAATGTTACATTTAGCCTGTAATCCCAGGTTGAAATCATCAAAATATTAACGGTTAATATCATAATTAACACATTAGAGAACGAAAAGAAGATGGGGAAACAAAACTACTCGCGCAAAGTCCGTCAAAGTCAAGTACGGGCGGACGACTCCACCTAATAGAAAACGGCCTTTAATAGCTATAATCTTAAATTTCGACAAGGACGTCTTGTTTACCTTCTTAAGTGAAATATGAAGACCTGGGTAACTTGAGTGATATGACGTCATGATAAAAGTACGTATGACATGCGGTGGTTTGCGATAATATTAAAAAGAAGAGGAACAGAAACTATAAACTACTTTAAGAAAATATGTTTTTCTGGTAGGAATGGATAACAAGCGATGCGATTACAAACGATAACAAGCGATGATTATGCGATCTTTTGACTGACACAACTTATATTTGCTTTTGTTTTATAAGAAAGATTTTAAAAGCGACGCACGAGGCTCAGATATCTCTAAAAACGGAGCCCAGCCTAAATTGGATTTGCCCTCCAGCAATGAATAAAAGAAAAAACGGAGAACAAAACAAAAAACTTAAATAGAAAGAGCAAAACGGGACACAAGTTCTTTGCTTGTGAACGTGCTTGCTGGTGCGACAAGTTATAAAATTTTCGATTGGTGTATAGAAACCCGCGCTGACTCACCTGAGAAGACAAACACGCCAATTTGATCTTCCCACGTCAACAAGCAACAAGTAAGCAACAAATAAGCCTGTCAAAGAAAGAAAATTCAGCAATTTTGATCCTCGGCAACATTTTGTGTAAAAAAAGCGTATAAATAAATTATGCTTTTACATTATTTCATCGGTCAATATAAGTCTATTTTGTATGGGTGAACAATTATTCCCTCGTCCTGAGCTCGCATGACTCATGTTGCTAGTTTCGTTACGTTGTTTTCCTGCTCTCTGATTACAGATAATCGAGGGAATGTACGAAAATTGATCTTGCGTGAAATTGATTTCCACGCAAAATGGAAAGCGCAAAAAATGGGAGAACAACTAAGCAGATTTCCAGTTTTTATATATTTTTCTACCATATGTTTCTACTTATATTTAATTAAGTAATTACATCTCCACTACACCATAAGACGCTCTATTTTCAACAGCTACAACAGTAAGATTTGGTTTTATATATGGAGATATTAATTGCTCAAATGAATCAATGAAATTCTCATAAATAGTGTAATCCAATAGTTCATCAAACATCCTATATGAATTGAAAATTACTGTTTTTGTTTGACAAACAAACCATTTGGCGAATTCTTAACAATCCTATTCTGTATTGTCACAGACGAGCTAATAATATTAAGTAAACAAATTTAATTTCCTTTTTCGTGAGGTAATTAACGGTTTCCGAGCGCTCTAAAAACGTAGAATGAATCGCTAATTGTTCAAATAAATAAACGCTTACTTCTGGACGTTATTTTTTCTTTAAAAAAAAAGAGAAGTTTTTCCAGTTCTCAGTAAGGTGAGAAAAAATTTCTCCGAATCTATTTTCAACATAACAAAGGGGAACTACAATTATACCATTTTTCATTCCTCTTCCTTCTTAGCTGCAATTTTACGTTACAGTGACGGTCGATATGTGTCACATACATGACGTGTCGTGTATCAGGCTAGGGAGAACGTATTTTTATAAGTCCTCTCAAGGGGCCAAGTAAAAAGTTCGAAATAGGGGTTAGTTTAAGATAGCGAGAGGTTTTCTAAGGCAACAAAACCCTCAGGGGATCAAGAAAAGCGAGAGTTACCTTATATAATATATAATATAATATATATAATTATATATAGAGGTTAAAGTACAGTAAATTATCCTGTTAAGAACATGAGCTGAGTAAGGCTCGCTTGATTCAATATTTGTATTATAATTTCAATCGTCTATAAAGCTAATAATAGTTCAGATGAATTCATGGTCCCCGGATTCGAGGTGGCAATATCATTCATTTCTTTATTTTCAAAAAACGTATACTATAAAAAAAGTCTAAATACGTATAATTATCTGAACACCCATTCGCGCCATTAGGTATACAACTCTATTGAATATTATTTGCATTATATATATTACATGTTATCTACCCTAAAGATTTAGTGTAATACACTATACCAAGCCGTAAAGTATCCTCTGGTAAACATATTCTGATAACTTTAAATTATAACGCCTTTTTTTAAGCAACATTTTGAAAGCAACACGAACCTCAAATCTTTCAAAAACGAAACAATTGCTAAGCAACAACCCAGCCTAAAGTGGATTTGCCCAACCATGGAGAAAACAAGCAAGAACGGGAAACAAAACCATAAATGGATAAAGAAAATGGGACAATTTTAAAAACGTTCGATTACTTTAAAGAAACACACTTTGTCTACCTGATTAGACAAACACGCACATTTAAACGTCAACAAGCAACAAGTATATCTTAGGATACATGACATTATAACTTTAATTAAGCTACTTTGACCCTCCACCAAAATTTTGGGATGCTTGTAAAAAAAAGCTTATTTAATTTATTATTCTATAATATATTTTCATCCATTAAATCATCCATACCAATATTTCTGAGGGAATATGGATTGGATTTTCGTTGTTAGCAATATTTCGATTATCAAGAAAGTTGACAGTATCTTTTCGGTGAAGTCCTGGGAAAATGCACGAGCAAACATTATAAACATGAAATGATACCGACAAATAAATACGCAAAACCACTTAGTTTCTGTTTACATAGCTCTCGCAACATTCATAAATAAAATAATATGTGACACTGTTAATAAACTTTGAATTTGATGCAAAATTTTATAAAGGAAAAAATCTAACCCGCGGTTGATAAGATAAACGTATATAGAATGGCTGCTCGCTTGACTTTCCCTAAAATTTGGTTAAAATCAGTAAGGCTGAACCAAGTTGAACAAAATTATGGAAATCTTCCTATGCAATGTTTTTGCAGTTGATACAAAGACTTGTATGGACTTTTATATTAATTACAAATTAGCGCAAGTCGTATTAAATATTAAGGAAGCTTGGTTATTAAAATTGGGACCAGCTGTTATTACAAAATAGAGCAGGTACCACAAATTGGGACTTACAAATTAAGGCACACTACTTGTATTTAATATTTTTGGTGGGAAAATATCAGTGTTGAATCTGTGGCTGACTTCAGATGAGATGCTTAACATTGCATGAATACAGTGTGCGCTTTTACTGTCTAGATATTATCTCATTCTTTACCTTTTGCACTCATTGCAGTGAAATGTCGCTATTACAAACCCCAATGTAAGCAACATCCCATTAAAATCTCCTGATTCAACAAACTGATTTCCACCTCCCTACAACCCAGCAGGCAGCACATGATGTCGTTTGAACATCATACGGACGTTTTTACAACGTCATACGGACGTTTTAACAACGTCATATAGACGTTAAGACGACGTCGTATACCCGTTGCCTTCTGGGAAGTTTCATTTTACCGATGTATCATTTTGAGGTTTTAACCAACTTGTAACCACTGGATTTCTCTTAGAAATCAAATAGAATCAACGAAATAACATGAATACTCAACGGACGGAGATAACGTTGTAAATAACCTTTTGTTTTTAGCTCTAAGAAAGCCGTTATAATCGACAAAGTCGCAACGTTCTTGTCTAACCACATTACGTGTCAAAATCTTCGTGGATCAATTTTGGATAATCTTAGAAGTATGTCACTAATTCTCACACATTTCAACTCATCATATTTGATAAGTGCTTTTCACTTCATCACATCATATTGATTGTACAATGCAAAAAATATACCCACATCATTTGTTAAAAAAGAAACAAGAAAACATTTTATCACAGAACTGCTTTCGCCCAAATTTTGATTGATACACAAAAGTGTTTATTTTCAAAAGAAAAAACACGCACAGCTGTCTTTCAACCAATTTTTTTTGTTGTCGTTTGATACTATAGCTGTTTTGATGTTTTGCCGCGTAATTTATTTCTGGGTTCACAACACATCAAAATGTCAACACAAAACGTATTTGAAATCAACGCTATCGTATCACACTTCATCGATCATTTTTCTGATAGCGTTAATAGCGCTTTTGAAGTGACCAACAACGAGCACAAAACACGTGAGGCCGTATAAAAGTATATCTCAAATTGACAGCATCAAACATCTCCCGCCCAACATCTCCCGCCCTTGAAAAGTATCATAAATGAGTTGGAAATATTGAGAAATATTAACCGAGACTCGAGCCTAATGCTCGCTACCCCAAAATCTTTACATCATGAATTTTTGATGATCATTTTCTTCTTATCTTGTGGCCATCGTTATCAGATTTGCACCCAGTGGGGAGATTTTTTATTCAGACAATAATTAAAGATGATCTATGTTTTTCGTATTAACGGTTTAACATAGTTATTTCCCTTTTATTTCTGAATATACACATATAATGATTTTAATGTTTATATATTTTATCCACTGATTCATTTAAAGGGGAACTTCACTCCGAAAATTTACTTTTAGCTTTCTAATTTGTGTTCTTTTTTATTATTTTATTAAGACTTATTATTTAAATGAAGACCGAATCTCAAACTCCCTATTATCGTCACCACCGACAGTCAACAAAAAATTGTCCGAACTCCGCATGACATAATTCATTTAAAGGGGAACTTTATCAAACACTTTTATCCAGGATATGTGGATAACAAAAATACGAATCTGAAAACCGCTAACAACGATATGACCGTCTGATTTTTAAGCTCCTTATCAATTGGCTAAACTATACTCCAAAACATTGCCGATACAAACAACTTTATTATGATGCATATATGAATCAGCTATTAATCTCATTTCCCACCCGTTTTTTGTTTGTTTATTTGTTTATTTGTTTGTTTGCTTTTCATTTGTTCCTCTATGTTCGTTCATTTGTTTATTTTAGGTATTATTAAAGGAGATGCAAACGTCTGTCCCTTTCTTTGGTGATCACGTAGATATCTTATCTTTTTCATACTTGATACTAACTTTTTTTTTCATAAGGGTAAAACATTATCATAACTTTTCACCACTTTTGCAATAGTGACCAATTTTCTCAGTGGGAAAGAATGTCATAGTTCTCTATGCCGCCACGCAATCTCAATGCAATATTGCAAAAGGGAATAGGAGTCGTTTCTTTACAAAAACCATGAAGATCCATTAAATCTCCTTTTTCAGTTGCCCTAATTCCATAGTGGGAATGTTATGGGGAAAAAATAATATATTCTGTAATTTTTTTTTTAATATGTTTTAAATTCTGCAACAACAACGTCCCCCGAAGGTTTCACTATCCTTCAAATCATGTCTAAAGTTATGATTTTCAAATAATATTAAATAAAAATAAACTGTTCATGGGTGAAATAATCTGTATTTTTCCAACTAAATACATCCTCCTTAGGAGAGACGTGGAGGTCTGTGAACTGTTATAGGTTGGTGGACAAAGGCGGGTGGAGGAGGGGAAAAACTTCTTTTGTGATTTACATTCACATATCCCTTTAATTATTTGATTGACAACAAGCTGTTTATGAATTCTCTATAATATGTGGTTAGTACTCAACCCATGAATAAAAGACTTTTTAAGAGAAAAAATTCTTTCGTTAGTAGTAAAATAAACAATGTGTTTTTTTAATATTTAAGCACTATTAAAGAAAAATCGAACTTGAGATTTTAAATGACAGTCCATTGTTTTTATAAAAACCTTCTGGACTATTCAAAGTCTCGCTATGTAGTTTTTCATATCTACCGACTCACTGTGCTGTCGTTCTTTCTTTCTTTTGAATATAAAGTTGTCTTCTCCTTTGATATAAAAAAGGAGGTTTGTTATTATTTGGGTACAGAGTTTATTATTGTTTCTTGTTTTTATATTTGTCTTCATGTTTTTATTATCGTGTATTTATGTACTGGTGTACATTTCAAATCTGACGTAAAACAAAGTTGAAGAAGGCGAAGATTTTAACGCTTTTCTGTCACGTCAATCTTCCATTTGAAATATTACTAAAAACATCTTGATTGAGCTCTAAACGTTTTGTGATATTACATCTTTTTTGTTTTATTTTAGTGTAATTTGAAATTGATCAATAACAAAGGAATTTGAAAAAGTTATAAAATTCGAGTTTACATATCAAGAATACTCATTTGTTAGGAGGAAGACTTAACCAAAGATTTTGAAAGAGGGAAGTGATATATTTTGGAACAGATAGTTATTTTTTTGACTGAAGAAAGAAAAATAGAATCGTAACAAGGACACGTGGTTGAAAATATAAACTAAGTGATTAACAGCATTTCACAATCGTCAAACCAGAAGATAAAAGACATTTGAGGAATAATTCGCAAATTGATTCGAATAGAAATTCGAAAAGGGATTGACAATAGAGAAAAAGTGACGAATAAGAATACCGCACGTGTTCTGACGGAAAGAGGTAATTGGCCAAAGAGTTATTACCAAGGAAGGAGAGACTTAATAAAATTCAAATCAAAGCATACTTAACTGAGTAAATTATTCACATTTCAACCGACATAATTTTTATAAAAGAGCTCGTTTAGCCAAATAAATCATCAATTTCAATACGTTAATTCGTTACAAAAACAAAGATTTTAGAAACATACAACATACAATGTTAAAGCGGTGAGAAACATCAAACTAACATCAGAAAAGAAAAAGATGAAGGGGAACTTTACGAAGAAATGTTTCCTAAGTTATATTGTGTTATTGTTATTAGTGAAAAAAGCAGACTTTATCGATATGCCAGACAGTCGGAGAAAGAAACACGAGCGAGCTTTTTTCACCCTCAATGAAGTTAGTATGACGAACGTGCAAACTAGTGTGAAATCCATTAATCAAACAAACATTCTTATGCAGGAAATCAAAGAGAATTTGATTAAAACATTCGGACTTAGAAAAAGCATGCTGCATATGGACGATGCAAAGCAAATACGAAAACCACATAACTACATGATATATATGTCAAAAAAGTTCGAGAAAATGTCTGCAGACGGTCTACCGTTTATCGCCAACACCGTGAGAGGCTGTTCCGACTTGGGTAAGCATTTTTATTATTATTATTTATTCCGGTTTTTTGTCGACAGCAGAAGCGCGACGTCGTTGTAACGTTGTAACGTTAAAGATGTCCATACAACGTTCATAAGACATCGTCTGTCTGCTGGGAATATTCAACTGGTGATAATGTTAAGATGCATATTCCATAACTGCTTCGTCTTTCCTGAACAACAAAATATTTTCTTTACTAAGAGAATGCAAATTCAACAACAAAATATTTATTGACGTCTATTTATCGTCATTTTACGTAGGCATGACGTTATCTGATTAGGAAATCTTTATTTGTAAGTACTGTCCTTTATAAGGCGTCGTTTTAATTCGAAAAAAAAACTGGTGAAGATCAATGAAGAATATTGACCTACAACTTTTGAAATAAAATCAGTAAGATAATAGATAGATCCAAACGCAATTATTCGTTGAATTGATGAATTTTGCAAGGACTGAATTTTAAAATTTAACAATTTAACGCAATTTTCATTGGAAACAAAAAGTTATACTAAAGCATTTAGTCTTTATAAAATCGGAAATTTTGGAATGAAAATGTCAATTAAATTTGCTACTTGAGAGTTTTCTGAAACACTGAACAACATACTTGAGAAACGGAAGTTCTATTGCGTGCGAATCTTGATGATGAACAAATACATATGTGATAAATAAAAAGGCGGCAGGCATAAGGGGTATTTCGTACTTCTTTCCTTTTTAATTAGCGATGTTTTTGATTCTTTGATTAGAGATTATACGTTTATCATATGAAAATTTGATCTTAAGTCTCTTTTAGGGTGTTTTGTTGTTTTTTTTGTTTTTTTTGTTGTTGTTGTTGTTTGTTTGTTTTTTGAGGAGGTCTTTTTACTGGTTTCTTTTAATATTTTTTTCCAGGAACTTTTGAAACATTATTATTTGCAGAAAGTTATTTACTTCTTTGATAACAGTCGTGCAGGTTTTCCCGAACTATTAATGACACACACACAATTGTTTTTTAAAAATTAACAATTTAAACGATACATTGATTCAAACGCTAAGCTTCAAAATATTGAAAATATTGATATAATATAGAATACTACTAGTTGGTGTTTAGTTCTTTGCAATACTTCGTAATCTTAGCTCATCAAGAGGTTAAATGACTATCTACCTAACCAATGCACAACGTTTGCGGTGTTTGACTGAAATACCTCAAGTATTTTTTTACCAATTAAACTCAAGAATACTATATAATTAGCTTTTAATGAAATTCATAGATCATATAAAGTTCTATATCAGTATTCCCTTATCGATACTTAACTGTTTTTATTAGCCCAACAAGTTCATTAATCGCGCGTCACAAAGGTTTGATAGTTATCTTAATGATATTCGCGTTCATGGTTAAGATGACTTCATGGTAGATACAGGAGAAGATATGCGCTTGCAGATATCTTGTGTCTTAATCATAAACCTTGAAATCAAATGTTACATATTTACAGCCGATATTTTTTCATACCGATTCAATTGGTTAAGAATTTTATACAATGCCAATTTCAATGAATAAAGCATTTTTATTTTCTCAGTGTTTGACTGAATATAAACTGGAAAATGAAAATGAAACATGAAAGATTTTTTATCTTTGCTTAAGTAAATTTTCAATTATATTTACAGTGGTTGTGTGTGTATTTTAAAAAAACATAAGTTATGCGAATTTGGGAGTTGAAACATAAAGGTAATGACATCGTCTGTTTAATAATGGCAAAAATGCGTAAGCTTGATCACTTCGTTTTAAGGAGGAGCTTAAAGTAAATCTCTCAAGGACTATCTCATGGAAAATGCGCTTTCAGAGATAGCGGTATAATTTAAAAGAGCAAACACTTTCGTCACTAGTGCCTTTATGAAATGTCATGGTTATAAGATACAAAGCGTCCTTTTAGTTGACTATTTAGTAACCAGATCTTAAAATACGGTTGCTCTATTTGATGTTACAAGTCTTGATTTGGCAATCACGGCCTTTACAATAAAAGTATGTAAATAAACTTAATATTGTTTGTTTTTTTAACGCAAGATCCACTTGAAGAATTCTTTCCAATGGGTGTATGGCTTTTCGTGGACACTCCATTTGATTGACAATAAATTCAATAAGTTATTCATGTCAAATATTCAAATCGTGGTTACTTTTATTTTGCTCTTTTATAAAAGTTGAATTTAATAAGTATTTTAATGAATACTGTGGTCATTACAGAATGACAGTTGTTTTGGTGTAAGAGTTTTTCAGTGAGACACTCCAAGAAAAAAAACATTCAATTCAATCAAAAGATAATAAAACGTTTTAACTAATACACACGTGCAAGTGGCTATGATTTCGAATATACTACAACCCAGTGGGCAAAATCTTCAAAATGTCTCTGTGGAGAAGGGTTTTTTATTGAAACAGAAGGCGATATTGCTTGCCATTCCTATAGAAAACACTCCTCCACAGAGACTTTTTGAAGATTTTGCCCACTGGGAAACCTCCGAATGCTATATCACTGACTGGAAACTTAAAAGTGTTCTTCGTAAATAAAAAAATCTGAAATATCTTTTTTTTTTCATTTTTTTTTTTTTTTTCGAGAATTTATATTAATTATTTCATTTTTACTATAAAAATATATTTTCTTCTTTAAGTAAGCCAAACAGACATTAAAAAGTTAATCACACGCTAATGCGAAACAGTATTACTTGAACAAATATATCAATGAAATCAGTAAATAATAAAACCATTGATCATTAAAATTATGAGAAATAAACAAACACACCTTCCCATTATCTAAGCATGAATATTTTTCTTCATCTTTTATTACATCAAGTTTTCCAGTGTATATTCAGCCAAACACTGAGAAAATAAAAATGTTTTATTCATTAAAATTGACAACGTATAAATTTTTTAACCAATTGAATCGGCTCTTTGTTTTTGTTAAATCGAATTAATATCGAACACTTAATATTCGATTCGAATACTTACTGTCAAAAACAAAACAAAAGAAATAGAACACAAAAAATTATGAGAAACGTTTTTGATTACTTCCCTATAGATCCTTATCATTTCATGAAGGAGCACAAAATTAATCGGTGTAAATCGGGGGTTTTAGTTTTCGTTTCCTGTCTCAGAATTTAAGTGAAACTTTTATCTACTGTTCATTTGAAAACTTTTTCACTATCGTGTAGTTCTGTAATTGGGTCTTTTCAACGAATACTCATTAGAGATGAAACGTAATACTTCAGAAGTATTAAACTATTAATTAAAATAAATTACACTTGCGCAAAACTTCCTGATTAACGGTATTCGCTGTGAAATTAGTCGGATTCCAGGCCCACTGGTATTCATTCTAAGTACTTATGTAATGTTATTTCTTAGATAAATTCAAATTTTTCTTTCTCCTTGCCCAGATTGATGACTGGAGAACTCAGCAGTATGGTTTATAAAATAGAGCTGATGTACATTTTAAACGACGTACATTTTAAATTATCTTTTTTATTGTTGTAACATTCTGGCAGCTGGAATGATTGATTAAAATATTGAGTTCCACAAATTAACTTAATAAAGGCTAATATAGAGAACTCTTTAAATGAGCTTTAATCTTGGTTAGTATTAACAATTTTAACGATTTCTGCAATGCAATAAAAACTTATAAAATGGCAATCTAAAAATCCTAATTGGTGACCAATATAGAAATGGCGGATATCACAAGCCAATAATTGCATTAAAATCTGTTTTCTGCGTGTAAATGAACATAAAATCCTTCTCCACTTAAATTGACGGATTAAGATATTTTTGCGCCTACGTCAAAATACTTTCAGTGAACACTTTTTTTGGTCTGGTAGGTTGATGAGGAAAAGAATACAATTTATTTGGATTTATTTTATTGCGCCTATTACCTACATTTTTAACAAAACATTAATATGAAATATTGATAGAATGTGATTTTAAAAACACTAGTTTTGTTGCGTAAGTTCTTTAGAACACTGTTACGCCATAGAGTATTAGAATTAGTGGTACATAGTAGTTCTTCGTCTCTAAATATAATGTGAAAGAATAAAATTATAATCGCATTTCCTTTTAAAAACACACGTAGACCTTCAACATTTCGCGCTAGGCTCAATTTTATTTATTTGACTACAGGCCATAAAAGAAGAACCCATCGCGGAAACGTTAATGATAATAAAATCTGAAAAGAGGGGGAAACGTTACGTATGATGTGACTATTTAGCACCCACATCCGTCTGTGAAAGCTTCCTTCGTGTGTTATCGCATTTGGATGAAGGATATTTGAAAATATACATGGATAAATAATACAGGCCAAAACCTTTTTAGTAGGTAGTGAGAAAGCAAACGGGAAGTTTTTATTAGGTATTCCATTTGTTCTCATAACATTGAATCAATGTTTGTGAAGGTCTATTTTTAAAAATCCGGAAAGAATTATTCTTGTCGCACCAATTTTGCACCATTTTCCATTCACTATAGTGACAAGGGAAAATAATGCCGGTTTCATTTAATACAGGGTGTTGTTACTGCATTTTGTTTATACATACTTGTGTTGAAACAAAAGCATGCTAGTTTTCAACGCAAACAATTTGTATTCCACTGATCCTATAGACTGATTCCGACCTACTTAATCGGAATAAAACATCCGTTTTACGTCATTTAATTTGCTTTTTTTTCTACAGCGTCAAAAGCACCCCTAAATATATTTTCTTTCACCCTACCTATCTAGTATCTTTATACATATTAACTATGTATTGCTTGCCTTCAGGCTTTTTATTTTGATTCAAAACTTTCGGCAGATCCATCTTTTTGTTTGAACTATTGTGCTGACACGTTGGATTATCCTTTCGCTGTAAAGAGAAACGTGTTTAAAATTGTCGTGGATGAAATCGATCTGACGAATTATGTAATGTAAATATATCACTCTATAGAATGCCTTAGAACCGCTGTTATTCTTTACTCTCAACTAAAATTTCAAAAAGAAAACTTTCTGATTTATTTTCCCGGAAAATTATTTTGAAAAATTTAGGGAACCATTAATTACATTTGCGTATAGACAGGAAACACACATACACGCCAAACATGTATAACGAGACGTCGTTTTTTTGTATGAATGTATGTGGTAAGATAACCCAACCTCGTACACAGGACTTCGACAGCCATCAAAAAGTCAAGACTCCCTGCGTACGAAGTTTTAAAATATTTATCCTACTAATAAATGCATAAAACTATGTTCAATGATAGACCCAGGATGAATTTCTAATCGATACTCTTTTGCTTTTTACAGGTGAACCTCGGAGAAGGCTGACAGAATTTCCTCATTTGCCGTTTAAATTCGATATGTCCGAGATACCATCTTCAGAAACGCTGATTCAGTCAGAATTAAAGATCCTTATGAAAACACCACAGACATCGGATCAAAGTAAATCAGTACGAAACGGTTTTTACAGAGTAACGTTGCACGGTGTGATGCCACGAAAGGTTGGGAAGGTGAAACAGAGACACCACCCATTTCTACCGGAAATTACCTCAAAAACTGTGGAGTTTGTAAAAGGACATGGTTATCGATGGCTGACATTCGACGTCTCATCATTTATTCCTTATATTCAAGGTCGAAATAAAAAGTACATAAAATTCGTCTTGAAAGTAAAACCTATAACCGGCGGATCAGCCATTGACCCAAGACTTTTGGGGATCGATAGTAACCAAAATGAAGAATCGAACAAAGCTTTATTGGTTTTATTTACAGGCGATTTTGATTCCACGGAAGAAAAGAAAAGCTCACGGAAAAAGCGTTCCACGACAGAATCGAGTAGGTCATCTTCAAGAAGGCGCAAAAAGAAGCAGAGGCGAAATAGACACGGCAAAAATAAAAAACGCCGCCGTAACCGCAAAGGATGTCGTCGAAAGAATATGCATGTCGATTTCCGTGATTTTGGATGGACGAATTGGCTGTATTCGCCAACCACCTATAATGCATATTATTGTCATGGGAATTGCCGCTATCCCGTACCTGAACATTTAAAAGCTTCCAATCATGCGACAATACAATCTATTATCCATAGCATGAAAAAGGACTTCGTTCCACCTCCATGCTGTGTACCAAGTGCATTCGAACCAATGCCATTTTTAATACTGGACGGTCCTGATAGAATGGTATTAAAATTCAAAAGTGACGTGATCGCCACCGCCTGTGCGTGTAGGTAAAATAGATTCGTAACCTTCTTAGCCATTTTTCTGATAGACAAATTGAGTGACGACGATTTTTCAGCGGTATTCATGCAATGAGATCCAAGCAAAAAACAAAGACAATGAAAGGACCCGAAAAACACAATGATGCCCACCTCCATTAAAGTGATACTTTCAAATCGTACACGTTTGAAGGGAGAAACACAAACATCGATCTAAAGATCTCCTCCAGTCATATATTGTACATTCAACAAAAAGTTATTATTGCACAATCGTTCAAGGTTCAAAAATGATATAAACTTTATAACGAAAACAAGAAAAAATAATAAACAAATAATAAACAACGAAGAGTGATATTAGAGTCGTGTGAAGAAAATACTTCGCATGTGATTGGATGAGGATAAGCACGTGTTTAGAATGCAATCAAGTACAATTGAGATAACAGACTGTTATGCTAACCTAAGTTGTTTAATCTTGAACAGAATTTGTTTCTCGATAAAAGTACGTTTGATAGACATGAAAATTGTGAAAAGAGACAAAATTATATAGCAGGCGTTTTTTTTATGTGATGTTTTTGTTGTTGTGAGACATCAAACCTTTTTTTGAATCCCTCCACCCCCACCCCCCATTCTCGAAATTGTTATAGCATAATATATGGTCCAATAAAGCATTAACCAGTAGTTTTAATGTTATATGGACGTCTGTACAACGTTTGAATATTGTGTTAAGATGTTAAAATATAACTAGTCATTAAAAAATTCCCTGGCTTAGAAGTTTATTATAACAACTTATTGTTGATTTTTTTCTTTAATCTCTTCAAAAGGCAAACTTTGTTTTGCTCATTTTTTGAACCAATCCACAGTAGTTATTAACCATCAAAATACCACAATAGAGGTTCATTATAGACTTCCAAACCAGGAATTTACTAATGACTATGGTTAATACGGCGTCGAATGCATGTCGGGTATGATCAAATCCCTTTATTAACAAGAGGATTCTCACATTTTAACATTTCTACATAATTAATAGGGGAGCATGCAAAGTTTGTAACGCTATTATTTGTAAGTAAAAAGGTTTGCATTTTTCTTCTTTAAAATATTTATTTGTACAGATAGTAAATATATGTTTTATCGTTAGTACTTTTTTTATAATGCTTTACAACATTATAATCTTTAAAATCAATTGTTGTTCCCTCATTTGTGTTAAAACAAAATTCATGAAATAAATAATCCCAGTGGGCAAAATCTTCAAAATGTCTCTGTAGAGGAGTGTTTTTTAATTGAAACAGCAGCCGATATTGCTTGCCATTCCTATAGAAAACACTCCTCCTCATACACTTTTTGAAGCTTTTGCCCAGTGGGAACTGGTTAGGAAGTGGCAACAAACTTTTATAAATTGATTCTTTTTGGAGTAATTAAAATGGCTTTGTTTCATCAGGTGATGAAATATAAAAGATTTCAAAAGAATCAGCTGATGATACGTACATACGTAAGTAAATGTGAACAAGCGCATCAACTAATCAGAAATAATTTCCTAACAAGCTTTTCATTTTATGAACTTTGGTTCAAAAGTCCCATTAACTATACTATAACCACTCTTGGGAAAAACTTTCAACGTCATGAAATGCCATGATTAATCATAATCTCCGAACGTCCGGAAGATATTTGCCTGCTAATGGATATGCTTTAATTCCTTCCCATGTCCGACCACAATATCTACAATCAATAAAATTGTTCCAAGAAGATATTCTTTTCCTTTCATTCTGAAATCTTTTTTAAGACGAAACAACGAAAAGGATGTTCCCTTTCTATATTTACAATACTTTCAAGTTGTGTCAAGTTGATAAATGCTGGTTCATTTCACGTATTAGCGTTTGAGCTGCCTTACGCGTTACGGCGATTAAGTGACAAAATGCAGAATTACTTTTTAAATCTCTACGACATTAACAGAAATAGTGAGGAAAGACGTTTTCTTATTGGTTGTTACCAAGTTTCGTCATTTCCTTTGTTCTGTTAACTACATGTTGCATGATCATTTTACAATAAGGCTGACGAAAACTCTTTTGTTATAAAGACATATTTATTTAATAAAACTTATTACAAAAATTCGTTTTGTTTTGTAAACTGCCAATAACTAGGTAAAATGTTTTTTTTGTTTTATCCTTCAGTCCAGTAAAAATAAGGAATGCTGTCTACTTAAATTCGCAGAGCGATTAGTGTATCAGTCACGAAATTTTCTAACATTTTAATGGCCTTTTCTTTTCCTTCTTGCTGTTTTCTTCTCCTTCTTGCTGTTTTCTTCTCCTTCTTGCTTTTTTACGCTTAAGAATTAGGATTTACTTCTTTTTCTGAAGATATCAGGGATATTTCAAAAATTGCATTAGATGAAGTGAATCAAAAATGCTGCGAATCTATTGAAATGCTTTACATGGTTATATTTCTTTAAGAATTCAGGAACACTAGAAATTTGAATAGAACGCGAAAAAATACTTATGAGTTGTGTCTCCTCCACAATTAATCCCTCTCTCAAAACTATTAACGTTCAAGTATTTCATAATGATTGGAAGCGCAGGATATGTCGAAATTTGTAAAGGAGCACATTAACGTAATTTTTGTTTTCAGTCTGTATCACCAATAGGCTTTTTTCCAGTTTTTCTTTTATGCTTTAATAGCTAAAATTTTAATAAATTTCGACATTACCCTGTAGAGCCATCGCTGACCATATTAGATATTGCTTCAACTTATTAACTGCACAAATCAATGCTAGTAATTCTTTGTCAAATTAAGAATGATTCATAGTTTACTGCGTACGTGATCTCTTCATCCAGTGACACAAATATCGTGATCTTCACCCAGTGATACAAATGTCGTCAAAACACAGCAGTACTATTAGTCGCGACTGAAAACTTGTTCAATTTCTGAATATGGCACTAACTGAATGCAACGCCATACATCAATCTTTTCGGTTTAAACAATCCTCTTTACAATGCAAAGTCGTTTCATTATTTATCAAGAAGAATTTGATAATATGCAGATGCCAAGTCAAGTTAAGAATACTTCCTTCCTGACATGCAATCTATGTGGTCAATAAAATGAGAATTTATTGAATATTTGTGCTTTCCACACAATCAAAAGTGTGTTACGATTGCAATGGTAAAACGTGCTTACATTGACTGGTTAATCGATCTAGTTAATTTTTGATTGTTTCCTTCAATGAAAATGGTGCAGAACGAAAATCTTGGGTTCCTTGTGATTAGTATGAACATTTTCTGTTTTTGTTCATCAGAAAGACATGTACCCTTTTAACAATCTGCCTAATGGCTTTTCTTGGCTTTTTAAATCTCCAATCTAGCTGCCCGTGTTGAAACTAATTCGTTACCATTAGTTTCCTTCCTTTCATTTGACGTGGTTACTGTGAATGATTTCAACCTTGTTATACCCATCACTATTATTTTCACTCCGGTTAAAAGTTCTCAATATTATGATAAAAGTCCGTCATTTTGTTTTTGTGGGGAATTTTGATCAAAATCTTGTTTGGAGATTATCAATACCATAGCCTATCAACCAAACTGCAAAGTTTTTTGCATGATTTTAAGGGCTTCCCATGAAAACGGGGCCCCTCGCTCTGCCAGTCTAGTGCGTGATAAAACCAAGACCAAGCTGTTGCATAGGCCTGGTTTTCATCTGAATAATAGGTAAGGGTCTTTCCTAGGCCATTTTGCAGTTCCTAAATTTCAAAAATATAACAACATAGTGTAAACATAGCGTAAATGAAAAGCTAGCTGTGCGTATGGGGTTGGGTTTGAAAAAAAGAAAACAAGTTATGCCGATTCTTAATAAGTTGAAAATAAAAGTGTCCCGTTTTTTAAAATGATACAAAAATTAACAGTAAAGATGAATCTGAAAATTTAACTGTCGGAAGTTATTAGCCACAAAGTTCTTGATGATAAACGTCATGTTTGAAATTATTGATATTGGCTTTCTCGATAAATTCTAAGAATTTCAGCACTGAACCAGAAAACAATTTTAGAGTAACTGGTTCCATCTCGAACAATTCGAGATGAGAACGTGCATGTTATTCTGAGAGATTTTATAACATCTTTCTAAACCAAAACCCGGGGTTCAATGTTAAATGATCAATGATGACGTAAGTGTCATTTCCTCTGGATTTGTCAAAGTACTTACAATTCAGACATTGAGGGTGTGTGTTAAAATGTATATTTTGTGCTTATTAGTTAGCTGAACAAATTAGCTAAATAGATCACTTTTAGAACTTTTTTATCCAAACTGTGGGGAGAAAATGCTACACCAAATTCTGTCTATAAAGAAGTATAAAGGTACCGCGTGCTTGTTTATGACAAAGTTTTTTGTTGTTGTTTTTTTGTTTTTGTTTTTTTCTTTAACGTTAAAAAAACATATATGCAATATAGCGTTATAAAAAATACGATTATAACATTCAGCAGAATAATATAAGTTGTTGATGATGTAGACACAGAAATAAGGAGTACATTCTCTTAATTCTCGATAAATCCTACACCTCCAAGTACGTTTTGCATAAGCGGCATGGACATCTGTCAGGCTTCCATAGCTTTAATTTTTGTTTAAATGCCAAGAGATTTTCTGCATTTTTGATGTGGGAATGAAGCTATTGCCAGATTTTTGGTCCAATATAAGATATAGCCTCTGTACCATATGATACAGTTTTGGCTGTCTTTTGAATAAAATCACGGTTATGCCTCAGATTAATGTAAGGTACTTAAATTTTGAATACACCAGACGTTATATCCGGATTTAGTGCATTTTTAGTTTTATAAATTTCTGTTAAGAGAACTCTGATATTTTGATAGTGGATTGTTACTGGGTTATCTCGTTCAAAAAGCTCGTTAAAACTTGAGATATGGTCGTTACAAGCTATTCTTAATGCTTGAAAGTGTAGGCGGTTTATGTGATTATTCGTTTGATGACTGTAATTCATCCAAATAAGTGGAAATAGTTAAATTGAGAGTGAATGAAAGTTTTCATAGCTATGCGGGACTTGGCTGTTCCGATGTAGGGTGCAATTCTAAGTAGAGGATGTAGTCTTTTAGATACTCACTTCGGGTGTAGTTTCACTTCGGTCAATTTGACCGAAGTGAAATTTCAAACCGGTTTATCGATACAGCGGTTTGGTTTTTCTATACGGCACATGCGCAATTGTTTTCATGCACATGCACAACTCTTGTTTTGATTTTGGCTATTTTGTGAGATGTCCCACTCTGAAAGGATTTTCCGGCATTATGTTCAAACTTTATTAGAAATAATCCGCTGATTCAGCAAAAAAAGGGTTACCCGAAGTGAAATGTTTCATGTAAACAGCTCAATTTTTCAAAACGGTTTAAAATCACTTTAATCACATGATGGAAAACAATTGAACTATTGTCCGACAGCCATCTTTCTACTAAAGTTACGAATTATTCGTAAAAGCTGTATCTAGAAAGTACTGCATAACTCCTCAAATGTCAATGCAATCATCCAGCAGACGTTTTGAAATTGTTAAGCTGTAGTTCTGAAGTATAAAAAAACATTAACATTCGTATAAACTCACCTATGTTAATCAAAATCGGTGAAATGCATATGGCGAACTTTTATCAAAGGAATTTCAACATAATTGGCATGTAACCATAGCAATGAAAGGGCTCGAGAAGTTAGTTATTCTCTTGTTATTTGACCTCGTTTTCAGTATTCGACCACAACGTAGTCCCTTAGTCTTTTAAACCTGAAGGTGACACTTTTGCTATCACCACAAGTGTAAGAATGCAGGCGCTATAATATAGAGCAAGCCAAAGCAAGCAGTGGGATTTATGATGTGATGGTTGTTAATGATTTCTGAAGCCCAAAACCTTTTTGTATAGGGAGCTGATGCTATGTTTTAAGTACCATCTCCGCAATTTGCATCCCTTCTAGGTTAAAGTAGAAAGTTGCTATTGTGCACGGCGGATAAGCAGATGGTCTATTCGTGATTTTTCTGCGTCTCTTCCTCCTCTCGAATATATGATTTCACGCAGTCACTGTCTGCATGTGTGTCACTTTTACTTAGCCTACTGCGTGTGTGTCAAACTATTGGGACTAGATGGGTAATAACAAAAAAGAAAGCACATGGGAAATCAATATCAACAGATTCTAACAGTTCATTCATCGTTTTCTGTATACTTGTTAAAGTTCATTCTTTTTCGTTGTTATTTCCTTGAAAAAGTCGATCGGTAGGACTAACCACAACGTAATAAATGGTGATAGATATACTCCCGTTTAAACCTAAAAAAATTTCATTGATAAAAAGATATTTGTCGCTCAATTTTTTTACTGATTGATAAGGTAACCGAGTAAGTGAGTAATTTATTCAATAACATTTTTAATAACATAGTTCACAATCAACTATTACAGTTAATAGTCTGGAGCATAGGCGTATTCAGGTTCAGTCAAAAAAAGTGGAGGAGTCCAACTTTATGATATTTCTTTTCAGTCTTAAGTGTCGATTAGGTTACTTACACGTTTTCTTTTTCTATTTTAAATGACTTAACTCTCCTCCACAAATTTTGACTGAGCTCTAGCTACGCCTCTGTGGAGACCACTAAATAACTTACAAAAAACTAATGAAGGGAGTGGCCAACAATAAACAGACAGAATACAAATTAATAGTTAAAGTTAATAAATAATTAAATGAAAAATAAATATATAAACAAAAATATAATAGTAATAGTAGCAGCACGATAATTGTGAATTCTGTTATAATTTGAATAGGTCAGACGTTTGTTCAGATAAGAAGGATTTGCAGAGAGATTTAAGCTTACCAAGACACAGTGAAGCCAGGGCTTGTTGTGGTATTTCATGTTGTATAAGATTCCAATTTAAAATACACTGGTATCGAATAGAGTTAAGTCCAAACTTTGTTGTCCTGACAATTGGTCTGGTGAGAAGTTTGATGGAAGTAGAATGAGCTGTTTGTTGGAACTGTAGATTGAAAAATTACATAGGTCTAATGGAGACCTCTTGTTTAAAAGTTGATGTTTAAGCCAGGTATTGAGAAGTTTCACATAGTTAGAAATACTTAGAATGTGAAAAGAGAGGTTTAGATGGATGTCTGAGAAAAGTGAGAAAAGGTAATTAGACCCAGTGCAATTTTCTGTAGTTTCAAAATACGATTGTTACTGTAAAGGTTTTGGCTGGCATACGTAGCATGAGAGAGAAGAATAGAGAATGGTGTCAGAGTTTTGAAATAATTCCATTGGCTTTGCTGATAAGGTATTCTCAATTACCGATTTTATCCAATATAACGCCCCTTCTAAAATTAAAAATATCATATAAGCGCCCCTTTATTTTATTAAAATGTCCCTCTCCAATCAAGTAATAGTTCCAAGTATGGATTTACCTCGACAAAGAATCCAAATGGTTTAGAATATTGAAATAAAGGGCTAAATGGGTTATAAACTAGAATTTTACTTTGACTTACTTTTTGTCCCCGAAAGAATTTTTTTTTCAGAAACAAAATTAATATTTTTTAAAATAAACGCTCCTCTCTAATAAGTAATATATGCCCAATAACTCCACACACACACCATACACACATCCTCTAAAATACAAAACATTAAATAAACGCCCAGGGCGTTTTTAGAGAAAACAGTACGCATTTTGGTCGCGAAGTTCAATTTGTTTGGTTAAAAATGGCACATCCAGTAAAAATGAGAAATCGATACAACTGCAATTCAATGAAATGACAGGAGGTTAACATTTTTTTTTCATTTTTTTTCATTTGAAATGTAAATTATTATGCACAATGGAAACTTTCTAAACTTTGGAGGTCGATTTCTAGTTCTACATTAATTAATAATACATTATATTCGATTTTTGACCAAAAAAGTTCAGCTAAAAACATGGTTTAAATTTAGGCGTTTTGGTCTGTTTCCTTCCTCTTGTTTTTGAACTTACCTCCTGACCTGTGGAGAGAAGTTTTACCTTCCAAGGTCGAAATTCCATAGATGAGGAGGGAAATTTTCATTATAAGACGATTTCTTTTGGAAATCCTACTGCAGTTCTTAACATTTATGGATTCTATATTGTGATTACGATTACGTCAGAGTGGGGCAAGTTGAAATCCAGCTTTGTTTGAGAGCATAAGAAAAATTGACAAAATTTATTTAAAAGTGCTGTTTTTCTTTCAAAATGTCCCGACCAAGTGCAAAAAATTGTCCTAAATAGTCCAGAATAAAAATAGGAAGCTACAAAAAAAGAAGAAGAGAACATCTTTGTAAACTGTGCCTTACTTCTCTTATGTAAACACAACTAAAGAAGTGCATATCCAGTGAAATCTGCCCCGCTGATGTAATCAAAAACAAAAATACAAAAGTAATGGCTGCCAGGATCTCCAAAATCGTTTATTCATGATTTTAATCGTTAAGCAAGTCAGGGGTCGTGGCGACGGTGGGGGTGGGGTGAGGGAATGAATTAATTTTCTTCATACTTTACAAAAACAACACACAACCTTTACACACTTCTTCTTTGTTCTTTCTCTTCAGTTTTCAGGTCGGCATTGATTTCAATGTTGCTTAAAGATTTATCGTAATTCACTATTATGCACAAATTTAATTATCATGTAGAGTGCACAGCAGAACAAAATGATTGTACAAAAGACATTAATGATTTCTTCAGCTTGCTCATCTTCATCAGATGTTTTATCATTTTGATGTAATCTGTTTCTGTTTAGTTACTTACAGGTTCTCTTGTTTTTTTTAGAACGGAAAGATAAAAAGGATAGATCTTTAAAAGATGGTAAGATTTTATGAAAGACACTGGTTTTGAAAAAATTTTGATCTTTCATGATACAGTAAAACTGCCCAAAATATACTTAACATGCTCCTGAAGGAATGAATTTTTACAATCTTTAATTATGAAACTGAAGCAAAAAATAATCATACCTTCTTGTCTATTTGTGTGACACAGCACTCTTATAGAGTTATTTTTAACAACTTTTAACTAATCTAACTTTATCATATGTTTCTTCTTTCTTTTTCTTGTTTCTTCGTCAACAAACTGAAATATAAACATTTGACGCAATGCAATGTTTTTCCCCCTATACTTATACGCATACGCATATGGAAACCGTTGCCACATTTGTCTATTAAATCAAATGTTGTGATCAGGGTTGCATAGTATTTTTTAAAACTGAATCACTATAAGCAATAAAATAGGTGGTCAATTTTGACATTAATTCTCCTTCAGAGAAAGGGTTATTTGTTTATTTATACAGGTCCTTCATTAATAACAGTGTATTATTATATAACTGACGGAGCAAACCTGTAAAAATATAAATAATAATAATCATTATTATAATAATTACATCTCCTAATATAAAGACATAAAGACTTAAAGACTTAAAGACGAGTGTGACATCTTGAGCGTAACTATTGTTTATATCGCATATTATTATATATATATATTTATATTTATATTATATATTATTAAAGCCACTTTTGACAAGAAACAAATTATAACCATCTGATAGCATATAAAATGATATTTTAGACGGATATGGTCTTATTTTATGATTTTTTTTTGGCTTTTTTGAAAACTTTTAGTGTTTGTAAGATCTTTCTTATCAAAATATCAAAAAAATTTACCTATTTCAGCTATCTTGTGGTGCATAATTTAAATTATAACTTTAATTCTATGCTAGTTTGACAAGATCTGTATTTTTTGTAATAGGTTTAGCAATCGTTCAAACTGGTATCTATATGTTTCCAAATGGAGATAAATATGGTATGTCTCAGTTCATTCCAACAGAATGGCTATTCATTCAAACAAGGTACCAAGTAACAAATGTTAGGTAATAAAAAGTGAGTTTGGAAAATACAAGTGATGTATATGTTTACTTGGCTAGCATTTACATCAGTTTTTACATCGGCTTTGGTAATGCTAGTTTTAAATGATGAAGAAGTATGCAAATTTTCTATTCTTGCATATTTATGATAAAACTACATACTTTTGTATTTGCTTCAGAAGGGGAGTTCACTCATCGTTCCGATGGCACAATTATGAGATGTGGTTATGGGGAAAATACTGCCAGTGATGGATTGGTTTGTAAGGGGTATTGGACAGATGATCAATTAAATGGAAAAGGTCTGTTTCTTGCAACTTTAACATGCCAGTGGTCAAAGTCTTCAAAAGGTCACTGTGGAGGAGTGGTTTTTTATTCAAACAGCAGGCGATATTGCTTGCCATTCCTATAGAAAACACTCCTCCTCATATACGTTTTGAAGATTTTGCCCACTGGGATATTTAACAGGTTTCATTTGTTCCTTGATTGTTTATTGCCCACTATTCAGTTCTCATCTCAAATACCTTATCGGGGAAAAGTAACTTTTATTTTTGGCAAAGGACTTGATTTTTCCTCGATTTCTTGGCAGACTAATATTTGCTGTTATAAATTTTATTTAATGTTGTGAGGATTTGATAGACAAAACACCAGTAAAAGTTGTGAATTATGGTGAATAAAAAATATTCTGCTAAATTCACTCTTAGGTGCGTAATACCTGGGTGGTCATAGTATACCGAAGGTTCCGAAAATTAATTAAAGTCTTATAAACGTCAAAATTTCCTAACTCCGCAAAAGAATTATACTTCAATATTGCCGAGTCACTTTTTCCACAAATTGATAAATGCCTCTCCCTCTTTCTTATTTTGTCTCTATTTGGAAAATAGTCTGCATTTTTATTAAACAGGCACCATATTACATCCGTCTGGTGCGATATATGAAGGAGAGCTGTTGAAGAATATGATGCATGGTACTGGAAAATATATGTTCACAGATTCTTATGTTTATGAAGGAGAATTTCGTGAAAACAGGTATTTGAACCATTTCTATTCATTATAATGATATGATGTAAAAACATAAGAAATTTGCAGCCAAGAAAGTGAACAGCTGGATGAAAAATCAATTTTTTTTTATTTATTTGCCTGTATAAAAATGGCAGTTGGATAATAAAAATACGCTTTTATCAACCTTCGTTTTATCTAGCAAATTAGTGGATAAAAAGATATTTATGAAACAGAGTGAATAATAGTTTTCTCATGTAAAAACAAAAAGAAATACACGTGTCAACTAAGGAAAACTTCTCCTTCGTTAACTTAGGAAAGTGCTTTTAGAAACTACTCGCTTTTATTCACCTGACCTCGCTTTAATTCAGTCAATCGCGTGAGTTAATGTTTGAAAAATAAAACAATAGGCCCGATGCTTTTACATTTGAATTATTCGGCCAGTGTAAATTGTAGGTGGATAAAAAAGTTCTAAAAGTGATTTATCCAGCTAATTTATTCGCCTCGTGTAACAAGGACTAATTTTATCATGGAAGTTCAGAATTGAAATTCCAGTTTTGAGGAACTTTAATCTCAGGAGATCCCAAATTTCTATCCGATTGCATTTTTGTTACATTTTTCCAATCCTTTCACAAGTCTTAGGCGGGATTTAAGGATCTCAGAAGGTGAAAGATTGCATGATCATTTTAATTCCTTCTCAGGCTTTACTGTACTTTTATAAATGCTAGAGAAGGGTACATTACATGTCTAATAAAATGTTTAAACTTACACAAGAATATATGATAAACTGACCTTCAGTGAATAACTTTCATCTTTGTTGAGAACGTGTATGTTTATCATTTTGCTTTGTACTAAATTTCGCGCATAATAGTTTGATAGTTATTGTTGCGCAAGGTCTTTTCAATAAAGCCATTAAGGTCTTGGCATTGTGAAGTGCTCATTTCATCAAAAGGATCTAGAAATTCTTTGATACTACCATGATAGATTTGAGCGTATTAAAAGCACAGTATAGAACTCATGTACTTCAAAATCCCGAAATTCGAAATTCTGTAATTCGAAAATTACGTGAATTTTCGTGCAATTTTTTGATTTTCTTTTTTCTTTTTGAGGGAATCCGCAATTATTACACGCGAAAAATGATACAAACTTCAAAATTATTTTAGGTTGGTAGGAAATGGTTTGCTCACTGACGATTCTGGTCGTATCTGGTGCGGTAAATTTGATAACAAAAGTGCAAATGGCTTAGTATTTAAATTGAATATGTAAATTGCTCTAAACAACTTCGTAACTCTTACTTAACTTTCATTTAACTGTTATTTATTTTAAAATTATGTATTAATATACCCCATTTCCTACAGCAAACGCCGTCATAGAATAAACAGTCAAATGTTTTTTCTCATATAGATAGTCAACTAACAAGCAACAAGTAAGCAATAAATGAGCCTGTGAAAGAGAGCATTTGTGTTCTTATAAAATAAAATGTGTATCAATTTTTCCGAAAGTTTCTTTGAAATCAAAGTGGAGTTTCCCCCAAAACAGAATTGATAATAGCGAGGTTGCGCTGTAATTTGAATCCTGTCTTGCATTATATTTTCAATGTAAATGAATTCAAACACTGCAGAAATCGAAAGATATTGAACGGCCCATTGGATGTTGGAATTGTAGGTAATTTACTGTACTGTTGATCATATACTGTATCTAGGGGAAGCTACCGTATTTTCTCTAATAAAAGCTTGGTTCATTTAAGCCTCGATTACTGTACTGATTGTGCTGTTACCATCAAACCACTCCAAGAATTTGTTTTCATCAACAGTTTTGAGATACAAGTACCAAACACCTAAAAAATGATTTTCACGTAAACTTTTCCGTAGCCATCGATAAAGTGTTTGTGGTCTGCAAAATTTTGTGAGTGGTTGTGGCGCGATAGGTTAAAAAATCGGCAATGAATTTTTCTGTCATCACACACCCTCACCTCCAGGATAGAATTCGTGCTGCTTTTTCGATCCACACCACCATCCGATAAAAACCGCCCTCCACGACATTTTCCGGAGCTAGGAGGTACTACAAAACATAATTTCGCCGAAACAAAATTTCTTTCTTCTTTTGAATGTTCAGTAAAATGTTTCATTCGCGGATAAAAATGCAGAAAGGATTGAAATTTTTCTTAGTGAGGGACTCTGAAACAGCAAACATGGGACTGGAGTTGTTTACATGATGCGTCATCGATAAATATCTGTAAACAACAAAAAGTGTAAACAGCAGTGTGTGGGTAGAAAGAAACCTATGATGGAAATCATAATTGACAAGAGAGAGTTTTGGTCAATTTGGTTGTTGTAATAAATACTTTCGAGTTCCTTGTGTTAATTATTTAGATAAAAGGATAAATTTGATAAATTTTTGCTTCTCGGAGGAGGAGGAGAGGAGATTTTTTGCACAAACAACACAAAGCTTACAGAATATTCCGATGCGGTGGAAAGTCGATCAAAAAATGGCGCTGTATACCCGAATTAAAACTCACCGTCTGTTTTTGACCTCCTATACGTATCTTTGTTTAATTTTGTTTTCTATTTTTTCATTTTTCATGTTTATGAGTTTGTATATAACGTCAGGATTAGCCGCTACCTTGATATTTTAAAATGAAGATCAAACTGCTTTCGAGAGATGTATCCTGTAATACAGGAAGGATTTGTTTAGATTTTTCACATTTTTATACTATTAACTATTTTTATACTATTAACCATTGTCATATTATAATAATCAGCAAGACAACGGGAAAGATTTTCCTTGATGGGGTGGACATTTCAAATGACTGATTGGGATTGAATTATAGTAATATCAGGATTTCAAATTAGTTCGAACACTGTCCCAAAAAGAAACATTAATATATATATATATATATAAACGATGGTGTTTAAGTTCTTTAGAGAGTGAGCATCAGTTTTAGATTAAAGAGGATTGATGCTGTCATCCCATAGGAATGATTTTTTATTTTTTTTGCAAATTCCTATTCTAAACTCAAGCAACACGAGTTTATTTGCAACTTTATTTTTTCATAATGACGTCATCATCGGTGTACAGTACAACTCCTCGAAAGAAACTTTACGTTTCAGCGTAAGATATTTTATCTTTCGCGAAGAGAGTTGCCAACATTCTTTTGTTTACCTAAACATGAGATTTTAAAAAAGTCGCGTTGGAAATGTGATGACTTCCTGTAACAACAGATAAAACTTTACACTCATTCCTTCGCGGATGCGTAAAGTTTCTTTCCGGCCTGTGCTACCACAGTGGTTAGAAAGGTTGGTTTCAACAGTTCTCTAAAGCGTAACATTTTATCAGTCATACTAAATGCATATGTGACCTGGTTAACAGCAGTTCGAACCAAGACCGGCTGTAAGCAAGGTTCTTTGGTGTAGGGAAGTCGGAAATGGCTCGCATCATGGTCGGCGATGGGTGGACATTGTCGGATGTTATTTCGAAACCTGAGAATTCCAAGGTGTTGGCTGCAAAGATAAATTTGGAGGGGCTTTGAATAATACCATTGCGACCACAGGTATCTAACCATTGGCAGGTTCTGAAGAAACTGCTCTCCAGTGAGTCTGATCACAAAAGTGCATCATCAATTACTTTGATCTTTTCTCGGAGTGGGACGCTGTGATACCCATTCCATGCATCTGATACTGTTTTCTTGGTGTTTGGTGGGATAGATTTCACTTGATGGTAGAGTGTGGTGGAAGTGAACGTGTTGGACATGTACATTCCTAGGGGCGCGTCTGACGATGAGTTGGCAGCAATGGTGTACGTGGTTACTTCTCCGACAGTTGGGAATGTGTTACAAATCAATGCTGAGGTCGATACATGCGCTTCGGCTGAGGAATAATTTGCCTTGTTTCTTTTAACTGACCTTCCTCGTCCTTCCCGGATATGTGAAGACCAACAGAACCAACTATTTTGATGGTCTGATTGTTTGCCGCGTGCATTTTCATGGTTACTGGAATAAGGTCTTTCTTCGTACTTCCCAGGCGTTGAACACATCTGAAACCGGCGAGGCAGCTCTGGCAACCTGTATCAGCAATGGGTTATACTGTTACAGGTTTCGAGTTGGTCACAATCGGACGTGATCCTAATTACTGGTAATCTTCATCCATGATCTGAATCGTTAATGGGAGGAATGGTTGAGACTTCGAGTGTTGTTACTTCCAAGTATTCGTTGATGTATCATAGCAGTTATGTTCAATCGTCGCACAATGGCTGGTTGGATTGGAGACAGAACAGAGGACAAATATAACGCCAGGTTCTTCTACTGATGCAGACTGGTTCGATTGTTTGCTCTTCTCACTTCTAGATCGTTCCTTACTCCTGCACACATGGTCAAAATGATATGGTCGTTAGCAGTATCCACAAGTATGGTTATAAGCAGGGCAGGAGTTCTTTCTTGTTTGAAGAGTTTCATTTGTACCATGACCCGGTAGTCCGCAGTAATAACATTTTAGAGAACTGTTTTGAATTCAGCGTTGTCTGATGCTTTCATCTTGGTATGTTTGTGTCGAGAGTGGGTACTTTTGACAGGAGCAGTTCGATTGTCAAGAAAGACGGGTAGCTGATCTTTTACCAGCTTCCTTGGTCTCAACGAAATGGAATACTTCTTCCAGAGGCATGTCTTGGTTTGCATGCACGAGGAGGTTCACTTGTATATCTGGGTCGGCTATTCCACGGCAGAAGACATCACGTAGGATTTGCTCTGTGCAATCGACATCACGATGGCAGCCAGTGCATTTGATGACATATTTTCATACGCCAGCTTGCCCTCTCAGACGGGCACCAAAAGAGCAGATTAACTCCTCCTGGTCCTGATGCATATTGTTCGCCGTAACCCTTACCACCATGATATTTTCTTCCCAAACAGCCAGCGACTGGATAGCCTTTAGGATGGCTTCTTCCGTCTGTTCAGTCAATGGTCGAGTAGATGATCTTGTCAGATACTTTCGCAGCAGTGGTTCGTCGCAACATTCGAGCAGCTGTACAATCATGTCTCGACCATCTACTTTAGTGAATAAAGAAACAATATTTAAAATAAGAATAAAGAAACAATATTTAAACAAAATATTATTTAAAGAAACAACTAGTTTAAATGAATTTTAATAAATCTTTTTGTAATGTTTTCTAAAATAGGTACCCCCGTTTCACTAATCACAACAAATCGAATTCCCTTCGCAGAAAAATAAAAATGGCGTCAGGTTTACAACATGGCATGGCCCGTGCGTTCTTTGTGTGTTTTATATGTTTTAAAATCTTAACAGAAAGGTGAATTTGGGTTGCCCAGTAAAACTTTTACCAATGTATGATGTTCATAGTAGAAATCTCCTCTTATAGCTTCCTGACTAAAACGTGACATAATGCGGCGCTATTTCCTTTCGCAAGTTAACTCTCCATCTCCCCCGCAATGAAACAAAAACGACTTTCGGGTATTATAAATATTTCATAGGAATGACCTGATTTCAATATGCAGACCAAGAATATGTTTTTTAAAGATATGTGGTTTTTAAAAAAACGTTTTTCTGAGATTAAGTTGCATCACACCTGCTACTACCATTGATAAGTCAGACCAATGATCTACCACAACTCAGGATGCGATCCTTCAAAAAAACCTGTTTTTTGGAATATTATAATTTTTTTGCACCTTTTCACAGTACAACACCACGTGATCCAATCAATTGCTCGAAGATAATGTTGTTCGTTACATTGCCGGTTAGCGGACAGTCCATTCTTGTTGCCAGAAGGCTGTACTGACGACACCAACGAATACATTCATCGCGATTGTATTTAAACTTTGCACTAACTTCAGTCAACGATACGCTGTCAAAGACAACAACATCAGGGCTTGCAGGTACAACCATCGCATATGAATTTGTTTGCAAGTAAACTAACTGACATTTTTTTTCCCAGCTCGAAAAGACAGCATTCACAAGTGTGTATAGAAAGAAGACAAAAAGACAGAAGATGGAAAAAAAGTAAAAGTTAAAGTAAAAATGAATGGAAATGAATGGAGAAAAAAACGGAGAAGAAAAATTTACAGACAAGAAGACACGTACGTGGTGTGGACATTTGGATGGCGACCCGACGACGAGACAACAAACAATGCGCGGCGCAGCAAAAACTGCTGAAGTTGAAAAAAATCCAACAGAGCGGACGAAGATACAGCGATTGGGAAACGCTTTAATTATCAAAGCTTTGCTAATTGTTATTTCAAATTAATTTTGTAACAACCTTAAATTTTACTTAAAATGACTTTTTTCCTCTATACGAATGTTCCTTGTAACGTTTGGGATGGATTGCAGTGAAATAAAATAGGGGGGTGCGAAAAGGAAATAGCAACCAGGAAAAACAAAGAGACAAAGTTCTAGGATCAAAAATTATACACACGCAGTTGATTTTGTTACTTCCTCATGGATGTCATGTAAAACATTTAATAGAGCTGATGTGTGTTGAGGATTTCAGATGGATGTGTTCTCCAGAGATGGGATATCTGTCATGTACTATGTATATGTATATAATCTCATGTTTCTTTTTCTTTTCTTTTTTCTTTTTTCTTTGGCGATATTCGGCTTTTTGGGCTTTTATCTGCAGAACCTGCATTACCAAATAAATTAGTAGTAGTAGTAGTAGTAATAGTATGTCAAAATCAACATTGCCACGTTTCGAACTTCGAATTTCCAGCACCACTATTTATGACCTTGAAAAGAGTATGATGAAATGCCCAAATTCTTTTTGTGTTGGTTGTGAAATTGTTTTGTCTGCAATTATTTAAAAATTATTATACATTACAAAAAAAGCTTTAAAACTCAAAGTAGTCTTCTATTCTCTTTTCTAAAGTTTCATGCAGATAACCAATTATATACTGTCATAATTATAAACTTTCTTATTAATTACTGTCATAGATCGGAAGAAAATATTTATGTTTTTAATAAAAGAAGGCTCAAGAGTTGGCATTAAAAAGTAACAGATTCTATTCTTTTGACTGCCATGGGACGGTCATTTTGGCATAGCCATTGTTTACCTGTCTACTAATGACTCAGAGAATTGTTCTGTTTTTATTATTAGAAGAGAAACAGAAATAATAAATATGTTAGAACCTCTTGTATAAAAAAGTAAGCAAGATTATGTTCAGTTCAGTTGTTTCCACCATTTCGTCAAAGAACGAGTTGTTATCCAAAGTATAATGGTTTACATCACAAATGTTTTTGTTGAAGTTGCAAATGCAACTGGATTGACATATGACCAGGTATGAATTTTGTATTCATTCTGTATGATTTATTTGGTAGTTAACCCTCAATATGTCATGTATAATTTTCTATAAACATTTCCTTCTTTCAACAATTCGGATCAGTTATTTTATTTAAATCATATATCTGTTCCATTCCGAGTTAGGTTTTTGTCCTAAGTTAAACTCGGGATAGCTGCCATCCCGAGTTCAACTCAGGACAGATTTCAACTCGAGATGGAGCATATGTACGCTTTTATTGCAGCTTTTTAAGGTTGTTTTTTTATGTTAATTCTCCTTTTGAGATGTGCATGGGAAAAAACGAATGCCCCATTTAAACTCTTCATTAGCCTGTTACCATATTTCCTTGAATATTACCTTTACAAAAGCTGTAGTTCAGGTCATTTGAAAGAAAGATGGTCACACAAAATCAATTCAAATTTTTGCACCCTCACCCTCACGACTGGTTATTATGCAATCATTTGTCGCAGTGATTTTCATGAAAAACATTTTGTAGATTTTGAAATAACTGTCAGCAGTGAATGTGTTAAAGTGTCCTTGGCACTTATTCAAGGGTAATTAAGTGTAGTCATTATCAAAAACCTGGATAATAGATTTATTTTTCAGGGGAAATCCTTTCGATCATCAACATCGCACATCTGTAATCACTTATCCTAATATCACTTATACCTATTATATCTCAATCCAATTGTTTTACTTTATTTCACATCTGTTTCGAAAGATTCTCTGGAAAGTTGACCAGGGATTTTGTTATTAGATTTAAAAACAAAAATTGATCATCTTCTTCCCATCATAATTTTTGTCTCCAATGCTTTTGTTTAGGCTAAATTTGCCCTGATAGTGTTTGCATGCTTTCCTTTGGGTATGATATTTAGAACTTGTTTTAATGTGAAACGTGTATCGCCAGTCATCCGACACTATTTTTCAATCATATGTGGCATCGGTTTGATATTCCTTTGTTTTGGAAGGTATGTTCTCATTAGGGTTTCTAGGAGATAATTTTATTTTTGTTGTTGTCATAAAGCCAACAGGCACTACTGAGTTTTATTATCATATTGATTCAAATGAAGCTTTAGAACTGTTACTCTTTCAAGTCAACATGAAACTAGCAGATTCAATAGTTTTATTGATATCTTTTGATGATGTTGCTTGGAATGACCTTGTAATCTTTCCTTTTTAATAGTTCGGACTTCTCCAAGTTAAGCAGTTATTAACATCAGTTTTACACTGTTTTCTTTTTTCAGTCAAGCTTTTCATTTGATAGCTTTATCGTTTATTGGATATCTGCTGATGTGTACTGTCGACCAGTCAAAAGTTCACAGGTGAACTTTAGTTTTCCTCTATTCCTTTAGCTTTCCTCTAAAGGCAAGACATCGGTCATGTCAAATGTCTGTTGATTGAATTGGGTTGGTGTAAATTGAAATTTCCATAATTATTGAAGATGAGCAGAAAAAAAACATATAAGGCATAGAAAAAACAACAAATTATTTCTTTGACAATTCCATGTTTAATTAAAAGTAAGCTAATGCCAACGTCCAGGTTGGCATGATCACACTAAAAGTTTAGTTATAAACAAACCGTGTTAAATACTTTCATAACGTAATAAATAACAACAATGGAGGAATTAAAATAATTCTAAAAGCATTGACTTGACCGTGTTATTAAGAATAGGATGGTCACGCTCTATCAGAAGGCTCTCCATCAGTGTGAGTTTGAAGTCATTGGTCTCCTCCGCAAGGATATAAAAATTTTCAAACATAGCAGGAATGTGATAAGAAGTATTAAAATGATCGAAACTGCGTTGGTCTGGGGACCCATTTTGATGTGTTTTCCTGTGAGTGAGGAAATACCAAGATGCTCAGACCTACGAACTTTACAGTGGTGTTTGATTTTGCCATAATAAGTAGCATTGCAGCCACTACACTTAAAACAATAGACAAGGCCTGAGCATAGTATGTTAGGTATTTTATCCTTAAAGAAGAAACAATTATTTAGACACCTGTTAGAAGAGAAAATCAATTTGAGATGACAAAAAAGTAACTTCTGTTTAAACAAACGATGTAAAGCGTGTGTTAACTTGTGAAGAGATAGTTCCTAAATATGGTAAAATAAGAATCTTTTCCTTCTTGAGAGCAATGGAAACCAGTTCTTTAGATAGGTAATTTTTGATGGTAACAATGATAAAGCAATGATTAAATTAAACCATGTTTAAATTTGATAGGTATGAAACTGGCAAAGTTAGTATATACACAACTGAAAGTTGGTTTTCTATATAAATTGGTAACAAAAGAATCACTTTTAATAGAAACATCTAAAAAAGGTAATTCACCATTGACCTCCTTTTCAAACGTAAAAGTGATATTTTGTGCCTGGAGTTAATTATAATCATAAAATAGTCTAACATGTTCACATGATTTAAATAGAACAAAAATATCGTCTATATATCACCTACATTAAGTCGGTTTAAATTCAATAGGCCAATTTTCCAGCCAGATCTTTTCCAAATGACACATAAAAATATTTGCTAACATAGGTCCTAAGGGTGAGCCCATGGAAACACCATCAATTTGTTTATAATATATGCCGTCAGTTAGAAGATTTTTAAAGTCACTCTTAGGAATATGGTCAGGTTCAATGCTATTAATAATAATGTCAACAGTCTCATGTAACGAAATATTGGTATGAACAATGAGTTGACATCGAAACTGGCCATATAGAAACTGTTATTTTGTTGAATAATTTCTTTAGCAAAACTAAAAGAATCCTTGACTGTGTAGTTATTTCTTGTAAGACTGGCGAGTTAAGGTACAAGATACTTGATGGAGAGCCTTAATATGATTATATATAAAAAATTACATTTCCATAATAAATTATGCAAGCATCGTTGAATTGTAACTCACAGAATCGGGCATCACAAATTACACCAAACTGATTGAAGATTATCTTTGCATCTAAAATGATTATCATTTCTTTCACAACTTAGATACATCTTCATTACAGCTGTCACCTACTTATGTGTTATTCATATCAATCGAATGATCATTGATGATGGTTATGTAATCGATATTTCAGGGTAAGTATTGAAAAGAAAGTATAGTTTTCATCAGAATAAATGTGTTATCTCTGTGTTCAGTTGTCGTAGGTCACACCGGTCATTCTCATCAAATCTTCATGAACATGCATCTCCTCCAATGTCTTAAAAATTACAAACTAGTGATGTAAATTTGAAAATGTTTCATTATGTTCCATGTTTTTTTGCGGGCACGATGGATTATGGGAGATTATCAAAAATAAGTTATTGTAAGAACTCATTCGTGTCACATCGTATAATACTGAAGCTCATTACGAAAACCTGGTTTGATAAAATTTTAAGCAGCCTTCAAAATTTCTTTATTATTTTTTCATGGATGTTCGGAGTGGACGAAAAAAATGTCCCATATGTTACACAGTAAATAATGTATTTAATGGATATCAAAACAAGTATTGTTTGGCTAATCATTACGTTTGACCTTATACTTAGAAAGATTCATTTACCCTGTAAGAGACTGTTTTTGAGTGTAAGAGATAGAATGAAATTAAATAGCAAAAGTTGAGGATATGTTCCATACGTTAATGCCCCATATCCTTTACACTTATACAGTGGAATTACACTTATTTCCTAGGTAAGGAAAACCGTTGATACTTTATGTTTCAATACTAATCAAAACCAATTATTTCAAAGTGATCAATATTAAATTAAGTTTTTGCGAATAAAGGTTTTGATGGGAATGACCTGTTGTATAGAATTATATAGTTCCATTGTTAGTACCATTTGCTATTATGTCAAAAATGCTTCTTTTAATGAATCTCTTTTGGTTTTTTCAATAAAAAACCTTTCAGAATACATGTGTTAAAACTTAGAAAATCATAGGCTTACTGCGAAAACAATAAATATATATATTTTTTTTCACATTGCAGTCCACTTATGCTAGCCACAATGAAACTTATATCCATTGGTTTCAGCATTTATGACAGTGAGTTTTATATCTTTCTTTCCCTATCTAAATGTGTTTCCTTAAAAAGTGATTTTGTGACGTTTTCAGCGATGTTTCAAAAGACTACCAACTGCCTAACTTGAAATACCTTTATACATGAAATTATTGCACTGTATAAATTAAAAGGGTAACGGATCCAGTGGGAATTAGATATAGGTTGATCTACCTATAAATTGATCTTTAGAATACAAAGAGAAACAGAAGAAAGAAGCACAGCATGATTCACTTGGTTGGCGACCGTCATTACTTAGTTACATGAGTTACATGTTTTGTTTTAATAACTTGATGTGCGGCCCACCTCCCCAGTACAATGATCATATGGAATTTATTGAAGAAAGATATCTCGAAAAATATAAAATGGTATGTTCTTGCGAGGTTTTTCTCAAGTGTTTTAGTAAAATATTTGGATCCCATACTTTTTTTGAGCAGCTTTTCCAGCTCACGGTAGTTTCGTTTCTCAATGATTTCTTTTTTTTTTTCGTGAGTAATAACTATAATTGCTCTCGTTTAGAAAGGTGATGTTAAAGTGTCTTCCCCATTAGTAATGCCTAAGCCTAATACTGTTATTTCCTCTAATAAGTGCCACACGTGTAACCAAAGCTCAAATAAGAGAGGACATATGGTCCAGAAAGTGATGTTCTGGTGATGTACAGCACTACACAACTCCGGCTGCTATCTTCAACATATAGTTACGTCTATGGTTAGATGTGTCATATATCACAGAGCTTTATATTAGCTAAATGAGGCATGAAACAAAACACTGTGATTAAAAAATTATACTGTTTGGAAGCCTACTCTTATTGTTTATTTTTTCTTTGAACAGGCAAATGTTATCATTCACTCACTTTGATCACATGAGATCATTTCAACCAATGCACAGTCATTATTTTTTACCATGTGATCAAAGTGAATGCAAAACAAACTACTGTTAGATAATTTAAGTTAAAAATACCGACAGTGAAACTTAACAATACCTTATGGGATCTTAATGACAATAATTTTCATGACTTGGTGGTAAAAGGGCTAGTTAGATGTTTGTCTGTGAGAGTTTGTCCATGAAATTTTCAAAAATAAACCACATGTAAAAAAAAAAAATATAAACACATGTATTATTCACATAATAAAGGGGAATAAAATCACATAAAATCACGTGGTTTTGCAACTTTTGGTGCAGCACCGAAGAATGCGATAATGTTAGTAAAGACTCAACAATCACGTGATTCATTCCCTTTAATGTTTTCTGTTGTTGTTTTTCTAAAAAATTTGTTGCGATTTCTTATCACGTGATCATTACTTAGGCACATGCTTTTGGTATAACTTTTTGAGAGTGAAGACACACTATCAACGATATATACATCTATGTATCTTTCTGCACACACTAGGTACCAGCTTTAGTGAAATTCATTTTTGGTTACGGCATGGTGGCATGTTACACATTATTAGCACCTTATTATATCCCAAGCAAACTTGGAGGTAACGATAGCTTCTCATTCTAAAGTGATAATATGGCAAGCCATTATGATTGTTTATAAAGTCAATTGCAAAGCTTTATAGGTACTAATAACGCATGTGTTTTTATGTTCAGTGGATGAATCTTCCTTCATTAAAAATGTGTTTCTTTTTTACTTTATAGATGAAGAAAGGCTGTCCACTTCCAGTTTATTATCCAACATAGTTTTTGCAGAGTTGGTCATTTATTTGATGAAAACAAAGTATTACTCAATATTTTTAATAGGTATACGGAATTTTAATCTCTAAAAGGGCCTCGTATTGACACACGATTGAGAGGTGTGTATGTTCCATATTACTTTTGATATGATCGTCATTTCTGGATTTCAGGTGAAAGTGTCTGTAATATATCTGGTCTTGGTTTTAACGGTTTTGATTCACATGGCAATGCCTTGTGGAATGGAATGGAGAATGTTCGACCGTACAACATGGAGGTAAATAACAGACCTTATGATCTTTTATCGAAGAAGCGATTTGTACTTAATAATTCATTCGTTCAACTGAGGATGGATGGTGTGTGGATACATAAGCACCCGTACAAATCAACTAGGCTCATTCATTGGTGCTTCATGTGTTACCATTTTGACCCTACTTATAGGTGCTAAATGTTTTTTTCCTTCGACTTAAATTTTGTAAACGAGTGTGACATCACTGTCGAGACAATTAATAATTAATCAATCAAATTGGTCGGGGTAGAAAGACTAAATTTTTCCCCGACTAAATTTAAACCCAACATTTTTATCCCCGATAAGGTATTAAAATCGTTATTGTTTGGTTTGAACCTTCCCCCCTAATAACGTTTAACTCCTTATTCCCCAGCCGTTTTATTCCCGATTTTTATTCCCGAATTTTGTGCCCTTAAGATCTAGTTATTTATGTTTATAAAAATAATTTTAAAAATGGCGCAGAAGTTTGGTCCGTTCACGTCTGGAAAGAAGATTAAAAAGACATTGAAAAGAGGGTAAAAGAAGATCATCGAACTTAAGTTTAAAAGAGTTTCTTTGAAACGTTTATGTATCATGAAAGTAACGTCCCTGTGCCCGGAGGCGGATCTAGAGGGTATGTCGAAATTTGTGGAGGAGAATGTTAGCTATGAAACAAAAAAAGAAAAACGTGCAAGTAATTACATTGGTGATACAAACTGAAAACAGAAATAAGGTTTATATGCTCCTCCACAATTTTTGACATACTCTAGATTTGCCGCTGTGTACCTGTCCCTGATATTATTGCTCAGTTCTTCTTCCTCCAGGTGCCATTGTACTCAAAATTTTGTGTTAAACATAAAAAGGAAGATTCCCTTTGAAATCAGCAACATTTAATTGTTCTGCATGAAAATTGAAGCACTTTCGAAATTTGGTCCAAATGGCCCTTTTTTGGCAATAATACGAAAAACGACTGAACGTGTGTCTACACAACAACAAAAACGAGGTGAAAGACATGGTGTTTACAAACGATAACTCACCGTAAATTACTCGTGTCAACGTAAGAACAAAATCCATTTCTCTATGTGAATCATTCAACAATCTTTACTTCCAAAACATGAAATGGCAATGCCAGTGCCAATGACGTCAAAAATTATAGCGTTCTTAAATTTAGGAAAACTTTAACGGTAAATTCTAAAAAAAAGTAACGTTGTAAAATCGAAAAAATCTGAATCAATTTTTATGTAATTTTTGAAATAACGAAATTTTTACTGAACCACTCCTTTAACTGGTATTTATTTGATATATCAAGAAATCAGAATATGTCTTCACAACTTTCAAAACTACTTATACCTGAGAGAGAAGGACTACCTGTCTCTTTGAGGCAAAGAAAGTATAAGGAAAATGTTCTTTTCTTGGCTATAATTTTAAGTTTATCCTTTTAGTGAATTAGGTGCGTAAAAAAGCGTATACGCATCAAAATATCTTTGAAATAAATAATCAATTTTTTAATAATCAACGTGTTGCTCTATCTGATTTTTATCTAAAATTTCAATTTTTTTGCTGAAAAAATAATTCTATATCTACGAGTGTGTAAATGTGTATCTTTCCGAGTGTGGAGGGAAGATGTGTAACTATCAGTCTGACTTTTATGTACAGGTGAGTCAGAGCATAAGAGATGTAGTCCAATCTTGGAATATTGTGACATGCGTATGGTTAAAAAAGTAAGTGGGATATGAGTTATGGTTACAACGGGGTTAGCCGATTAATTGAACCGATTTTAAATTTTTATTACAAATTGAATAATTCTAACGGTTAATTCAATCGATTTGAAGATTTTGCCCACTGGGTTTTATCTTGTTAAGCGTTACTTTTACATGCACACCGATTTTAACTATAAATACGTTGAACTGTACATAAAATGCATATAAAAAAAGAATGTCTTCAATATCTGATGATATTTCACTTTTCGTTTGACGATATTTCGCTTTGACGATATTTCGTTGCATACAATTTTGATTGCCACGTTCCCAAGTCTACAAAATGGTGGTTACGAAAAAAAGAGAACATTGTATTGACGTTAAGTTTGCTGTGACGTCACATGAGTGACGTTGGAGAAGCTGCGATTGTGTCGTGATCAGTGACCTGTGAAACATTGCAGTAGCGCAATCTACAAAATTATCTTAGGTTTATTCCATTGCTGTGTGTATGGTGTTGCCGGAAGTGTTCATGTACTTTTGCAGGCAGTTTCCAGTTTTAGTACAAGCACGCCATTATCTCATGATAGTTTCTTTGAATGCTTTCCTCATGAACAGATTTTTAATGACTTTTAAAGTCTTTTGTTTTTAAAACTTTTTTGTTTGAAAGAACGAGGCACGACGTATCCGCAAACTCGCTTAACTTTGACAAAAATAACAAAGTTTTCACCACAAACTAGTGATGTCGCATCTAATTACTTTAACTTATGCATGAATACACACTAAAAAAATCGCACAAACTTATGATTATTTTACCGAACCCTACTTACTGGCTTCACTGTTTTTTGTGTTTACATTTAGATGTGTGTACGACAGAGTAACATATTACCCACTACTAACCACGTGGTTTTTTTCTTCCTTATGGCATGGCTTTTATCCAGGTTACTATACGTTCTTCATTCCGTTGGGCATTGCGGTTTTCATTAGTCGGAAGGTATGTGTTCATGTATTGCTCGTTGATCAATAGAAACGCATCTTGAAATCTCTCGACCAATCATTTTTTTATCTAGGCTTTTGATTTCTGATCTATCTATGTAGATATCTTCGGGCTAACTTCTCCGGTGGTGTGAAAAGGCTTTAGAAACCGTTTGAAATATCGAAGCCTCAAGCAAATTTTCTAAGAATTGCAAATCTTATCTCCATTATGTTAATCTTTGCATTATTTATAAATAGCGTTAAAAAACGATTTGGTTTTATAAGAATCAACCTGAACTACCACTCGGAGTAACCATAGCAACAAAAATTACATGATTACTGATGCAGATCGATCTTAGTGATCCATCCAAACTGTAGTTTATCTTTATCATGGTTCGTACGAATCTGGAAAAATGGTTGTTTTTAAAAAAGAGACTTTGATTTTGAAAATCATGCTAAAGCCTGGTTTCGATAAAGCGGAAAATTCCGCCCGGTACAAAATCTAAGCATTCTGGTTGGCTGTTGGTGAAAATTGAACAGAAAAAGTAGAATGCTATTCAACTTTTTTTCTGTCCGCGTGAAGAAAAACAAAGGAAAGGAATCCCCATTTTGCACATGCGGAATTTTACGCTTTACTCAGGCAAAACTCAGGGAATTGTTTCTCTGCATCAGCAAAAAAAATTCTGCATAAAGTTTGAAGCCGTGCTAATGTTCCACTGGTTAAAAATATATACTGGTATTGGATATTTTTGAGTAATTTGAGTGGCCATCCTGCGACAGACGTTTAAGGTGGTAACCCCCTAAAAACTTAAAAATGGCCACAAATTTTATTTGCTTGGTACGACGTAACAAATCGTGACCACACTTGATGAAAAAAAATGTTTTCGGCATCTCATGAATAATTAATGTGCTCCAAACTATGACTTTCTTACCAAAACGTCGCTCTCCCGCTGCCCATTTTCTGGAAGAGAGGCGTTGTTTGAAGGGCGGTGTGTCGAACTTAAATGAAGCATAAGAGACCGGACCGTGAAATGAGCGACGAAAATTTGCCCAAAAATCCATTTGAAGGAAATTAGGACTATTGAATTAAGAATTTGTTGAAATTGGTCAATATTGGGCGGATTTGACGACGCTCATTGCATAGCGGCAACTGCTAATAACATTTCTGCAAAGTAGCAACTCCATTCCATCAATATTTCTTGAGATATCTTGGCCAGAGATTCTGAAATACAATTTCTGAGAAATTTAAGTTTAAAAAAAATTAACAGAAATTTCGAGAGCTTTTCGAGTTTTCAAGCCCGTCCACGACTTCTGAAACAACGACGACCCTACGCCATCTCGTCAAAGGCAGCCGATCAACGCGTATATAAACCCTGCTTATAAGAACTCGTGGCAAAATATATCACTTTCACAGGAATCTCAGGGAAAAGCATATCTTTTTCAAGTGTATTTTTGAAACAATTCAGAAAAAGGTGAGGGAATTTTATTTTGAAAATCTTATACGAACCCTGTTATGACCCGTGAATAATATTTGTTTTGTGCAGTGCTGACATCATGAATCAGCATATAAAGCTCATGTCAACGTCCTATTGTTCTATTTAGTTGCGTCGCCTTGTAAGGCCGTATTTTCTTCGTTCGACGGCACTTAAAATGACGTACGACACTTTGACGTTAATTCTAACTAGACTGGTAGTGAATTTCTATTCTGCTGGATTTACCATGATGGACATGAAAGCGACGTTAAGGTTTTGGAGGTAAGCCTGTTTTGTTTGGTTGTTTTCATTAATTTTTATTTATGTATTTTTTGTTTGTTTGTTTTTGACTATCATTGTAGAATTTCCCATTCGCATCAATATTTTGACTTTTATATACATCTTTTTATATTTTTTTAGAGGGGCGTACTATTATGGTCACGTGATACTAGTAATTGGTCTTATTTTGGTTTTGGTTTTAACGAATTTGAATGGTGATCGTCAAACGTTCGATAATAATGCAGTTCACGATAAAAAACAGAACTGTTCACACTCGCAATAGCTTACAGATTATTTTATTTGAGTGTTATGGCCTAGTCAACAAATATGACCTCGTTGTTAAGTTCTTGATTTTAATTATTCTACTGGGGAATTGGAATAATAAGTGACTATTGCTTGGTAATAACGCTATGAAATAAGTAAAATAATAAAATACATAGAAACGAGGCGATACTTGATAAGTAAGCATTAACACTGTGTTTAAAAAGAAATTTGGGAAAGGTGTATTCATAGCGAGGAGAAATTCCGAGATGAACATCCTGGTGAACATACGCGTTTGTGGATTCCATACACACGCAAACAACATCACATATACTTTCCCATCGTAATACTATCTTCACCTTCTGTATATATCGTTCATTTTTACAGCTGGACATCTTAGTTTTTTATCTGTGAATATTTTATACTCGGTGCGAAGCTCGATTTTATATACATTGATTTTGTATGATCGGTGTGAAGTCCATACCCGGGGTAGATATTATTTTTAATACTCTTCACAACATTTCAACCGAAAGAAGTGAACAATCTCCGGGCTTAACTGTTCTTCCAATAAATATAGCTATCTCTATAATACATTATACACTTACCACAATGCAATGCAATAATTACTCGCTTTGAGTTTGTTGGTTTGACCATGTACTGAAAAGTAATGTTAGTGAAACTCTTTTGCTATTCAATTTGGATATTTTTAATTTGTATTTGCAAGGGTGTCCCCGTTTGACAAGCAAAGGAGCTTCCCATTTGATTTTTACCTTTTGTGAAGTCACTCCCAAAACACCCCAAGGGAAATCGGTGTTTAGGAAATGAATAGTTTGTGTTTGACATTCCGTCTACAAAAAGATGTATGCAGTATAGGAACAACGTTGAAGATTATTTTTAAACCAAAATAAGTTTCTTAAAATTAAAACTTCTGAGCTTCTGGATTCTTAAAGACAATGTGTTGTTATAAATACCGCCGGAGTCACCACCTCGTGCTGACATCATCATGACCGATGCGGATTTTGTAAATTCTATGAAAACTCATTCAAAGCAACACAGATATTTATGACCAACGATAATTCTTGTCCATGTGCTGAGATCATTATGTCAAATTTCGCTATATTTATAACAACACGTCTTAACTGTAACTTTCCCAATTATTCCTATCCAAGCCAGGAAAATAGTCTTATTTTGAATTTTTGCTGGAAAAGCTGTGGGCAACCAAACTTTTTCAAAAGTACTTGGCTGGAAAAAAATTAATTAACTAAGGGTTTTGAAAGTATTGTCTGTGTTATTTCCACCATTTCAAGGGCATGTGGAAAAAGATTTTGAGTATCGTGTAATGTTCTTTGATCGTTCTTCTTTATGCTTTGCTTATTACGAGTCTAATTTTTTTCTTTACCTGGCGATTTTATTTATAGGACTCGGTAGACTGCTGGCTGTAATTTGATACCTAGCTGTATTAGTAAGACTGGAAAAGCACGAGTTTTTCTAGCTACTAGGGCTGTGAAACCGTCACATTTAAGAAAAAGGCTGCAATTCTCTCAGAAAAAGTTATAAACCACCATATAAAAGTACTTTTTGATGGCCACACAGAAACTACAAAACGAATTTGGTATGTTACGGAGAGATTATTCTATTGATTGATGACAAAAACATCTATTAACAGGTATATTTTCTTGTCTTCAGCAAGATTCTTGATTTTACCTGGATATAGGATGGTTGTTTATTGGCCTCCACCCAGAGCGATATGGCAACAGGAATCTTCAACAAATAATACAGATTTAACGCGTAAAATTCCCAAAGATATATTGCTTGTTTTACTAACTCTAAGGAGGAGCGCGTGTGGTTCATTTGACATTTTCTTCAATGTTTCCCTTTGAAAGCCAACTCGGGAAATTTTCCAGACAAGAACGTAAAACGAAAAGATAATCGTTCTGACAATTTATTTCATTGATTTTCATGACTTCACAATCACATATAAGTATTCTTATGTCATAATTCAAGATCTACTTATTGGAAGAATTGTATAAAGTTCAGTTCCTCACATAAAAAACGCGAAAATTAATTTCTTCTCTTTCGGCTGAGAACAACAAAAAATCCAAACTGTGCAAACTCGGTAAGAAACATCGAAAGGACTCAAAATTCAAATAAATAAAATTACATTGTGTACAAAACTTCATGCCATTAAAAATGTACGTCTCGTTTATGCCTTGTACTTCTGAGCAGCAATGTCTGCCAGCATTTTGTTGCCACCGAGGAATGTCAAGCCACCGATTAGTGCCAGCAATTTTAAAGTATGGAACATGTTCTAAAGAAAAATAATATTAAACATAAGACAGGTGTTCAATGAATGTTTATTGGTGGGAAAATATTTCAAACCAGCTTTTAATATTTTTGTTCACATTACAGAGCAGTCAGTATCCTTTCGAAATATTTTATATTTTTTATAAGTTGATGATTAACATAAGCTCTATGTAAAAAAAAAAAATACAAATGTGAATGCACTTAAGTTCAATCAACAGAAGGATAGAAACAAGAAAAAAAAAACTTACGTATTGCACCCAAAACATGTAATAAAGAACAAATACGCCAGCTAAACCCACATGAAATATCAATGCTGGGACAGTGAATTGAAAGTTTGATAAATTTGCACCCACTTTGATCCACTATAAACGAATAAAGAAAATTATGATAATTTTTGGTCACATTCTCTATGTTTGAAGATAATGAAAAAAGTTAACTACACCCACCATGCCAAACATTACTAATAAAGGGGACAAAACCAATGCAGTAAATGTTGTTGATACAATCTTGGCTGGTCGTTTCTCAGGAACACGGAACATATGCTAATAACATAAGAATGTTCTGTGAATGAATACAATGACTGGTTTGAAAATATAGATTTATAATGGAAACATAACCGTGCGGGCTGGCTGCATATTTAAAGAGGATCCTACCATATAAAATGATATTCGGTAAAAATACTTCCTCAGACCATAAGGAAGTTTTTTGCAGTGACAAGATGGCAATCTAATTTTTTCCTGGTTTACAAGTAAATGACAAATTTGTATTTTAGATGGCAGGATCCCTTTAGTACTGACAACATGTTTAAAAACAAGGTTTGATTGCATATTTGTCAAGAGTTTTTAAGTATTGACAACCCACTTATTTTTCTTTGCTCCTCATTCCGTCCTAGGAGTCTTCACAAAATTTCTGACTGCATAAATATAATCATTGGAGCTTTCAACAAACTATTTACACAAGGAAGTGAAACAGGCAAAGTGAAACATACCTCAATAACAGGTTTAGGTTTGATAATACGTTCTTGACGTTTTGTGGTCTTTGGTTGACCAGAGAAAGACAGCGAAACATCACCCTAAAATAAAACAAGCTTAAATTAAATTTCAAAATGATTAGATGAAAAGCTTCCCTTTTACATTGCCAGAGATTTTTGGACCGCATCTTACAAGTTTCCTGTCCTGTTGTGTTTCGTTAGGCCTCATTATTAGATAAGGACAGATAGAGAACATTGTCATCCTTTTGGGTAATGCTTGTTAAGAATGTTGATTTACTTAACAGGCGACCATAAAAAGGTTTTGTACTATAGCCACCATGTTGACTGACACAACCATTTCAAAACATTGTATCAGCTTCGAATAGGGCTTCAACTGATTGATGTCATTTTTTTGAAGATATGCAAGATAATAAAAGCCAAAGTAACATGAACTTACCAAAACCCATGTAATAGGGACTTGCATAGCAGAATCACCAACTATTAAAGACTAAAGAGATGCAAAACTTCAAGAAACTGCAATCAAAAAATGAAATACAATCAGAATACATAACATAATGTACTCAAGGCATGAAGCAACAATTCATATTATTAATGAATGCTGAGATTAACTTGAAGTCATTTTTTCTGCAGCAGAAGAAGCATTATCATAACTGAACACCAATTCAAATGCTAATTTGTGATAGCCGCAGGGACAAATTTTTAGGTCAATAAATCGAAACTCTTGCAAAGCAGGTTACGGTAGAACACATTTGAATATAATTTTGTATATTATATTTAATATGAACAAAAATACTACTACAGAAAAACAGCTATCAATTTTAAGGAAGTCCCATTATGATTCTTTTCGGTTTCACTTTCAAATTACAAATCAAAAACACCAGTGAGAAATATATCGAATCAAATCAAGAATCCTTATCAAAAATTAAGGCTTATTAATATTAAAAGTACTTTACAATCCATCCCTCAGAGCTATTTCTTTTTCTCTTGAAATAATAGAGGTAATCATTAAGTAGATTTTCTACTTTCATATAAGGAAAATAACAAGTCATTAAAAGCAGCTAGTGGGAGACACGTTGTCTTTCTGAATAAGAAGCAATAGTCTCAACCATTCATCATCATTAGGAATGAATGTTCCTTATGTAGCTAGAAGAATGGAACCTGAAGTATAACTTACAATTTTGTACTTTCCAGACAAATTGTTGAATGAGTCTTTACCAGTAGCTGCAACGTCCTAACATAAAATTGCACAATAACATTATCAACTCCAGTGAAAACCATAACAGCGTGTCATTGTTGGAAGAAAACTGAGCTTACTAATGTGAATTTGTAATGGTCATCAGTATCAGGTTCAGCAACAAAAAATATTTCTTGTTGAGTCGCTTCACTGACCAGTCGGATAAAAGTTTGATGTGCAGTCACCAAGTTGCCACTTGCAAGATCTTTCAAATTGAAAGTCATAACAATTTTCTGGTGATAATCAGCATCAAGAACAGCTGATAACTTATCTGGATAAGACAACCTAAAAGAAATCTGGACATTACAAAAGCAGTTTTGTGAAGAACATACCACTACATGAACCTGAAACAGTTCAGACATTCCTATGTCAGCATTAAACATCAGACAGGGATAACTTATGTCATCATTAGCACAATCAAATTTTGATAACCACAATCTACACACTCAAAACTTACTTAGTTATTTTAGATAAGACAGCTTGGTCTTTGTCACCAACAGCTATTTCGACATCCTCAACCATAATACGAGCAAGAACTTTTGCATTCACACTGAACTCCCCACCAAGAGCAAACCGCTTGGAATCCTTTTCCACTTTGACAGTTACAAGACATTTATGCATTCCTCGAGTAGGTGATTCAGCCATAATGTCAATATAGAAAGAATGTGCAGCAATGTAGCCACGTGCAACATCACCATCGATTATGATGTAGTCATCCTTCTCGGGACTCTTCTGAAATGGTCTATTATCAAACAGGGTGACAGAATCATCAGCAGTTGAAAATGACTTGGCTGTCACTCCAACATCAGGGATAGACTGATCCAAAACATTAGTAACTCGAACCTAATAAATTTTTTTAGCTAATTTAACATATAGTGAGTTTAACAATACTTCACTTTCAGTGATTTATACAACTTTATAGAAATAATCTTTTTATTCCACCTAAATTTCATTAAATACAAATATATTGTATGGAGCCTTCCAGCAGAAACAAAACCTTTCATTCTGTAACTGCATTATGCTTCCAAAAAAATTATTTAGGCACATGGGAACGAATGAGTAACTACCGAGGCTGTCACACATTAGCTATAGGTGCCTACACCAAACTAGTGTTGTCATAAGCAGTAAAGTAAAGACATTACCTTGAGTAGAGAATTGTCACTTGTGATCAAACTGGATTTGAATACTGACACAACAACTGGAACTTGATGCTAAAGTGTGAATAGTTTTAAAATAGTTACCTAACTAAACTTCAAAGGTAAATTCTGAAGCAAATTAACAAAAGTTACCTTGTTGGCTGCAAGTGCATTCAAAGCAGTTAACAGATTATGAATATCTTTCAAGGAGTAAACATATTTTCTTTTAATAACATAATTAGCAAATTTCACCACCTGATCCTAAAAAAGAAAGCCTTATTACTTTATGTTGCTGGAAAAACAAGCTTATATGAAATCTATGAATACAACTAAAAATGATCGTTACCTCAGTGGACAAGTTAGATCAACATCAAGTGATAGTCTGAACTATCTCAGGGCAAGGATAACTTATACATCATAGGTAACTACCAATGAAGTTCAATCAGAATTGAGCCTCCAATTCAGGTCCTTTACTTAAAGTCACTGTGTTGTTATAAATATAGCTAAATCTGAAATCATGATGATCTCAGCAGATGAGCATGAACAATAACAATAGGTGAGAGACAAGAAAAGGAATTGTTGTATAGTTTGATCTTCATAAAAGTAGCACATGAATTATTGTTGGTCATAAATAAATAGAGGATACTATCTTCTTTTAGTGACTTCCATAGAAGTATTCCAGCGGTATTTATAACAACACATCGCCTTTAATACTAAAGTGGAGCACTTTCGGTTAAAGAACCTTCTTTCTTTTTGGAATTAAAATATAAAACATAACAGAAATATAAATTATATACCATTTAAAGTTAATGAACTGCTATAAATAGAACTGAGGGTTGCAGTGTGCTGCTGTTACCAGTGGGAAATGTTTTTGAACAATAAGAAATTGGTCTGGAAGGAGCAGCTGACTTATATCAAAATGGCAAACACACAAGCTAAACAAATGATTGGCTATTGTGGAGATTTCCTTGTAGAAAACTACTGAATCAGATTTCTCACGAGCTTTATAACAATTCTTTATATTTAAGCAATCTCCTAATAATGTCTGAAAATGAAAAAGATCCAACTCATTGTTGAGGACCTGAAACTTTATTTTATTGTCATATAATATCTATAAATTATGACAAAATAAATTTGTTCATATCATCCACTTAAGATAAAGCAATGTAATTACCTCTTTCAGTAAAGCAGTTTTCTGCTGATCACCCAACCTCAAAATTCCACGTATGACTTGTGCTGTTACATCTAATCCTCCTTCGAACTAAAACAGTAAGACAAAAATAAACAAAAGAGCAAACATCACTTAATAATCAGTGTTAGTCAATACAAATAAGTGACAGACTTACTTGTAACATTTCTCCACCAATTTCATCAGCTTGTGCAACAATATCCTGCAAAGTTAATCAATCAGATTACAGTGCATCTTCATTTATCTCAATAGGTTGAACTTAAATTCAAGATTAGCTGTTTGGGTAAGCAGAAATTTTGGATGATCGAGTATGAGATTTTTGTCAGAACCAATCATATTATTGTCAGATGAATAAGTCCCAAAGATTCAATGGAAAAAGATTTAAAAAAAAATGCAATGTAATTCCATAATACATACTTCAACCATTGAAACGATTGGTTTCAGATCTGGAGAATTGGGTAGTAGGCTTGCAGCATAAAAGGAAATGGCAGCACTAAAAACAAAGTCACAAACTGTTTAAACCTTTACAGTTCATTTACGAACATTAAAAAATTGAAAGGAGGCTCAGTGGGACTGTTGAATTTATCACATTATTGCAATAACAATCAAAACATTTTGTATGCATCATAGCCTCGATGACACTTATGAATTGACAGAAAACTCTACCTTGCTGGAGTGTCAACATCCTTTGCAACAGTAACAAATTTCTTAACAGTACTGGGGTCAACAGTTACTCCAAGGTTAACCATAGCAGAAACAACTTGAGAAAAGCTGATAGAATCAGTGTCATCCTGGATCAAACCAACAAATGATATCTTTGGCACACCTTTACATTTCAGTGTTTTCACAATTTCAGAAAACTGGAAGAGTGACTTAGCATTGTCTTTTTCTACTTGATCAATGGCCAATTGGCACAGACTTTCTGCATGGTTTACTTCCTTTCCTAATGCTCGAAGTCCAGTAACAGCATAATAAGCAGATTCCAGATCTTTATAGTTCTGTTGAAGTTTGATAGCTAATCTGTTTTGTTCCAACTGAGTTAAACTATCAGATAGGATGCTACAAATTCCATACTTCAATGACAAGGCAAAGACTAAAATATAAATTTTATGAACAGTTTTTATTAAGAGAAGTTTCCTTCTAAGTTTAAAGTAGTGGGAAAATAGGGGAAATATTTTCAGTTGTATTCTAAATAAAACATGAAAATGAAATTTATCTATATTTTCTTGCGTACGTTAATCATACAGTGCTATTCCCTTTTGCACCCCATGTTTTTCACTGCATTACATTGCAAACGTTACAGTGCTATTTCACTTTCGTACCCCCCCCCCCCCCCCCCCAATATTATTGATGATTCTGATACAGAATTTCATGCCGATTAATAATCACATAAAAACTTGGGTCTCAAAATCAACAAAACAGAAGTTATTGGCCTTTAAAGATATCTAAAATGTAGGCGATCAACATCACCACTCGCGCCCACCATGTTGGAAGATAAATCGCAATGCGAAGACCTGGTTCTCATTAACAAGTTTATTTTAACGCTCAAGAGGAATGAATGTTAAAATACTGAGACAACTTTTCGTTTTTAATAAATCACGTGTCTTCATCACACATGGGGTATAGCTGGGCTACTTGAGACCAAAAGTGGAAGTATGAATCTTTAAACCGTTGGTCCCACATGAATTCAGCCAGGTAATCGGGAATCATGTCACGATTTGTTGGGCCAAACATATATTTAAATTTTGCTTTAGCACCTTGCCACATTGCCTCCACATGGTTCGTCGTCACTCCAGTGTTAGGATCAATGAAGTTATACTGATGGTTAACAACACCATGTTGAAAGCCTTGCTCAGCAATGCCATTGTAGGCCGCCGACGCGTCGCTCCATATTTACATGTTACGTCACAACAGAACATCTTCTTCCCCTGTCGGAAGAAGTATTTCGGTCGCAGCGAAATATCGGTGTGAATGAACTGAAATGATTATCTTCAAAGAATAAAAATTAATATAAATTAAGTACCGTCGACCTTAAAGTATCTATGAAGGATTGAAAAGATCCAGATGCAATAAATAGTGTTGAGAAACTAGGTCTTCAGACACAACGGAGATGAGCTGCGAAGTAATCGAACTGTCGAGACAGATACTTTCGGGATCTTTAAAGGCCAATAACTTCTGTTTTGTTGATTTTGAGACCCAAGTTCTTATGTGATTATTAATCAGCATGAAATTCTGTATCAGAATCATCAATAATATTATGGGGGTACGAAAGTGCAATAGCGCCGGAATCTTTACGTACATCATTTTTATTTCAAGAAATACATGTTCTTGGACATTATTTTGACATTTTTCACTATTATATATAGCTATTTTAGTTCCGTGTAAAGTTTGGAATGGAAAGGAATAAAAGGGTGCGAAAAGGAAATAGCGCCTTTTGGTTGCCATCATCAGTTGTAATGAAGACTTAACACAATCATCAGAGTAAATCTCCAAGGAAAGGGAAGCAAAGGAAAGTAGCATCGATTTTTGAAGAAGAAAAAAATATAATTAGAGGTAAATTACGCAAATAAAAGTACACAAAACTGCCAACACTCACCCACGAGTATATAATACTTGAATGCCATGACTGCAGCCATTCAGTTTCAGTGCAAACAAGGACCACTTCAACGCTCGACTTTATGATTATATTAGAGTCTGGGGACTGGTACGTGTCGCGTGGTACAAAGTTTCAAATGCCATGCGCACGAAGCAAATTCCAGTCATCAATTCGCAAAACCTTGCATTTTCTACTAGTTTATAGTTCAAAATTAAAAAGATTATTCTGTAATCGTTGTAAGAGATACATCTAGTGTATTATTAAAGTAGAGAGGACATTTTCAGCTAATGTTCCAGCACTAAAAGACTTAAAATTGCAATGATATAGATCATACTCGCTTTTAACCGAGCACTTTCAAACCGAATAGAGGTGTATGAACAGGACAGCTCATTGACCTTGGTTGAATTCACGTGCTTCAAAATTATGTCTGTGAAGATTATTGAAGAAGAAGAATTTTTATCGGAAACATATTTGATTGAAATTGCTGAAGATTGTCCCGAGGAAAGTTTTGGTTACTTTCAAGAATGTTTAAAGAAAGATGGATTAAAGATACACGTTGGAGAAGTTGCAGAATATCGCTTCATTACAGTGAAATGTTCATTTGGGAAGCTGTGCTCACAGGTTTCTGTAGCTATGATATTTTGTTCTTGTACAGAATTTGTCTCATTTATTAAGAGATTTACGTATACTTTTTATCTTTAGAAGATAAAATTTGGGGTAAAAAAGAGGTAGAGGGGGCTCGCCACTCTAATAGCAGTAGGGCACATATTTTTACGAACGGTGTCAGAGTCAGCACAACTCCTCCTAATTATAGATGATTTTCAATTGTTAACATGCTTTCAAGGCACTATCTAAATTTTAATTTTGAGATTGATATTCCCTCTAATTTGCTACATTATAAGGTAGTTACATCTATGTTCGACATGCTTCTATTTTCGACAAACGTTAATATTGAAGCGATTAATCAACGAAAAAAATTAAAAACATTTAAAAAGGAAGCTTACAGTAAGTACTTTTGACCCAATAGTTTAAATTTGAAATATCGCTTAATAATTGGGGGTAAATTCAAGATGAGTCTGAAACCTCTTTAAACAAATCCAAACACAAAAACAACGACCGAAATGATGAAGTTGTTGATATTCACACGTGCTGTTATCGCCACATCTTGTTTACTACTGGAACAGAAAGATTGGCCATGGGACTCCAAATCATGACTTTTAAATCCCTGTTTTGAAAGCAGATTTCCATATAGGGGAAGTTTTCCCTTCCCCGGTACGATATTTTGTTTTCAACATGCTTAACAACCAGCTGATTATCAGAGTTTGTTTGCATCGTGATGTAATAGTTATGAAAATGTTACGAGTAGCTTTAAGGGTAATTAGCGGTAAAGAAAAGAAATATCACCTCTAGTGTTTCCTTTGGGATTATTACGACACTTTTTTGCGATATGTACTTTGTTATTCCACTGTTCCGTGTTTTATCTCTAAATTGTTTTGAAAATTGTTTTGTCGATAAAAGAATATATGGTTGAACACAGACATATCTTCCCGTTCCTATTCTCCTCCATTTATCTATCTTCAAAGTAAAGTAATGTCTTTATCTTCTTATTACTAATGTTGTTTGGATATTGTATTTCATATCTTACATCCTTTTGAACATAAATTAGGTTTCCTTTTTCATTTATTGGATTCTAAAGTTGTTTTGTCGAACATAGATGAAACTACCTTAAATGCTATTGTATTACTATTGCATTAACACATTATCTGTAAATGACATATCCATTTATCTCAATGGCTCTTCATCCCCTCCTCCGACAGTCAACTTATTAGTTAATTTACCGCTAGAGATACATTAAGCATTGCTCTAACTTGCCCACTGGCCAGCATGCGGTCAGTCAATGGCTCCTAATGGGCTGAATATGCTGCTTTCAAAGCGCATCGGAGTGGAGTGAATTCCTTTATAAGTTTATCTATAATAAAGATTAAAGATAACTTATAGGTATTATTTACGGGTAATTCTTTTGTTCTCTGGATAGGATTACCTGTAATTTTTACCTATAAATTTCATGTTAGTTTTTTCCCTTGGACAGTCACATATTTGGGCCATTTGAGCCTCTAATGTTTCTTAATTGTTTCTTATGCTACTGTTAGTTAATAGTTGGATCATCCTCAAACATGTAGGAAATAGTGTTACGCGCGTATTATTTTTATTATTTATTATTTTTACTGTAACTTGTTTTTCTAAGAAAGTTACAATACAGCTTATTGAACAACTTTTCTAGTAATAATTCTGTGACCTAATTTATATTCAAAGCCTTTATTGACTGGTGGCCTCGTTGTAGAGTGCTCACTTCCAGTGTGTGAGGTCAGGGTTCAAATCCTGGCCAAATCATGCCAGCAACTAAGCCAGCAAAGTTTATTACGATCTCAAACGAGATGTTTTAAAAACCTAAAATAAATATTTTCCAATTATAAACATTTCAAAAATACTTTGGGAACAAAAACAAAAATAACCTTCCCTCATTTTCATCGTAACAAAAATAAAGGCCAGTGACATGCAGCCAGAAGAAAATATAAATTAATTGGATTTGTCTCTTTTAGAGTTACCGAAACTAACTTGTGAAAAATTCTGAAATAGGAACATTCATGCAAACATTAAAACTTAATACAAATATTTTTGCTTTTTTGTTTTATTTTAAATTTGAATGTGAGGCCTCTATCTTTTATTTGTATTTTATATTTTATTTATTGCTTCTTCAAATTTCCACAAGGAGTGCTTTGGGAAATGGTTCAGAGACATTTCCAGACAACATGGAGGAATATCCTCCAATGTATATTCGCACTGTGTTAGCTCCAGACAATTAAGATCGATCGTGCACATCCAAAATAGAATGAATAGGGTGGTTTCCATTGTCAACCAAACAAAATATCAGAATGTCATAGCACATGAAAAAAGCTAAAAGTGAAACCATTCTACTTTCATGGTTTCATCAGTTTAATGTAACTTAAGTATGTTTTTCAAAAAGATCTTAACCAAGCATTTGTTATAATTCAGGCAAAATAAACCCGTTTTTATTTTTTTGGGGGAAATAAGGTTTTGATTATAAATTCTCATGCATTATTATTAGCATTCATTGTGATCATGTGTGTGTTTGAGGATGAACGCACTATTAAGTAACAGTAACCTTAAGTATATTTCCACTGTGTACTTCGAGAAAGCCTTGGACTTTTCTTCTTACATGGTTAAAATTTGTTCTTTATGCATTAAGTGTGTTCCAATTTCGTTGTACATGAAGTTTGTGTTTCTTACTGATTTGCACCACAAGAAAATACTCTACCACACCTTTGCCATACAAAAACTGAACTATCCATGATGCAGACAATTCAAGTTAATTTGTGCCTTTATTGATAAATCATTGATGATTCTTCTTGCAGGGTTTTTAATTTTTAATGGTTAGTTCAAAATTTTGTAGTAATGCTTTTTTGTTTCAGGCTGAATTGCTGGAACTTTTGAAGGAAGTAAATGGTCCTGAAAAGGTACATTATTTGTTTTCTTTTTTTATTGATCATGTATGTTTTGATTTTTGATGGTAGTTTATGATATGGTAGACCACAGAAGTCTTGGAGTGAAGTAGTAAGGAAGGACTAAAGAAGAAACAAAGTAACCGAAAAAATGGTAGCACATATTAAAGAATCCATCATGATGATGATGATGATGATGAATGCAGATCTTGATATTTTTTTTCAATCAGATTTTTTGGTTCTCTTTTTCTCCAGGTGAAAGAGTTCAGTAAAGTCGACTTGAAAAAATGTTGCGGTTCTGATACGATACAAAGATTTTTCACACCTTCAGAACAATTGCTGTTGTTTGAAAATATATTACACCACGTACCTTTTAGCAAGGTCAGGAAAATTTTCTTTGTCAACTGACTTTTATTAAGAAATACTGGGGTTTTTTTTGCAGCAGTTCAAGTTCAAAGTTCAAGGTTTTTACTTTGTGCCAAAAATTAATATCAACCTTTTTTCATAATTTTTCACTTGAAAAACGTCCCAAATCCACCAAATCCCATATTAATCAGATTTCATCATCAATTCTTTAGCTTGTCAATATTTCTTTTAAAAACAAACTTTATATCCTTTTCTTCCATTTTAAATTGAGGGTCATTGTCAATTTTAGTGATTCATTGGATTCTTTGCAGGACATTTACAATTGTTATGTTGTTTACATTGTTTTCACTGTTCTTACTTTCTTACTTGAAAGTCTACCATTTTCTGCCTATTATTTATAATGTAGGAGCAATTTTTGGCAGATGGATTGAAGAAATTCGGTGCAAGTGAATCTATTATCACAGGATGCTTGCACTCAGAACCAAAAGTCATTGAGTCTTACACACCTATGCATGATAAAACAGATAAAAAGGAATTATGGGAGAAAGTCAAGAAAAATCCAATCGTATTTCCAATCCATGACATAAAAGATTACTATGGTAAAAACTTTGAGTGTTGCATTGAGACTGTTAAATAATTATTTGAAGATGCATCAGTATCTCCTAGTCATTCTTAATCCCACCTAGTTGTGCCAATCTATGTCTATTTATGATACGAAAATAATGTCTGTCCAAATCAACACCATGATTAAAGTTCCTGCTTTGATTATTCTGAATGTGCTGGAAAGGAGGGGCATACTGCAACTCCTTATCATCTTCATAATGTCTGTTTTGGACTTAGTTTTGTGCTGACTGACTTCCATGTAACTATTTTGCTAAATCCTTACTGATTTTTTCCCTTTATTCCTTGCTAAGGAAGACCATTTTTCAATCATTTTTATCCCTACACGACATTCCATGATACGAAATGTATGCAGATTGCAGATAAATATATTTAACAAACAAATGCTTTTTACACTGGCCAGCCCATTTAACCGCATTATGTACCTTTACTATCCAATGTATAACTGCATTACATTTTAGGCACCGAAATAGCATACTACTTTGCATGGATGAATTTCTTTACATGGTCATTGTTTCCAATTGCATTATTTGGAGCCGCACTGTTTTTGCATAGACCGAAAGGTATTACCGTTGATGACAGTCCATATTTGCCAGCATATGCACTGCTGATGGCACTCTGGACAATCATTTATTTGAAGGTAATACACATGCCATTCCAAGATGATGTTTTTTTGTGTATTATTTGCATTTGACTTACTTTAAGATAATCATAATATTTTATTTGGATGACTTGAAAGTGAATGTGATAATGAAATAGTTGTGTTATTTCTCTGGGGTAGTTACCATGATAGTAGCAGGAAATAATTTAGAATGTATTCTGAAAATATCAAACTAGTGTTAATGTTATCATTGAAAGACATGATCCATTGGTGGAATATCTTCGGTTATGCAGTGAAACCTGTATTAATGACCACCTTTATAAAGCAACCACCTGTCCAAAGGGACCATTTTCAATGTTGGTATTTAGTATAAAACAAGCACATGTATACAACAACCACTTATCTAAAGTCCCCAGAGTGGACATTATACACAGGTCTGACTGTAGTTAATCATGAAACAAGAACAGAAATTACCATAATGAAACCTTCCTCGACAACATTTTGTGTTCTGCTTTCTTAGTGTTGGAGGAGGCAAGAGTCTGAATTATCGTTGATGTGGAACACTTCTCAAATTGAAAAGTCTGAAGTAGTACGTCCAGAATTCTGCGGTACGCTTCGAAAGAGCCCAATTACAGGAAAATTGGAAAAGTATTTTCCATCTTGGAAGCGACGGATACGTTACTTAGTCAGCCTGTTGCTGTCACTTCCATTTCTTGGATTGGGTGTCGGTGCTATGATACTTTCACTCAACTTAAACGGATACATCAAACATAAAGAGAGTCCAATTTATTTTGCATCACTGTCACACTACGCTGAGCCGGTAAGTGGATATTCTTATCCCGCTGACTGTTATTCATTCGTAGAAGCACCTTATGAAATTCATGTCACCCTCCGTGTTAATAAAGTGGCTGTGTAAATTTGAGCAGTATTAAAATATTTATATGTAATAAAGGATAGTTTCCATTTAGCTACATTTTCCCCTTGAAAAGCTCGAGAAGAATTTTCTCTGCTCAAATATGGATTCAAATATGGCTTCCTGAATACAAGAAATTACTACTTCTTAAGGCCAACCTTAAAAATATCTTTCCAGTAAATCGGTCGGGTAAAATATTTTGAGAATAAAAAAACAAATCAGCCAGACACAGCATCATCTGCTCATCTCCGTGTACCAAAGATAGACGTTGACAGTTGACTGCGGATGATTTCCCTGCACAGTTTATATCATTCATCTTGATTTTTTAGCATGTTTAATTGTAAAAATAAAAAAAATTAGATTAAAGGTTAAATTTTAATCTTGTTTTAAGAAAAATGGTTTGTTTTGAGTTTGATGCTCATCTATTTTTTCCTGTTAATGTTTGTTATGATCTTGTGACCTTGCTTTTGATTTCCATTTTGATGTGCCATTTGTGCAAAATCATTTTTCACACATATTTTTTTCTGTACAGTTGGCAGGCCTCTGAATTTACGACGGCATTCAGCTTTTGACGTCGTAAATCAAAATTGCGACGGCAAATTTTTGCCGTCACCGTTTTTTTATCTAAAACACTTAAAACAACACAAAAAAATCAGAAAGAAAGTCTTTAGATAAACATTAAACTCTTCGTTATATCAAATTTTCTTATCTCGTTTTCTAGTCATTTATAGAAAACACTTTCTTCAAAAGTTTAAATGAATAAAAAACTATATGCAGAGTAAATATTTGTTTTCTTTACCAGCGGGATTTCCATTAAAAAATCTGCACGCTTTTTATGCGCGCTGGTTTTATGTTCGCGCTTTTGAAGCATTTCCATTAAACCACGCGCGGATTTTAAATTAAATGTTGTTTTTCAGGTCATGGAAATTCCGTTTTAGCAGTCTCAAAAGCAAAAGGATTTTTTTAGTGTTTTTTTACGCCATTTCTTTGATTTAAAAACGAAAGAATGTTCTCACAAATAAATACACAAATGTTTTTATTAAAAAAGTATTACATTGAATGTTTCGAATTTTCTAATGTCATTCAAAAACTCATTGATTTAAAAACAAAATGTTCTCACAAATGAATACACATGTTTTGATTAAAAAATATCTTTTGATAGAAAAGCCATTTACGTAATTTCTTTGTTTTCGAAAATTATTGTTTCTTAAATGAAGTAATCGCGCAGTATTTATTCAATTGCTTCAGAAGAAGTCAGACGCAATGCCAAATAGAAAAAAAGTTTAAAGTTGGGGTTTCAATAACCTTGGCTTCGAGTGCAACGAATACGGAGAGGTTAGTCTCTTATTCTACAAGACATGTCGTGAATATTACTCTGCAAATGAAATAACTGAAAAAACTTTCATCAAATCAAAAGTGGATAAGTTTGTAGCTGGAACAACGATCGTTAAAAAGAACAATTTTTCTGATCACGTTAAGAAAAGTGTTTCCCATTTGAAAGCTGTCAAAGGTTTGAATGAGCCTTTGGAAAGACCTTCGCATCAAACCTCTATTGTAACCTGTGTGAGAGGAATGAATGAAATACTGAAAGACCAGCTCGTCATGAATTCCAACTTGCTCACTTTACCGCGATTCATGGCAAACCGTTTAAACTGTACTCGGACATTGCTAATTTTGAAAAGGATGTTCACAATGTTGACCTGGGTAATAGTTACTTGACTGACACTTCATGTTGTGAAATGCTAACTTTCTTGAGCAAGTCTATTGTTATGAATAACATAACAAAGCCGTTAAATGATGGAATTATTCGATACTATAGTGTACACAATGATGGTTCTAGTAGTGCTAAAACTATGGACAAGAAGGAACTATTCATTATCAAAACGGTACACAAGGGTGAAGTTTAATGTGATGTCTTTGGAAGAACCAGACGAAGCGAATGCAGAAGGATTGAAATTAGCCTTAGAAAATTCGATTTTGAAACTAGGTTTAATCATCGAAAGAAAAGAAAGAGGGGTAATGTTTATTTCATTTGTGCATAAATAAAGCTTTTTAAAATTCTATCAGTTTTGTGTATAATTATTGTCATGTAAATTTCAAAGCTTTTTCCTGAGAAGGTTAAAATTTAGTCTTTTTTTAATATGTCGTGAATCTTTCCTGAATGTTTACTTAACGGACTTTTGTATGATAATATGCTGAAAATAAGTAAAGTTCAAGTGGGATTACTTATTAGTTCATTTTTTGCTCCTTTTCTTTAACTGAGGCCAGGTGTTTTTTTTAGCTACTATAGAGAAGAAAATCTCTGCAAAGACTTGAGGACACACACAATGATTACTTTTTTCAGCATGACTATTGTTTTTTTTATTTTAGATTGGACTGTGTACTGATGGTGCACCAGTTAATGTTAAGATGCATAACTTAATCAAAAATGAGCTTGGTGAACATTATTTATTGACTTTATGTCCTGACCACAAAATAGAGTTAGTCGTGAAAGACGCTTTTGAATTATCTGATCTAAACAACAATTGTAATACTGACTATGTCAACATATTTTATCTCTTTAAAAAAGCAAACTTAAGATGGAGACTTTTTAAAAGACAATCAATATTTGAGGGAATACCATACATCCGTTACAAGCGGCCAAGCGGCACTTATTGGGTCGAACATTAATGTGCTGCATTGGGTTCGCATATCCACAATCTTCTGATTTTTATCAATCAATTTTAAGGAATTTTAACAATCAAATCCTTAATCCACATAATCTTCAAATCAAAAAGATCGTACCTAAACTTGAAGGCTACAAAAGTGATGTTTGTGATACAAAGAGAGTAGTCTTTGAGGCTATAAAACTTGATGTACTTCGTCTTCTTGAGCCTGAAAGTAAAACACTGCAGGAAGCTTCTCTTCTAACACCAAAACTTTTGTCTGTTTGTCGAAACGGAATCAAAAGTTTTGAGAAGCTTCTTTTACTATTGAACAGAGATGGTAAAGATGCTTTCCATCGTGATGATATCTTTAAAACAGCGAGTGAAATATTGGAACAGCTTTCCGATAATGAAGATGATATCATACCAGAGCGTCGAACACGAGCGGGAGCTGCAGAAAATCTGAATAATCGATATTGCGAGTTTCATGGATATCTTCTCAAAGGAGATTTAGAAAGAGCTATGGAAATCAACTCCGAGGAATTCAAAATCATTCTCGAATCTTTGATAGAAGCATTGAAAACTTGGCTACAGCCTCTATTGGATAATGTGTTTAGAGCCGTCAGCACGATTCTTGATTCCGAATCGTACAAGTTCCTTGATATTGATATTATTTACGACGAAGTAAAAGTAATTGTGGAACATTTTAAGCCTTTGCTTCTCGCCAATAATCGCCGTACCGCTAAGTTGAAGGAAGAGCTTGATATTCTCCATGACCATATCAACAGATATGTTTCAAAATCATCAGCCGAAAAGTGCAGGCCAATTATTTTTCACATTGGCAACGATTTGGGAATTCGCAACTTATTACACATTCTAGAAATATGTCTTGTTATTCCGTTATCCAATGCTGAGTCAGAGAGAGTCTTCACCTATATTGCTTTTAGATGTGCCATGTTCTACTTGCCTAAAATTGAGATCACACGCCTAAAATAACATAAAAAAGTTATTATTTCACCTCGTTTGGACATAAAATAATAACTTTTTTATACGCTCATTTTGAAATGGATGACAAAATCAACCTTATGGATCACTCATTACGTTACAAAAAGGATGAAAGAACGTCGTAAAAGTTAAAAAAAATTAAACACAGCTAAAACTTTCTGTTTTCATTCATTCTTCTACGTCACAGACAAAAATACAAAGTAATGAAAAAGAAAAAGATGTAGATGAAAAAAGATGTGATTATTTCAAGAGAGTCACTTGAAAAATTCGACATGCAGTGTAATGGAAACGAGCCTTTAAGTACTTCAAAACGAAAATAGTTAGGTTGCTAATAAATATAAGATAAGAGGCCCTGGGGCCTGAAGGTCAGCGCGGTTGGGCATACCAGAAAAGTAGTACACTATAACACTTATAACACAGATAACATTCCACGTGTATTTACTAAATTTCACAACCTTTCTCCTGCAGCGGCAAGAACTACATTCTATTCCGAATTTGATATCCTTTATAACTGTAGATTTTCGAGCTGAAGTCCTTATACTGGAGTATTGAATACAATTGTTCATGTATTATGAACTCAATCTATTATAAAAAAAATGTTAAGTACAATGTGACAAAATATGTGCCAAAGTAAAAAACTGAAGAATATATGAAGGCAACTGAAGAATATATACTTCTCACGTGACAAAGATAGCAATGAGCAATGGAAATCATTTTTTTGGAAATATCTTAAAGTAAAAAATCTGGTCAAGTTCAGATAAGGCCGATAAGAAGTTCAAAGACTTCGGACAAGTTAGGTAATTCTGACAAGGTCAAGTTTTGAGGAGGAGTTCTGGCAGCGGATACGAGATAATACCAGAGATGATGCCACCAACAAAGGATGTAAAATTTCTTTCTTTTGGATCATTTTTATCAAAATAAAATGATAAAGTCTTTTATTCTCGGATTTGCTCTGACAAGTTCAATAGAAACTCCATCACAGTGTCATATTTTGGTGAAATTTATAAGAGTGTATTAGGAAAAAATAGAATTTTTAGTGCATAAACGAATCGGTTAATACACCGATATAGTCAAAACAACAAGAACCTTAAAAGAAAGAAAAAGATAACACTCCTTCATGGGAAAGAGATTACCCAATATCAAGTTTCGTATCAATATCAATTATTTTCCTTGATTTATTTGACTGTTAATATTATTCCAAATTGTGTTTAGGGGTGCTGCTATTTAAGTTTAATTTTTGTCATCCCCCAACAACCATCATTATCCACTATCTAAATTTTCATTCATGTTTTTTTTGTTTTTAAAATAAAATTAGGAGAGTAAACAAGTCTTAAGTTAACCACAAGACCGGACACCTATCCTACCCAGCAATTTTTAAAAGTACAGAAACTGCCGCCACAACCAGGGTCTCTCTCTACTCCATATTATGTGTGTGGTGTGGGTGTGAAGTGAATTTATATAGCTAAGAGAACGCTATATAGCTACCTGTTTTTAGACACCCAGGAAATATTTTGTGTATTTTTGTATTTTCATCAACAGGGAATTTGTGAAAGTTTAAGTGTGTCACACTTAAAATTTCACAATGACATATAATGACACACTTATGTCATTATAAAAAAAAGCAGTAAGAATTTTCTAACCTAAATTAAGATTGCACATTTTCTGTATTTTAGGCCACACTCACAATAATTAAATTACTTTATATAACTTGTAGTGTACCATTCATACATTAACCACGGTTTGTGGACAGCCTCTATTCCAATGTTTTGCGGAATCAGCCTACAACTGTGGACATCTTGGAATTACGTACGGACGTACAGACGGACAGACGTACAAACACTAATGAAAGATCAGCTGCTTTCCGCGCTGACCAACTAGCTAATTCAAACAAGTTTTTTTTTTTCTTTCTTTTCTTTCTTTTCTTTTCTTATTCTTATACTTTTAATTATCAGGGTCATATCTTTGCTGCCGACAGCCCTTACTATGGATGGATGATTCCCACAATTCTTCATTCCATCGTCATCAATATACTGAATACATTATACCGGACTGTGGCCACTTTCGCAACAGATATAGAAAATCACAGGTTGGTAACTTTTTATTTGTGTGTGTAATTCTATATTTTGTTGGAAGGTATCAGTTTCTCCAAACAGGTGCTGGCGATTTACTGAAAATTCCTATTATACCGTGAAACGGACACAGACACCTTCCTATAGTGGACACTTTTTCCAGGAAGGGACACCTTATCACTTTGAAGTAGTAACTTTCACTTAACGAACACCTTATACCGGTCACTTTTCTTTGGTCCCAATGGTGTTTGCTATAGAGAGGTTTATTTGTATTTCATTTCAATTATAATTCTATTTATTTGATTTAGTCATTGTGTTTACTTTCAAATAAATTGTCTTTGTTTTGATACTTTTATTCAAGGCAGCATAATAATTTCACCACATTTTGATTTGGGGGTTCATGTGTCTTAAGAGTTGTTCTCAATAATTTTGATACTCTCATACAAAAAAAATTCTCATCAAAGGGAAAGTGTTGAAGTGTTGAAATAAGTTTGGTTGTATTTAGGACTGAGCACCAATGGAGCAGCTCGATAACAGTGAAGAGAGTTTTGTTCGAGCTGTTCGACTGTTATTTATCTTTGTTTTATATCGCATTCTATCAGTTGGATATTATATCGCTGAGGAGGGAACTTGTTGGTCTGTTTTGGGGTAAGCTTCTTATACTACACACTTTTAATAAGCATTTTATTGGCTTAGAAATCCCAGAATGTTTAGCATATCAGAAACGTAACTGAACATAACAGGTTTTAATATGTTTGTTGTCCATCTACCACTGACGTTTTTATTATTATTGTGTACACCTAGACTTACGGTGAGAAATGGACTTAATTGACTGATAAATAAAATCATGATGGTTAAAAACAAAACAATTGTAATTAAATGCAGTAATTCTATTTGGAATGTTTTTATTGCATTTTTACAATATTTCCTTGGTATCAAAATTCGATAACTGGACCTTCATTTTTCCATCTTTTTTAAATTTCTTTTCTGACTATTAAATCTACTAGTATTTTTGTCTTTGTCATGTTGTGTTAAACTGTTTCCCTATCTTGCTACAGGTGATGAAATTCGCCGTGTTGTGACAGAATCATTCCTTCCATTTGTTATGGAGAAATATCATACTCACCGACAGATGAAGAAACTTGGTGAAGCAAAAAAGAAGGACGATCATAATGAATTTGAGGTGTCTGTCATTAAAGTTTTTCTATCTTAGCCTCCCTTACAACAAAAGTACACATTTTTCTTTGTATAAGTACCTGTAAAAATCAAACAGGAACATTTGTGTTTATTTTGTTATTAAGAGCCTGGTACTGAAGTGGTGCTTATTTGATGCTTATTTGATAACAGAAATGTATTCCCTCAAAACTTCCAAAACACTTCCCGTCTCATGGAGCCAGAGCAAGTATAAGGGGCCAGGAAAAAATTTTGAGTAGTGTGGTGCTGCTTATCTTTTGAGCTTGTAGTTCAATGGCTAGAAATGACAGGAGTTTTGAAATTTTGAATTTTGAAATTTTCAATAAAATTCCCTCTTTTTTTTTTTTAGGTTTTGGAAAATCTGTTGCTGGAAGAATATGAACAATTTGATGATTATATTGAAATGGTTGTTCAGTTTGGTGTAAGTAGTTGATTTTTGAGAAAGTTAGGAATAATATTTGACTGACAATTTCTCTTAAATAAATTTTTACGTTTTGTCTCTTAATTGAACTATTATGTAATATTACATAATGTTTTTTTTCAATAAGAAAAATTAAACAGTGAATTTGTGAGTAACTACCTGAAACGTTATTTTTGAACAAGAATTTGCTACTAATTGCACTTATAAAAATGTTTGCAAGGAAAATATTTGATCTGAATTCAACAACATATACACTCCTGTTAATAATTGTCTTGTTTATTCTTTAGTATGTGACATTATTCGCATCTGCATTTCCATTATGCTCCTTCATTACCATACTCTTCCTGTTTTTGGAGGCAAGATCCGATATGTTCAAATTACTATTTTTATCCAGAAGACCGATTGTTCGAAGGTATTTCATTAACCTTGCTAAATTTGACATCTGTTTTTTATATTGATTGTCAATCATTGGCTAGATTGGGGTAGCAAATTTCACAAAGTTTCAGTGGATTTTCTTTTTAAACAATCTGCTTATTCTAAAGTCAAAACGTCACCTACAATGTAAAGGCCTTATCCAATAGGCAGAATCGTCCATGCGCACTTGGCTTTGGCGGACTTTGCACATGCAACAACACATTTTAAACCCTCCCCACCAAATAAACATACACCATACATATCCAAAACCGGTGGTTTAGCTGCTACCCGTCGAGTCAACACTGGTAGCAACTATGTACTGTAACTGTTAAGTGAGTAAAGTATTTTATTTGATAGCTAGCTACGGTGATACGATAAAATATATCAGCTAGCTGGAGTTAGCTGAAATAAACAGTTAAAAGACGTTTTGGAGTTCAGAATTTCAAAAATAAAAACTATGAAAGCATGTAGCTAATCATTGAAACAAAATGACCATTCCTCTTAATGTAAAACTGCAGGTACTTCTTCACTTCTCGTTAAAACCTTGAACATAAAATGAGTTAGATGGTGAACAGGTTATCGAGAAACCTGTAAAAACCTCTATAATATGAATAAAGTCACAATTTTAAATCTAGTTTAGTTGATGGTGTGATACTTACAACATCATGGGGTTTCTTCATCATGTAGAACTACAACAAAAAATCGTAATTACAAAACTAAATTCCGTTTAGTTTTTTGGATAGAACTGTTGTAAGAAGAAGAAGTTCTTCCATTTTTTCCCTGTAGGATGTAGAATATAAAATGATCAGATGTCTTTCGATGAAATGAGAGAACGTTATTCTGCACGCGTCTCCTCTCTCACGTTCAATAGTCTGTGTTAATTGCCTTGAACTACTGTGGTCTATATTCCAGCCTCTAAAACTGCGGTGAAAGGCTACAACTAGTGACAAATTCACGATTACGGAATACAAATGCTAATGAAAGATCGGCTGCCTTTACCGGCACTGACCAAAAAATTCTTGAAGGAGGGATTAGAGTGACTTGTTGTATGAGGTACACAAATGATATACGTAATGATGTCTAATGTGTTGGAAGGTGTTGGACGGTATTAGCTTTAGTTTAATTAGCATGTTATTCGTAAATCTAGTTCAAGAATTTAATCTAAAAGAATTATTAGTATGTTCTTGTCTAGTTGATTAGATGGAACTTGTGAAGGAAGAAATGACATCTCATCATCGAGAATCGGAACTGTTTGAAATTCTTGTTTTACACGTTGTTTTTTGTTTATAAGATCTGAGATTTGTCCAAAAATTAAAATATTAACACATTTCAACGTTGCTCAGACATCTGAAATATTTTTTTCAGAAAAGTTCTCCGAGAAAAATCGACTTTTTCTTTTTCGACAATAAGGCTTACAAACATAAAAAGGTAATAGAACTTCAGTTCTAGTAAAATAACTTCAACATCTCAACTGCCTCAAATTCCTCAAATTCCTCAGAGCAGACAAAATACAGTGGAGCTTTTAAAATACAGCATAGATTTTAAAATAGCTCAATTAGACTTTTTCACTCAAGAACGTAAATAAGTTTAAGTCTCAGTTTCTTCTGAAACATAAACACATTCAGTGAATTATGAGTTTTTCGAATTCAGTTGAGAAGCTGGTGTACCTAATTTTCTATTACAGTCTTCTCGGGGAATGGAAGGTGGGTTGGGGAGTCCAAACTGCGATCTTCGATATTAGAAAACTTTAAAATTTTGGTTTCTTTATAGAGCGAAAAGCATTGGGGTGTGGTTTAAAGTCTTAACTGTTATGATGGTGCTCTCCATGGTTACCAACTGCTTTTTATTTGGATTTGCAAGCGAACAATTGGCGAGTTGGGCACCGGAGTTTTACGAAACGCACACTGATGGAGATCAGTGGATTAAACCAGGATATGGCAGGTACGAAAGTTTGTGTAAAGTAAGGCTCTGGGTACAAGGTTGCAATTTCATTTTACTGTACAATACCACCTTTTTGGACAACTTGTCGTCGAATGTTATCAACTAACCGCCATGAAAATCAGGTGTAGAATCCCCAATCTCCCGAATTTAAAAATTATTTTGCAGCCACCCGGGGTTGACTAGAAAAACAAGAGCTAATTGAACCCGCAAGGGATCAGACAGTTTGTTCGAATTAACGAATATCCGAATTAAGTTAAAATCAAGAATCATGCGCTTTAAACAGGAATTTATAATTATTTTTGGCAGTGTTTTTTAAATTGATTTACTCCGTTTTTGTGTAAGTGTCAGTTTGTCCTCTGATAAGGGTTTTGCGTACGACTGGATGGTATGAAAAAATAAGAATACCAATTTTTTTCTCATTTTTCTCACGTTTCCCAAATAAAACCCAGTTTGGTGTAATTTTTTCATTTAGATACGTAGTTGGTGTGGTGTTTTCTGCAGAGCATGTGTTAATAACTCTCGTTTTGTTATGTCATTTCTTCATATCGGATACACCGGGTCCTGTAAAAACGGAATTGGCAAGACGTGATTACTTGAAACAGGTTGAAATAAAGAGTTTAAGAGAAAACTCCATGAATATTGAATAAGAATCTGGTAACCAGTTATGTGATAAATATCCACTTTGTTGTGAGCAGTTTTTGTTCTGTTTTTTGTGTTATTGATGGATCCTCATCAATCCGAAATAAGTTTAGTTGAAGTGCTATTTTCTAAAACTTCAGGAATGATAAAGAATACGGTGACCTATTGTTTTCTTTAGTGGTCTTGTAAACCAACAGGAAAGTTGAACACATAATGAATTACAATGGAATCTCGATAAAGTGGACAGCATTGATGCATTCTATAGAGACTATGAGAAATTGCCTATAAATGCATCCATCCGTACATGAAGTATGTTTCCGTTGCATGAAGATGTCCGCTTTATAGAGGTTCCGCTGTATCAGGTATTCCTAAATTAGTCTGTACCCCGTGGTTTCCGTTAATGGCTTATAACGATCAAATGTGTGTAACTACAAGAAGGGGATGTTTTAAAACAATAGAAAAAGTCATAAGCGGAAACAACAGGGATGCAGGAATACTGAATAATTTCCCGTTCCCATAATTCAGTTTATTTCTATTTCTATTGGTATCCCGATTGAGTTTCACAAGTTTCAATTAATATTTTTCACTGGCATTTAATGACACGGTTCAATAAACCCAAATCTAGCAATTATTGAATTGTGAACGGCCTATTCATCACAGATAGTTCAACGAGTTCTGACGTCAGGTCAATAGTTTGGATTTTCTGTCTTGACTGCATTTTCGTCTTCAATGTTTGCATCGAATAGAATTTTTTAATTTTTTAATTTTGAGTTTTTCTTAAGCTTGGTTTCCAATAAAGTGATTGTTGTTGCACAACTGTTGCACAACACTTGTTGTGCAACAATTTGTTGCACAACACTACGTTTCCAAAAGCGCGGCAAAATTAAAAAAAAATTCTTAAAGATGGCGCCTGTTTTAAGTAAACAAACATTAGCCTATTATAAAATCGCACTTTGCGCGATGTATGTGTATTATAATTACACAAAACAAAGAAAGATTCTTAAAAAACGAAGGCACCGATTTTGGGTTCGTAGTATATACCAACAACGAAGTTCCAAAGGAGCATTTAATACTCTTATCCCAGAATTAAGGCTTCATGACAGGGAGTTTTTTTATCGTTACATTAGAATGTCTCCTGAAAGATTTGATAACTTATTGTCAATTGTCGGTCCAAGATTAGTGAAAAAACCTTGCCCAAGTAGAGACTCAATCACTCCAGCAGAAAGATTGATGGTTACCTTGCGTTATCTGGCAACTGGGGAGTCTCAACAGAGTCAATCATTTTACTTTCGCTTGGGAAAAGCTACTGTGTGCAATATAATTGCTGAAACATGTTCAGCTCTATGGGAAGAGTTACAGCCTCTGTATTTAAAATGCCCAACATCAGCAGAAGAATGGGAGGGTATTGCACATGGGTTTGATAAAAGTTGGAATTTTCCAACATGTATTGGAGCTATTGACGGAAAACATGTTCATATTGAAGCTCCAGCAAACTCTGGCTCAGCATATTATAACTATAAGAACTTTCATAGCATGGTTTTGTTGGCCATCTGTGACTCGAGTTATTGTTTCTTAATGGTTGATATTGGTGCATATGGACGTGATAACGATGCTTCCATATTTCCACAATGTGCTTTTGGAAAGGGATTTGTTAATGGGACTTTTGATTTACCAGAGCCAAAGAAAATAACAGAAAGCATAGCACTACCGTACACACTACTGGGAGATGACATATTCCCATTAAAGCCATGGCTCATGAAACCTTTTCCTGGGAAACGTATCTGAAGAAACGTAAAACGAACAAAATGCAAAACTCTATTGAAAACGTCCAAGTATAAAAATCCTCATTGCATTTGTAGATCAGGATATTGAACTTTAAACAAGTACTGCATTATTTGCAATTTAGCCATAGCATATGTTCCTGGGTCTTTTTCTCTAATTGCTACCAATTGCGGTGCTAATGAATTTAAAAACAAAGTTACTTCATCAGATTTGTCACCACTCATAGCGCTATTAATATTTTCCATTGTCTTAACAAAGGACTCATGAATTAAATCTTCATTTTTCTTCACTGATGACTCTACTTTTTGCTTTTTTCGAGAAGGTACAGATGGTGTTAAGTTATAACTGGTGTCTGTGCTGATTTCTTCATCTTCAAATGATTCAGCAGCAGCAGTACAATCTTTTGCTGTAGATTCGTCATCCTCCACATCTGGCACATTAGTAGTGGTTACTCTGTGTTCAATATATACATCTAGCCACTTTAAATGTTCAAATTCCTGCGAAACAGCTGCTGCTGGCCTTCCTGATCCAGAGGGAATACTTTTAAGCTTTTTTAAATATCTTCCATAAGCAGAGCGAATGCTTTTGTATTTCTCTGCTGCTTCACTTGCTTGAATATTAAAAGCTTTCGCTACTTCTCCCCAGGCGTTGTTTTTCTTATTTTTATCCTTAAAATCTGCTGAAAACTTGTCATATAAGACAGGAAACTTTTGTACTTCCTCCATAAATACTTTCTTGTCTACTGCATTCGCCATTTTGATTACTGTTGTGATTTCCGACAAACCGATATGAAGAACATTTGGAATATTTAATCCGAATCAGGCGAAAATTTTCCGATTTCGTTGTGCAACAGCCGAATAACTGTTGCGGAGATAGAATTTTTTCTATCTCTGCAACAACGTTGTGCAACAGATCTCATGTTGTGCAACATACCGCTTGTCGCGCAACACCAGTTTCCATTACTCATGTAAAGTGTTGTGCAACTGTCGCACAACTGTTGCACAACAAAATTTAGGCTATTGGAAACCAAGCTTTAGATTTTTATTTATCGTTTCTACGTACATGTTTTTTGTATTTTAATTCAGATATTTCAGGGAAATATACAAGAAATAGATTATAATTTCTCGTAAGAAATTCAACCACACGTAGTTCACACCGAAAAATCTTTAAACTCCTCTTTGAAAGAAAACGAAACTGTCTTTTTCAAACAAGAAATAGAATAAAATATCAACAAAGTTTCGATGGCAATCCGTTTTCTATAAGTAACAATAGATCCGGTTTTGAACTCACCACCTGGACAAATCTCAACCTCGTACCCAGGGTTTCTTGCCTTTTTTTATACGGACGGGGTCCGTATATCAAAAAGGCAAGAAACCCCGGGTACGAGGTTGGGACAAACCTATAATGCTGATGGTGCGATGTGATTGCGCGAGTTCACCAATATTGTTGTCATATTGAGTACCACGTGTAAAAATTATTGAGGTTACATCGTTGCACTGGTTGACATGACGCCTCCTAGAACAACCACGTGTTTTGGGTGCAGATATAACTTGAGAAGCTTTGCGCCACAGCCTAAACTTATGTTATTTGAAGAAAGCAGGGGACTGGTTGTTGTAAGTATGGCACATAGGCTAATGCATCTGGATGATAGAGGTGCGCTACAATACACTCCAGACTTGTTTGCGACTTCCGAAATGGTTATTTTCATTTTCGCCTGCATTGTATTCTGCGACACAACCAACGTTTTAGCCCAGCTTTGCTATCGTTTCCTCCACATGAACCGTTTTTACTTCCATATCATCGTATGTTTTTACATCTCGACTCAAATCCGTAGGATATTTAACTCAACTAGGTAAGCAAATAAATTAATCAGAAAATTGCAAAGCTTTCTTTATTTTAATTGTTGCTGATTTTGTTGGGTTTTTTTTTACCTTAACGCATCCTGTTTTTTTCCTTCTTGTTCTCTCTCTTCTTGTTCAATATGAAAATAACTATCGCATGACAACTTAAAACGCAAGCAAAACTTTAGTTTCTACAAAAGGTGTTTAAACCTTATCACTTATGCGTCTGCACTTTTAGAACATGCCAAGCTTAGCCTGCGTTCCTATCTCTGTTTTCACCCAGATTGATTGATTGATTGATTGATTGATTGATTGATTGATTGATTGATTGATTGATTGATTGATTGATTGATTGATTGAGACAGATTGGAACTTTCTTTAATCCCATTACCCTTGATGAGATTAAATTTCCGCCAGGTATGCGATATTTTCATGCGAGACAACACCAGTTTAATTAACATAATTAATTTAATTTTCATGAAATCTATGAGCTATTATTTTTATGAATGAATTTTAAAACTGATATAATGTACGGCGTTTTCCAAAACAACCGACCACCGACCAGAAAAAACGACCAAAGCCGATGGTGTTTTTTTAGTTATTCGTTTTTAACTTTACAAAATTTGATATTTTTTTAAGAAATCCGGAAAAAGCAATCGACTCTGTATCTTTCCGCACTTTAAATTTCTATAAATTTTTTCAAAAAAAAAAACAAATTTTACCGCGTCGCGCCTTTAATGGTCGGTAATCGTTTTTTCTGGTCGGTGGCCGGTCGGTGGTCGGTTGTTTTGGAAAACGCCTATTAATGTACTGATCGAATATTTCGAATTCAAAGATACTGTTCCGAAACAAAAAGAAACTTTAATTCTGTCCATTTGTGTAAATAACAAAAAAGAAAGAAAGATTTTTTGATTCAGAATTTGTTTCTTTGTTTTTTTAATCAATCGTTCTGAAAGCTTCCATTCATTTTTCTAACGTAAAAGTTGAACAGATCAAATAAATATCAATAGGAACTTATTCAAATATTTAATTTGTAATAACAAAGAGTTTATCTTTTTGTACACCATCGTAGCGTGTAAACATAATTATCATTTTAAATTAAATTTGAATACTTTTTCTAAACTCTCTGGTGGAGAACCAGAGAGAGAAATATTTTTTTTATAATAATTCAGCTGAAACTAAATAGATCGAACACGATCTTCTATGTTGCTATGGTAAAGAGGCGTGTACAAGGAAAACACTGATTTAGAAGCAGTCGCGCGATATTCATTCTGTACAAAACATCATTAGCTTTTTTAAAACGGTTGTGGTATAAAGAGATTAATAGTAAAAAAGATACGAAACCTGTGTGACATACTTCGAAGGTTTGTATGATTAAATGTTAACGCTTTAAGATTAGGAACGAATGGACAGATAAATTGAGAACATGACTTCTTCATGTAAACTGATCTCTGTCTCTTTTACACGGATGACGTTTTTTGTTTTTTATTAGTTTTCGCCAGATTGTCAAGACAAGGTTTAAAATTTTAATTGAGTCAAATTTGTAATTTTGGATGTGTTTTTATAATTAATTTTAGGCGGTATAATTTAGAAATGACCAACAGAGATGAAAATCCCTTCTTAATCATAAAGTGGTCACTTTATGACATTATAGTTCTATATTTCATAGTTCTACGAAATATAGAATAGAAATATAGAGAATATAGAATATAGATAACGATTTATTACCGTGGCTGATTTGGACACTCGTGAGTTGACTTGACCGCATTGGTATAACTCGGGCGGCCTCTTATTTTAACTATGGTGGCCGCTTGAGTTAACAATAATTGAACTGATCTTCTGGTCGTTTAAGTTATCATATTTGAATTTTGCTGGTCTCAGATTCTGACTACAAAATAAACATTGAGGTAAGCTGTAAAGTTACTGTGAAGGATGGATGTAGTTTGGGCGAAAGATTACCAACAAAGTGAGGAAGAATTAGTCGAGTATTATTCTGAACATAGTTTTACAGTAAAGAAATATGCAGCCTCATCAGTTCACACTTTGCTAACTATTAAGTGCCTTACTTAAGTGGCCGCCTTTTATGAGTTTGATAAAATGCTGACCAAAGCTCGTGATGCCAGGACCAGGTATGGTAGGCGGCAGTGTTAGTTAAGATAAGCGACCGCCTGATTTACCATCCATAATTTTGAATTATTCGCAGTGTTTATCTAACGTTATGACGTCACTGTGGCAAACCTTTCTTGTTATTGTATTGATAAAAGCACAGTTGTTAAAAGTGCACTGAACTGTTTACCGTAAATGATCGATTCTGGGCGTTTATTTAAAAATGGAACCTTTATGGGCGTTTACTTAAAAGGGGTGTTTAATTACAAAGTCAACTGTTTTGTTCAAGCTCTTCTCCTAGGTTCAAGTATGTATTATAAATGTATTACAAATATAGAAAATAATCTAAAATATAGAATTAAAAAAGTATCTTTAGTTTAAAATTCAATCTTTGAAATTAGTTTTCAAGAACCATAGGACATGGGCATTTATTTTCGCATGGGCGTTTGTTTGGGAGTGACCGTTTAATCGGTCCTTTACGGTCATCGGTCAATTATCGGAAAAATCTCATTTGATATGGAAAATATTTCACAGGACTCCTGTATAATGAAATACACTTTATCAATTGCTTTTGTGAAAAGCGGAAGGTTAGTGTTTAGGTCAGTTAGGCCAGTTGAAATAGCAGGGATACTTTTCTACAGAGGGAGTTTCCGGGGAACTTCCATATGTTCCCGAAAGTATCTTATTAAAATTTTTTTCATTTTTCACTTTAATGAAAAAGATCACTTTATGATTTTAAGCCTATGTTAGTTAACTTAGGCCAACCACAATAAATTTAAAAAATATACTTCTCACGTAGGTAGTAAACAAGTAAGCAACAAATGAGCCTGTAAAAGACAGCAACATTGAGCCTCAGTGTTGCTTATAAAAAAAACGTGTATTTTTATTGTCTATAAATAAATAAATAAATGAAACCTTTCATATATCCGTGTTTAATCAAAGAAGCTGGTTACGAAGTTAGTTTTTCTAATAGACCTTTTTCATAAATTACATCACAACATCACAATTACATCCCTCGCCTCGTTTTCATGATAAATAATAATCCCTTTTGCGTTGTTTAAAAAAAAGAAAGATACCTATGAAGATAACGATTATCTGTATCATGCTTTTACTTAATAATTAAGATGGTCATTAGAAAATTTCCTGGTCTACTTATAGTTAATTTTGCACTCACTTTGATCACATGAATAATTCTAACCAATGAAAAATAATTATTTACTATCATGTGATCAAAATGAGTGCAAACTAAAGTACAATTTCCAGACCAGGGAATTTTCTAATGGCCAATGATAATTATAAACATTAAAAACGAGGCGACGGATGTTGAGATGTAATTTATGAAAAAAAATTTTACGTTGCAAAAAAAAATCACGAACCATGTGTCAATAATAATGAAAGGATTTCAAGGGCAAAACTAATATTCTGTTACTACCTTTTTAGGAAATACTCAAACAAAACTGAAAACAAGTAATTAGAGCATAACGTTGTGGTCGTTGTATGATTAAGAGATAACTAAGAACTGTAGCGACCTATAACTTTTATAACTCACATCTATTTAGCTACTTTTTCAAATAAATGAACACTCAACATCAATTTCAAGTTAATCTGAATTTCGCTTCTCTTTAATACAGGGAGTCAACATGAATGTTTTGTGGGCAATCCTCTGGTTTATCGTTCTTCTCTTCTTTGCGTGGCCTGTTGGTGGGTTCTGTGCAGGATGGTACGTGTGCTGTTTGCCTTTTGAAGTATGTATCGACGCCGTTAAAGGATTGAACGAAATTCTATTCAAAGGTGTTAAATTGCCTTATGAAGTAGCAGTTCGTTTGAAAGATGGGAAAGAGGGTTGGTAGAGAAAAGCTTATTGTCGCATATTGAACTTATAGATGGATTTGAAAGCATTTGGATATATGAATGTATTTCTCGAACAGTGTACCTCAACGCGTCCAAGCTGTTTTTTAAACTGATTTGTTATTCAATGTAAAGGATTAGTTTGAATTATTTCTTGTTTTTTCCACGCCCTACTGTGAAATACCACGCCCTACTGTGAAATACCACACTATAAAGTTGTAAACTAATAACAACTAATAAAACTCTGTAAAAATTCGGTAGTTTAAGAAGATCGAATTATAGAAAAACGTTAGTTGCTAAGGACGCTTTTAAAAATACAGTGAAATCTCGATGTAACGAACCATGAAGGGAAGTTGAAACCCGTTCGTTATATCGAGAGTTCGTTTAGTGGTCTTTTAATTCAATAGTGGTCATGGTCATGGTCAATTATCAATGATAGTGGTCGTTATTTCAAGTACAAAACTTTCATTTTCTTTCTGGCTGACTCACACACATGCAGATGTTTATAGACAGACTTTTTTATGAAATGTTGTGGAAATTCGCACCAAATGTTCACCGTACAATAATTTAATGACGCGTAATAAGTCTTATTTCTATGTTTCCACTTTTTGACAAAATGGACGGTGGCAGTGGTTTTTCGTTGCTATTTAGACCATGTCCACACGTTGCAGATACATTTCATTCCGGAACGGTTTCATTTCGGAACGAGCTGTTCACATATGCTGTCTGTTGTATCGGATTGTATCGTTCACACGTATCCGAAATCTATTTTCCTCTTGATTTGCTAACTCAAAACAAAGACACACATTCTGTAATTTATGTTCGGTGTATCATGATGAACGATACATCTGTTCACATGTTGCGGATAGGGCTATCGGAACGAAATCATTTCGCTTCTCTTTTGTTAACACGTTGCGGTCAATTCTATCGGAGCGGAATCATTTCACTTTCGGCATCGGAGACGAATTATTCCGTTTCGCATATCGGATAGGCTGGTCTTCGTATGGACGGAACGCCTATACGCTATAAAAACCGTTTCGGAATGAGATCTATCCACAACGTGTCTTAAAGTCGGTATCTACATTAATCATTAAATCGCTTTTTTGTAAGAAAAATATTTTGATACATATACGCTTTTTCTTCCTTAAGGCTCGTTTCCATTTAGCTACATTTTCCACTGTAGCCAAAAAAGCTCAAGAGAACTTTCCTCTACACCTCAATTATATTTCCATTGGGCGTCAATTTTCTTTGGTGCTCAAAGTACGTGAATACATCGTTTGAATGAAAAAGTTATTTCAACAGAAACACTATACGTGCCATCGCATTCCATCGCATCGCATCGCATTCCATCGCATCGCCATCGCATTTGCAAATGTCTTCGATGCTCCTTCCGATAAATATTGCGTAATTTTTATAAAATGCTAAAAGATGATTGGCTATTTCTCATTAGTGATAAAAACAACTCAGGGAAAATTAGAATGAATTCAACGTTGCCGCTAAACTCGGAGAACATATATTCTCCCAGTCAGCGGTATTTTTTTAACTAGGTATGCATGCGCCATCACAGTGTTTTTTTTCTTTTTTTCGCTATCGCGTATATTGGGCGACTTTTTACATAGCTCTGACTGAATTTCTAGTTAGTTGAGCGTAGGTGTGAACGTTTGTGATCTGTGTGCTTTTGTAAGAAATAAATATGGCGGACACTTTTTTCTAGTTCAAACATTCAATATCGATTTGAGGGGTTTACATCCGCATTAAGTTGCCATTTTAATGACATCAGTTGTAAGTCGTCTTTTTAGTTTATTTAGCCATGTGATATCACCCCATCAACTGGGAGGTAATCCATCAGCACACTCCTTCGTCGAAGCTCTTTTACTTTATGTCAATTTTTATTTGCTTGTTTCGCTGAAGAAGGGCGAAACTCCAAAAGCTTCTTTCAGAAAACTCTACTTGTGTCTAGTATACGTTAAAGCTCTTTGTGCATTTACAGTTACTAAGATTTACCCAGGATAATCTTGACAGTTCTGATAGAACTGTTGTCAATGAGGGCCCTGCATATTATTATTATTAGCTGAGTGGATCGATTCACATTGTTTGTAGTTGCTAGCATAACTCAACTTGATTTAGAACCTAGACTTTCCCCCGTAATGCAGTTTAAAAGTGGTTTCATCATGTTTCTGCTCAAACGCAATCAATCGAATATCTTCATCAAGTGTATACATGTTACAATCATCGAAACAAACAAACCAGGATACGTTGTACTTACAAATAATGTAGGACGAATGTTTGAAGCAATAGACAGTTTCGAAAATTACACAGCATCCATCGCCTCGTTTTCATGATGTCCCTGGTCTGGAATTCTATTATGAAGTTCTAATTTGATATTTGGAATTTGATATTTGGAATTTGATATTTGGAATTTTTAACATGAACTACCTAAACTCTAGTTTGTTTTGCACACTTTTTGATCACGTGATGGTAAATAACCACCGCGGTTTGGTTGCAACTTTGTCATGTGATCAAAAAATGAGCAAAACAAAAGTTTACCTATTGAGAAGATCAAAGAAAAAATTGTCAAGAAGTTGTTATAATAGCCTTCCAGACAAGGAAATTTTCTAATGACTATGATCCAACATGATCCAACATCGCCAGCAAATTCATCTATGTTGTACTTACGATGAAATATCGGACCTTAATATTCAACTTGTTCTTGGCCTTTCAGTAATAAAATTATGAAATTAGTAAAACAATGGATTACCTAAAAATGAGAACAAATATGCTGACTAGGTCAAAATACGGTGTTTAAACAGAAATTCGTGTCTATTATCTGATTCCCTCTGATTTTCTGATATTTTGCCAGCTCGTAACCAGGCTCTTTTACCCAGGTTCATTCCCAAATCTTTTAGTTTTACAATTTCAGAGTGCATCAAACTAACATACTGAAAGCACATCAGCAAAACTCACTTTCAACGGCGGATCCAGTACAGCGTCATAGAATCACTTTCCAATCTCAAAGTGGTAACCCCTAAACAACTTTAAAATGGCCATTTTTTATTTCATTAGTACGACGAAACAAATTGTGACACACTTGATGAAAAAAATTGTTTTCGGAATCTCGTGAATGAGATGAATGTGCTCCAAACTATGCCTTTCTTACCAAAAAGTCGTTCTCGCGCTCGGAATTTCCTGGAAGAGACGAGGCGTTGTTTGAAGAGCGTTGTGTCACACGGGAGCATAAAAGGCCGGAGCGTGCAAACGAGAGACGGAAATTTGCCCAAAAATTCATTTTAAGAAAATTAGAACTATTAAATTTAGAATTTGTTGCACCCAAAGACGCCCCTACACCATCTCACAAGAGATGCAAACGGCAAAGGCGCCAATCAACGCGTATAGAAAGCCTGCTAATATTTATGCCCATTTGCTTTTAGAACGCTTGTGGCAAACAGAAGGCTAGCAAGACATAAAAATCATCTGGAAAACTTTCCCAAAACTTTGTAGTATCTTTGAAACCATAGTCAGAAGAAAAAAGATATAATATAATTACAACGGTCGTCCAAATTCAACTTCAAGCTATTAAACGACCCGAAATCGGTCATGTTTTTTTTTTTTGTGACAATGTTTAAACGTTAAAGCTCACATCTCATTTCTTTGACATTTTAGAGGGGGTTACCACCTTAAGTGATGATTAGGTTACTTGCACGTATTTATTTTGTAATCTAATTAACCTACTCTCCTCCCGTATAAATTTTGTCTAGGTTCTTAATACGCCTCTGACTTTAAAAGGAGTGTCACCTCTTCAGCTGCCTTCGTAATCTAAACAAAATTTAGAGTCTTTTTCAGCAATAGGAAGAGTGCTTCCGAGTTGTTCGATCCATAGTTGTCTTCTTGGGACTGCAGTACCGCCCGAAAGAAACTTTACGTTTCCGCGTAAGATAATTTGCTATCGAGTCGCCATCTTTAGAAGTTAAAGCTGCTAATTTAACTTGCGATTACAAAAATATCACGTTCGAAATATTATGACTTCATGTAACAGATAACGAAAATCTTTTGTATTTTAAAAAGTCATTCCTTCGCGGAGCGTGTAAGTTTCTTTCGGGCTGTACACGCAGTGTCAGATCGATCTATATTTAACTTACAGCTTCGGTCCGACGTGATGGGAAAAACACATCAGATAATGTAAGTTTTTGGTTGTAACCATGTAACAGCAGTCATTTAGACACCTCAGGTTCTGACTATAATCCCTTCATTATTTACATCCAAGAAGAATGAATAGCTGTTTTCACGCCAGTCATCAAACACACCAGTATTGAACGCCAGTCATCAAACACACCAGTATTGAAATATAACAGTACTATAACACTTACGTCAGTATAAGATTTCGTAGACTGTCCCATATATATTCTCGGCGCAGGAAACCAAATGTGCTGGAGATATGGGCCACAGCCACTTTTCGTGCTTAGATCTTTTTATAGGTTAAAAACATTTCCTCAAGTTCGTTGATGGGAAAACTGTGGATTTTCCAACTTAATGACAAAAGTCTTTCTAGTTGTAACATGTTCAAATCAGATTATCATCAATAAAATCTTTTGAAACTGACGTCAATGAAGTCTATCAAATTTCTCCCCGATGCGAAATTTTTTAAAACTAATGTAAGGACACAACGCTTACTCCATGAAAACTGAAATGTCCAGGGTAGAAACGGAAAGCAAAACTATATGTTATGCTTGATAAACCAGTCAAAAAATGTATAAGGGATGGTCGCAAGTATCGAGATACAACATGACTGAGACTCGAACGGTCGCACTCGAAGGTACTATCCACTATCTTTGCAAATGGTGAAACGTTTTAAAAGAGCGTTTTTTTCTAAATCCAATCTGCAGACCTTTTCTGTTAGTTCTCTCGATTTCCTATCTGATGCCATCAAATGGAAAACCTCTGTCAAATGGACATCCCATTTCTATAAAGCAGATACTATTGGTGCATAAAAAGGTGTTTACTTTATAGAGAATTTACTTATGAGAATTTGACTGTAAATCCGTCCATCCGTACATGGAGTCCTTTATACGGAGATGTCCGCTTTGTATAGAGTGTCCGCTTTTTAGAGATTGTGCTTACAGTTCCCTTAGTTAATCCAAATCTGTTTCAAAATATTTTCAGACTAGGCCAGCCTAATTATCCTAATAATACTTTGCTGTGGAGGATAGAACGCGAGTTGGAGAAGCAAAAGTGAATTTGGATAATTATATCAAATATTGGAAGGCTGCATCTTGGTAAAGTGAAAACAATTTTCTTTTAAATAAATCATTCATACACTTCACCTTCAACAAAATCACTCTTTTCAATCTACAATAGCAACTTATTGCCCCGATTCATTTCAGTTAGTTGCCATAGATACATGAATCATTCAAGCCAACCTATCCCCCATATCTGTAGTTATCAACTTCTTTCCAAACATCTTTAAATCTCGCAGTTCAATAGGCACTTCGTTTCCAGTCCCTTCCAACATATCCTTGAGTTCTTTGGCAATCGTGCAATTTAACGTGAGCAAAGTGGTAGCTAGTCCATCACGGCCAAATCGACCCGTCCGTCCACAACGATGCACATAATCTTCGATATTATCCGGTGTATCGAAATGTATGACGTGCGTAACAGCAGGAATGTCAAGACCGCGGCTTATTAAGTCTGTTGCAACTAAAACATCGAATTCGTTCTTACGAAAACTTTCCAGTACTTTGTTCCGGTGTGTCTGGCTCTTTTCTGAATGAATAGCCGCTACGTGGAACTGTTCACCATGTAAAAAGGTAACAAGTTCGTCTGCCTTGTACTTGGAGTTGGTGAATATGATAACAGGTGGATAATATGTTTTACGTAGCACATCGAGTAAAGTAGCAGGTTTTTTATAGGTGTGAACAAAGATAACAGTCTGCATAATATTCCTTGGCACTGTGTCTTTTACACCGGTACATATATAAATCGGATTAACTACTGCCGAACGGGCAAGTCTTTCTAATGATGTTGGTAACGTAGCCGACCAAAGACTAGCTAATATATTGCCTTTGTTGACAGTTACCATAGCAATGATTCTCCTCAACTGTTCTTCCATACCCATGTCTAACATCTTATCGCACTCATCTATAACAAAATACCTCACAAAGTCTAAAGAAATATGGCCACGTTCACACAGATCAATTAGTCTTCCTGGAGTCGCCACTAAAATTTTTGTATAACCCGAAAGTTGAGAGAGGTTTTCTTGGATAGGTATTCCACCTCCTACACCAACAACATAACTTTGGTCATTTCTTCTAAAGTGACTGTCAGTTTTTTGGTAGCTGATATTCACATCAGGATTGAAAGCCATATTATGACTTCTTGCTCCAAATTCGTTACAGCTCCCTTGGTACGATGGGTTGAAAAATCGTTGCTGACTGTGAAATATGCTTGTTGGATCCGTGTTTGATTGGTGAAAAGGGAAGTATTCTATTGGTTTTATGTTGTCGACAACTTCTGTAGCAACAGACAGGACTTGGTACATTAATTCTCTCGTTGGAACAACAATCAAACTGTATGGAAAAATACTTGATGAATTACTTTCCAAAATTTTCTCTCTCCATAGTTGCAGACACAGTGGTAAAATGTAACCATGAGTTTTTCCTGTTCCCGTTGAGCTTAAACAAATACAGTCCCTTTGCATCAGCAAGCAACTGAAAGCCTGCATTTGAATCGGTGTAGGTGTCTTAAATTTCTTTTTCTCTTTCAGATAGGCAAGACATTTATACGGCAACCCTATCTCCTCAAAACATTGGATCAATGGTGGCACATCAATACCATCTGCCTCAATGCCATATTTGCTACGCAAGTTATCAGTTTCAAAAGACTTTCCTGAATTTCCAATAATACTACAGCTTCGTGGATAGTCTTTGTTACTAGGTTGTCGCAGCGGTGTAAATGTCTCGTCAAAACTCATTATTTCATAACTTATCAATCTAAATGACAAAAACTGATTTATATACACAATAGATATCTTTAAAATTGAAAATATTCATCCATTTTGTGATTTGCTTCATTCAATACTAAATCGCAAGTACATAAAATGGTTATAGTCAAAATGACTAAACAAAGAGGCAAAAAGAAACATAAAAAATAGATACAGATAATGATTAATAATTTCTACCTATTACGAAAAGTAATGCTATTAGCATTGGTCATTATGATCACGTCCCATCGAAGAAATGGGGCACGTGATCATATGCCACTATTTGACATTGAGGCCACCAATACAGAACACAGGACAACACAAACATATAGGGTCAAAATGCAGCATAAGGACCTAAAGTATAACAGAATTGCATTATCAAATAAATCAATAGGTTGCAAGAAATTTCTTAGTGAGAAGTTTTTTTAACTCACCTCAAGACAAATCAACAAATTTAGAAAATTTTCTTTGACATTCATTCCAAGCTGAAATAGAGTTAAGTTCAAACACTATTGTGGAAAATAAACACTGTTAATTTCATCACGATTACTGGCTCGTGTATTGTAGGTGTGGGAGAAATCTAGCTGAAAGGTACAATGTGGTTGTATAGATCATGAAAAAGAAAAAGTACCTACCTTTCGTTAGTCATTTTAACTACCTTTTGAGAGTCAAATTGACATCCTTTTTTGAGTCAATATGACTACTACCTCAAAATGACTCACAAAAGGTAGTCATTTTATAGTCTGTATTAAAACTACCTTTTGTGTGTCATGATTAAATAGCACTATTACTAGCAATCAAAACAAAAACATATTATCTTACACTAGAAAAAACATGTAAATGTAAATGACTACCTTTTGTGAGTCATAATGACTACCATTCGACTACCAAAGGCAGTCATTCATCAATGACTACCCTAAAGTAGTCATAATGACTCAGTTTCATTTCTCAGTGTATATAATGTATTTATAGTTGTCTCCTTTAACATGCACTGCTATAAGATTCATCTCTTCAACATACACAATTGAAATAAGCATTGATTAAATCACAAATTTTCATTAACAGTATAGTAGGAGAAACAAAATAGGGCTACAATGAAAAAGAAAACTATTTAATAAATAATAATAATAAATAATAATAATATACATAACAATCCGATCTGAAGAAGTGCACAAAAAATCCTTGTATTTAAAAGTCAATCAAATATTTCCTAAGTCAATTACTTAAAGACAAAAAAATTACTTAAAGATAATGTGCTGTTATAAATACCAATCTGAACTATCACTAGCATTAGCTATAGCAACTAAAGTGCTAAAGTGCATCAAAAACAATCAATCAAAGCAAAACTGGTAATAGCTTGTCATAATGACCAGTGAATGATAATTGTTTTCGTGGAGTGATGAATCAGATTCTTTTTATAACAACAGTATATATCTTTTAATTAAGTACGATGAAACATTTGACTATTGATTTCGTATGTGAAAGCTGGGCCCCATGGTCCCCTTTCGCCTCGGTAGGTACTGGGAGTCGAACTAGATTTTTTAAAGGGTTCCTATGAACCCAGCACAACCCTATCTTTTAATTATATATATAATATTATTATACATTATTATCAACATTTTTGTATTCACTATGGTTCTTCAAAGAGTCACAAGAATTACTATGAAGATTTATAATTTCACTAATGTTCTTATCATTCGGTATGTAAGCATGTTCTTTGGGGGTTTTCACATTTTCAAATTGATTTGAAAGCACATATTGATGTTGCTCTTTAACAAAGTCTGTAATATCCTCTATCCTATGTATAAACTCATTATTAAATTTATGCAATGCAAAATTTCTTAAGCCAAGTTGAATTGCTCGACGGGAGAGTTTGCCACCATGAATGTCATGATCAGGATCCCATTGCAATCTTACATTTACTTGCTCTCTAGAAATTCCTTCCTTTTTCTCTCTCTCTATTGTATATGAATTCTTTAAGATCCATTCAAAACCTTCAATCGTAATGTGAATAGCTAAAATACGTTCTTGAAAAGGTTTCGTGGCCCAACCAGATCTGTACATCATCCATAAGAAATTAGGTTTGATCCAACTCATTCTGTTAAATTTATAGTCAAATCCACCAAATTTCTGATGCTTAATGGCATATTCTGCTATGCTTGAACAAAAAGCTTGGTACACGATCACAAAGTTAACATCAAATTGTGCCATAATATGATGACCAGTACTAGGCCAACACTTCATTTGCTTCAAATATTCTTCCAGAATCATAATAGCAGCACTGTACAGGTTGTTTTATTCTTTCTGCTGCAAAAAAGGGAGAAAAAATTCTTTTCAAAAATTTTATCCAAATTTTTAAAAGCTTAAAAGTTTAAAGTCATACATATATAATGGTATATTAAAAAAAACTACCATGATGAAGAAATAAAGCAAAGAATTCACCACAAAATTCATTGAATCCAAGAAATCCCATTTACAAAAAAGAGCAGGACACAGCAAGAGGGGGCAGCTAGACCACTTAGTCTAGAAAGACGTTGTCAAAAAATAAAGTTCATTCAGAGCTTAGTAATCCATACATTCATTTCAGTGGAATGAATTTCAAATAAGAGCATTGTGAAAAAGTAAACAACAATATAGTTAAAATTCTGGAGCAAGACATGTGCGTCTCCCTCCCTTTTAAATGATGAACGAACTTCACTATACTGTAAAAGTTATAATTAAGAACAAATTCAAACTCTATCAAATTCAAGTTGGAAAACATTAATGAATACCAAAAAATAACCAGCACAGGTCTAGAGTGAAAGTTGTGCTATGCATATCCAGAAGAAAGCTGTATAATAAATAGCTATTATATATAAATCATGTTATACCAAGAGCACTACCATGTAATATAATAATTCACTATAAAACCACTTACTAAATGAAAAGAACTACCTAATTTAGCTTTTTCTTTCAAGTTTCAGTGAGCAACGATCTGTAATAATAATTTGATATCTAAAGACGTTTTCAAACGCTATGCAAATAATTTATGAAGTTTGAGCGTAACTTGTGTGCCATTTTTAAAGACGTTTTTGCATGACAAAGTAATTTTGATTTTGGAAGGTTTTCCAATAAGAAAATTTTTGAACAGCGATGGAAATTTGCGATTATCCGGTGTGATTCTGAGATATAAGAAAGGATTCCTCAATTGAGGGATCAATTCGTAGATATGAGAAAGGTACCCAGGGGCGGATCCAACATTTTTTTGGCAGGCGGCTCAAAATCTTGTGGTCTTAATGTTAAATTCCCATTATCCCGATTTTTTACCAGTACATTCCGATCAGGGGTGGATCCGAGCAAATTCAGAATAGTAAGCCTTGTGACCAATCTGGGTGAACCGTATTTGCGCCAGAAACGATAATTTCGTGTTGGGAAGATGTTATACGTAATATTTAGTTAACTGCGTATACATCCAATAGATCATCCAATTGTATGCAGACGGGGGGACGTTGTACTGGCCAGGTACTTACTTGTGAACCCCAAACACAAGCCCGAGCATTAAAGCTCACGGTTTTACTTCCTATTCCGTATAGGCTGTCTGCAGTATAGAAAAGCTATTTACTTGGAGTGCCCAACAATTATAATGATGGAAAGGTGAAAATATAAAGCGTATTCAATAATTCAAACTTACGTTCTTTCAATTAATAGACCTTCTCGAATTTTAACACCTCATTTCTATGAATTTTATTGTTTTTAGTGATTTCAAAAGTTTATTACTTAGTGATGGTCACTTATTATTCCTATTTCCCGACGGATTAGTTAAACGCAATTATGATAATGAAAACGAGGCGAAACTTGTTGACTAGGCCATAACACAGCGTTTAAATAGAATTCAGGAACTATCTATTGGAGAACAATTCAAATTTTTGTTATACATCCAAGAATGACTATATCTATTGTTTTCTCATGTAAAAGCCTTGCCAACTACAATTCAGTAAACAAATCTTTTTGTTAATGCTATTTCCAGGTGATATATAAAACATATAGCTAAATCTATGAAATAGGATAAAGTTGTAGTGCTGGACGACCATAGAAATAATATTGAAAGCAAAAATAAGTTTCAGTCGCAGGTTCATTCAAACAAGAAAAACACATTTTTGAAATAATAAGCATTCATTTGATAGTTATTTATTCATACAATATAATTCCAACATATAATTTGAACGATATTTGATTCTGATTTCAACAACCAGCAATAACAGTAACAGGAATCAATTGGGTCACCAACAGAGAAGTACATAAAATAAAGAAATAAACAATTGTATTATAATTTCTCAACATGGTAATAATATGAAATGTATTCCAAAAGGATAAACAGCAGCAACAGTAATAATGAACCATCCAGGAAATTATGATTAAATTATAATGTAAACTCAGAAACAACAACAACAACATTTTCTGTATTTTTCTTAAGAATCATCTCCAGAATATTGGAAAATAGTGAGAAAAAGACATAAAAATAGGAAACAACTAGGAACCTTAAGGCTCAAATTTAAAAATATCTCTAAATTGACAGTTCAGGGGCTCATTTGGCTGGTGTGGGAATACATGGATGGAGCACAAAATGAAAGAAATATTTTAATAAACAGAATCTATGATCTTTCCAAGTTAAAAAATATATAATTTATATCAAATAGTCCTTCTCCCTACCTCACACTATGAAAAACACCTATGTATGAAATAAAATTTTGACACTGAGGGCAAATGCCTCAAAATGAAAACTTTATTGAGTGAGAAAATAGATTTTGAGAGTGCAGTAAGAATTTAGGAAGATGGGTAGTAAAGATATTCCAATGTTTTTATAATATTAATACAAATTACAAAATAAGTGAAAATAACCAAAAAGTGTGTTTTGTTCATTCTTTGTTTTTTTTTTTGTCCAACAAACTTATGTACAGCACTATAACCCCTCAGAAAGTCAACAGAAAAAAAAATTCAATTAATACCAATCAAGATGCACTATTATGCACATGTTGAAGAAAATGAATTGATCATTGAAACAACAGTAAAACAAAAAAAGCTCTGATTTATTTTTCCATGCTGAATATTCTGGTGACCACACTTCCATATAAACTAGCCATGTGCATATTATATCCATCACCACTACAACTTCTCCCGGATGTATAGTTTGATGAGATAATACTTAGCTTATACACCTAGTATGTAAGGCCCGGAAAACCCGAATTAAAAAATCGAGTTATAAAATCGAGTTATGCATTATGACGTCATAATTCGGGTTATTAACTTGAAATTTTTAATTTTCGATATCACTTTGAGTTACTCGAAAATATATTTCTCGCTTCTACAATTTGAGTTACTAACTCGAAATAACTTTTTCAAATAAATCAAGTCGATTTTTCTCGAGTTATCGTGTCTGCTTAATTGTTCAATTCTAATGAAAATTTGCACGTGGAACAATTTGACAGCTAAGTTTGATTTACATTTGTTAATGTAAAAATGGGATCAAAATTAATCAGATGAGCCACTTCCAGCACATCAACCGGCAAACGAAAGATCAATGCCCTGCATCCATCGATAAAATTGTGGTCAAAGACTCTATCGATTCCGTAAATTAGGGCCGTGAGCGGCTCAAAAACTTAAAGTTATAACCAAGTTCGGTGATAAAAATATAGGAAAGCGGCTCAAAGAGTTGTTTCAAAATATAACTTATGAGTTCTGAGCGGCTCTGTGCGAAAAGCTCTATGATGGAGCGCTATTCGATTTTCTATAAGAAAGAAGGGAGGAGAACTCTTTAAAAAAGTGTGATAGGGTTATTTTTGGAGGCGGCTCGAGCTAAATCCGCGCCTGGTACCACAAATGAGGTATATATCCCGCATAGTATACCTAAAAAGTAACGTTCATTTCGGAAATTGAGCGCATGAAAATGCATCTCTATGGAAATAAATAATAATAATAATTTTATTTATAATCGGAATATGCTCGTACCACCGGGTCCGGTTTTCTACATCGGGTATTTTCATTGGCAATTTCCTCCCGAAGGAACGTAGTACAATACTTTTTACGCCAAATAGTTAAAACTAATCACCAAAATATATTCCCATCATCATCATAGGGCATGCAAAAATAACAACCTAAACAGGTTTTCATCCGTTTGCAAGTGATAAAATGTTGTGTATGGAAACCAGTCTTTGAGGAAAATCACGCGTAATCAAAAACTTTGATCCATATGTGTTATAACTAATTATACATACATACAAAATACATACATATGTGTTATGCTTTATTTATAATCGGATTATATGCTTGTACCGCCGGTTTCTATATCGGGTAATTGTCAGTAATTCTATATCATTGGTAAATTTTTCCCAAAGGAACGTAGTACTAATACTTTTTACACCAAATAGAAATATAAAGGAAAAGAAAACGACACAAATTTATCGACAATTTTTTGATATAATGAGTTACCGAAAAAATTGTATAAAAACTTGAATCTTTGAAAAAATTTGTTGTATTGACAATGGTGGAAGTTACCACCGAAAGCTTTACAGATATACAAGAATGAGTCGATAAATTTGTGTCGTTTTTCTTTTCCTTCATATTAACTTTTTTCGTTCTTTTATCAATTGGATTGTCAAATAGAAATAACTAATCACCAAAATGTATTCCCAACATCATTATAGGGCATGCAAAAATAACAACCTAAACAGGTTTTCATCCGTTTGCAAGTGATAAAATGTTGTGTATGGAAACCAGTCTTTGAGGAAAATCATGGATAAGCAAAAACATACTTTGTTGATAAGATATATATATATAATCATTATGTTAATAACTATCAACAAAAATCTAAAAAACAGATGATTGAGAAGATGAATAAAGTTCAGTGCGTTCTAATAATTTTACTCTCTGCTTTAGTGAAAAACCACGCAGGTATGTTAATCTCAGTTCTCTTTTTTCCCTTGAACTTGTTTGTTATTTTTTCTAAGCTTAAAGTAAATGAACGAATATATGTATCTCGAAAAACAACAACAAAAACGATTACTCTCGACGACTACCAGCTGTCCAAATAAGACGAAAATGTAATCGATGTAAATGTAGGTGCCCAAATGAGAACAAAATGTAACCGTTTGCGAGTCTCTGTTATTGAAGTTGCCTTATTGTTATCTTATTTTTTTTGTTTTGCTTTGTTTTGCATTTGTTTTGCTTTAATAACTTAGTTAAACTTTATGTTTGATATTCGTTTAGTTTTGTTGATTGTCTAAGTGGTAACCTTTTTGAAAGGCAGTTTAAATATCTATATTAATCGGATGCGTGGAAGACGGGTGGAGATAATAATGTTATTTTACAATTCAACAAAATATTCTACAATTTTTAAGGATACAGTATATACGTTTCACAGATCTAAAAAATTGAATTTTTTTTTCCAGCAATCTATCTATAAAACTCAATGCTTTTCAATGGTGAAGCTATTTTTTTATTTTTTTTAATGGAAAGTGGCTTGAGAACAGTTTTCACGTTCCTGGTAATGCTATGAGAACGCTTTTTTTTTACAGAAAATTGTGAATCCTGAATTAGAATCAATAATACTCCTGTTCGCATTTTTAACTTAAAATGCAACGTTCCCTTACAATAAAAGTAAAAAGTGAAATATGGGGATATTAGCTAGCTTACCTCCCGAGAAAAAATATCATGATCTCTGTAACAGACATTTACTTATGATTTTAGAATATGTCATTTAGTTTTCATATAACTCCTTTTAAATGTGTGTTTCTCTACAATCAAGAATAATAGAAAATAGCTCGAGAAGAAGCTTCGAGCAGCCGTTACATTGTTTTCCCGATCAATTAAAATTCATTATATCGGCATCGCTTAACTTTACGCAACATTATGAATAACATTTGTTGTACGAACCAAAAAAATCTTGCACAGAATGTTGCGTGGGTATGGCAAACAAATGTAACAAATTAAACGATCGATGTTGTAACATGTTGCATGACCATGCAACATGTATGTCAAACGAGTGACAGCAAATGTTGAGCTCGTTTGACCAGCGCTATATTTTCATTATTGCAATTAAGGCCCAATCAACCCACCAAACATTTACATCATTTCTTGTCATGTTGGATGGAATGTTGGATGAAATTTTGGATCCATTTGGAAGGGACATCCAACATTCATATCCAACATTTTTGTTTCTTCATTTTCAATTAATGTCAATTCATGTTTTTCAAAATGGCAGTCAATAAAAGGGTGCTCTCGTGGTGGTGTTAGCTGAACTTGTTGACTCGGATGACGAGGGAAAACAAGAGATTGGGTGAAGAGAAGGAGCTAAAGAGGGTATTTTCAAAACATTTTTCAAGAGTTAAAAGTAGAAGATCAGATGGGGTTTAAAGATATGTTTCGAATGAGTGTCACAGACTATGAGTTTATTTTGAGCCAAATCTGAAAGTTTGAAAACACAAGCAAAATCTTTCGAAATGACGTGAAAATCTAAATGTTGGATGGAAAACCACGTTAAACGAATCCAACATGCATTTTTAATGTTGGATGTAAGAAAATGTTGGATGAAAAAATTTGGTCTGGAACAAATTTCATCCAACAAGATCTAACATGATTTTTTACTTTTTTTACAGCATTTTCCACTTGACAATTTCTTCTCACTAAGAGTTCGCGGTTAAAAATCTTACATAAATGTTTGAATTAACGGAGGCCTGACCTTACTTACCCAAAAAAAAGTGAGGTGAGAAAAGATTGTCAGCTGAAATAAATGTTTAGGATTTAGTAAGCTTTTTTTTTCATTTCTCTCCTTTCCCCCAAGGACGTTTCCATGAATTTTTCTACGCTTTCATCATTTTAATAATATTCTGATAACGAAGCTCTCAGCCTACTCTAAGGTTCTCCCCTGCTTGTTTTAAGCAGAATACTTACCTACCCAGCAGAGAGAAATGATGTATGATTCAAACGGTTATAGACACTGGCATGACTCAGTCAGAGATTGAACACCACAATCTCCCTATCCGGATGCGAATATTTTCTGATGTAAATTAGCTTGTGTTGGGCCAATGGGTAGGAGAAGGTTTATCTGAAGTGTTTACACTGTCGTCTGCAAAACTATTAATTATGTTAATACAATAATATGTCTTGTGTTATTCAAATGTAAGGAGGAAAGGTTAAATGGAATGAGTTTTACATTCAGCAGCTCTAACCGCGCTTTGTATGTGTGATTTTTATAACAGGAGAGTCACTAGAAAACACGATTGGTTTATGTCGACATGACAACACAAGTGGCTATATCGTATGTCATCATTCATCAAGCACCTGTTCAAGAGCAATATTGACTCTTGAAAATAATGACAATGGATGGCAAAGAACACGAAGAGTTCTGTCGTGTAGTAAAAACTGCAATGAGAATTTGTGTAAGGACAGTTATGCAGGCTATGGTGAACACATGGTGTCGTGTCAGGTAAGAAAGTTTGCCCCCCTTTTTTACACTGGCCTTAATTGTTTGACTTAGCATTTAAAAGGGGCGGTGTTAGACATTACGTATGTAAGGAAGGAGAAACAAAAGTCAGATAGCACGGGGGCTTGTTTAAAAAAAAATAAACCCCGATTAAAATGGTATTTTGGCACAATGGTCTTCTGATCGAATAGATAGGAAACCTGGCCCGCTCAAAAAGGGAAATGAGTCTTATAGTGCCAACGAAATTTGAAGCATGGACGAAAAAGAAAATCCTTTTAAATCCTTCTCTGATTTTTGTTTGTACGTTTCTTATAGAAATTCTGTTATTGCATCAGTGAGAGCTGCAAAGATACGAATGATGGCGGAATGCCACCATTTTCATCAGTTACCTTGTTGACAATAGTGTTTATATTTTCATATTTGATGATACAATTGTGAATTGACATTAATAGTGAACAAATGCACTAAACTATTTTCAACAGGTGCATTGGTAATTAAAAGGAAGTTGGTCAATTTTTGGATGACAAATCTTGATGTTGGATTTTTATGCACGAACATTCTGTTATATGAAACTACGTTTACAATTTCATGGTGTGACTAACAAATGTTATGACTAATGTTATGCTTCCTTGCTTACTTTAACGCTAATGATTGGCTACATTACATAATAAATTTCAATAAATAATGTATAAGAGGTCATATATTTTATGATTTCAACCCGTACCCGTTTAGCCTGAAACAATAGACTGATCATAGCAGGCGTGTTGTGATCCGTCAACTAACGAAGAATTTACAAAACACCTTTATCATATCATTTATGTCAAAAGCACCTTAGAGCACCGGTAAATGTCTCAAATAACTGGCTAAAACGCTTGAACTTAAAATTACTTGGGGAATGGGTAAGTTCCAGTAAGATCTCCCTAAACAAGCATCTCAAGGTTTTCGATTATATCGTTACATTTCAATAATTAATGTTTTGGGTGTTATCTATTTCACGATTCAAATCCCATCCAGCATACCAATAAACCACATATATTTATCGTCTAAAAGATCAGGGGGGTTCCGTAGGAGTGTCGGTGGTTGCAGTCGACCTTTCTCTTTTTCAAAAAAGCGCCCTGTGAAGTATATTTGGAAAATAAAATCTATTTTAAATTTCGCCTAATGAGAAGGTATAAGTTCGTGTGTAACTAGGGGATGAATACAGTGTGATTGCACCTCGACAAAACTACCTTTTGCTTTCCAATTTCTAAATCAGACCGCCGCAAACTTGGTGTTGTTTTTTGGACCTTAAGACCATTATAGAATGTAAACTGGAAGCCCTTAGGCTGGAACAATTTCTGCTTCAGTCATGGAGAAAAAAATCAATCAAGCTCAAACAACTTTGACTATCTTTCTTTGATCTCTTACAGAAGCACTAATGAAATCAACATGGTGCTTGTTGACAAAGCCTTAACACAAGTTTAACCAGAAATACGAGAATGGTCCATCCATCTGATCAAACCAACAAAAAAAATGTGGAAAATGACTAAATAGTTTTTGGAATGGAATCTTTCGGAGAATATTAGCAAATTAAAAATCAGTTATTAAATGCTGTTTTAATAAAGGTAATAAATGAGCCATGTGTATCTTATACAGTGTGTCCACAAAAAACGGGCCCCTAGTGTTAAAAGCATATAACTTTTTACATCTTTATCAAATCAATGCGATTTTTATACCGTTAGAAAGAAAATATTTCAAGGATTCTGAAAATATAATTTTTCATTTGTGGTAATTTTTGTTTAAGAAAATACGAAGAACTTTTTCATTCGATACGGTCATTAACTCTTTAATGATCAATAAACCGGACTTTTAATGAGCCATTAACCTTTTGTTTCGTTACAATTACTGCTCAGGATGCTACTGTGCTACGTTTAGCACGAAATTCTGTAAAGATCACCAATTTTTTATTCATTGTGTATAGTGAGCTTAAAATCTTTTTTATGTTTTAATAATTTCATATTCCCAACGCCTTGTCAAAATTCTTTATACGCAGGAAAACTTGTAAGTTTATTTAATCATGCAGCTAACAGTGCAACAAAGAGCGTTCATCGTGAGAAAATTTCATGAAGCAAAAAGTTATTGGAGCTTTTAGACAGCGTTTTCCTGGCAGAAATCCACCTTCAAGAAGTACAATTCAGAGAAATGTCAAGAAGTATGACAATGAGGGAGCAAGTTATAACCTAAACAAAGAAGTGGCAGAAGGAAAGCTGATAGAACAAAACAAAATATCCAGCAAGTAAGGCAGCTGATGATACAACAACCACAAGGCGTTTCGTGCAGGAACAACCCGACTGGACTGTCCAAAAGTTCTTTCAACAATATTGTCAATAAAGATTTAAAATGGCACCCATACAAAATCCACATCGTACAGGAGCTTAAAAATGGTGATCTTAGAAGAAGATTACGATTTTGTCAGTGGTTTCAGCAGTAAGCACATAATATTCGTTTTGTTCCAAATATTGTGATCGGTGATGAAGCTGTTTTCCATATGTGTAGTACGGTCAGCACACAAAACGTCCGCTGCTACGCGCCAAAAGGTCAGCCTACTCCAAATTTGAAATTTGAGAAGAGTAATTCGCGCGAAAAGCTTCATGTTTGGGTTTGCCTTTGTGGCAATGGGGAAATTATTGGCCCTCATTTTTTCAATCCGACTAAATTGAGAAGAAGAATAGTGGACGAAGTGAATTTATTGAGACAGAACCAACCAATGATAAGACGTTCGTTTACTGAAATGAGAAACAGGGTAAACCTTTGTATTCAAAGAAACGGCGGACACGTTGAATGTAATTGAATATTTAGTTTTTATTCAGAGGTTATCCTTTATTCTTCTTATCTTTGTCAAAGGTCTCTAGCAACGAAGTCTTTCACGTTTGTAAAATAGTATGTGTTTTCAGTGTAAATACAACTTTACAACAATCACTTATTTTTTATGACTTTTCATATTACTCGAGTCATTAATTCCAATTCAAGCAAGCGTTAATTGATCATTATCTATTTAATTGCATTTTCTCATGCTAAAATCTGTTACAGATACCTATTAAATATTTTTAAGTAAAAAAGGGACATAGGATTAGAAAGAGCAAAAAATTATCTTTCATTTGGTGTAAAAACCGCAAAAAATAAGCGAAAAGAACAAAAGATATGCTTCCTAAAAGTTAGAGACCCGTTTTTTTGTGGACACACTGTACTTATTAAATGCTGTTTTGGTATCTATCGGGTAAATGTTCAGAACCGTCTTACGTTTCCTTTTAATGAAGGAATGTGTGGTAACCACGTTGAGTGCACGGAAAGTGGCCGTGTATGATATTACTCACTTTTCTGAATTACAAAGACTGTTTCAGAGTTATAGCTAACATGGGCCATTTACTTTGTCTTTTGGTCATTTTATGCAGTTGTCCTTTTGTATTTTTTGTTGTTGTGGTTATCGCATTTGCTATTTTTAGGAGCAAGTTGTTAAAAAAGATAATCGGATTCTTTTGGATGAGATAACGATTTTCTCTAAAATCAAAATATAAAAACTTATTGAAAATATACTAGGCACGAAGTCGCTAATCATGAATTCCTTTGTATGGTATCTGAAACCACAACTATCGAAAGTATGAACAAAAACTCATCAAATATGTCGTCAGATTTCACAATACATGGTTTATTTCTATTAACAAACGATAGGAGGAGGGTATTTACACGATTACACTCTCACCCACGTGTAACTAGTAATGTTTTTCAAGATATTTCGTTTATTATGTAGCCAATTTTAAAACTCCTACAGCCTCACCCTTGAAACTTTCAAAATTGAGGGACAAGGTATTCTTTTTCCTGTAAGTTGCGGATTTTTTGTAAAAGATGTATCAAGTTAAATACTACATAACTTTCCAAAACGTCAGCATAACATAACGTGATTGGTTAAACTCGTTTCGCTTCAATTTTAAAGGAGTTGGTGCAACTTTCGACGATAAAATAAAAATTTGATACCATGATCACGAGAAAGAGACTACGAACAAACAAAACGTAAAGGACTCTCCTCCTCACTATCACTCTTCTTCGTATGTCTTATCCGTAATATTTCACTGGGAAGTGATTTTTTCACGGATCAGTGGACTTTTTTAAATTAAAATTTAGTTGTAAAACAAAACAAACAAATGGGTATTGTCAGCAAAACCATTACATTTCATGAAATTCTTATTATATTTAAAATGTAAATTTATGCATTATGCAGGGTGTGGAGATATATGACATCAGCGTTTGTGTTTCAGTCATTGCGCTGCTGTCTGTGGATGTGAACGGACTTTGGATAGTTACGATTTGGTTGAAAATACAAGAAACTAAAGGTTCTGTTCATACACTTTGGTGGCAAAGAGCTTACTAGGTTTGTATTATGAAATTTGTGTATGTTTACTTATATTCCGAACGCGTTGAAAAGGAAAAGAAGTGGTAGTGGTGTTTTCTTGAGCACAGTTTCATATAGGAAAGTTGTTTATAAACTCAATGACCCAAACAAATTCCACAATGTTTACACCATGAACTTTACTGATATAAGATTTTACCTTGAACTATTTGAAAGATGAAAGATGGAATAATTGAAGGAATACAGACAGACAAAACCAAAGTATATAATTTTCAAAGCAATTTCAATCTGTTTTGTATGGCGCGCGGAACCGCTAACGAATACTTGCATTCTAAAAATATTTTCTTTTTATGAAAGACACACTTTCATTTTAAATTATATATACCTTCTTTTCAATATTAATCTGTGCCATACATGCCTTTTTTATCTCCAGGAAACCCGGTTTTAGGGGCACGTTCCATGTGAAATTCTGTCTAACTCTTTGTGAGAGAGGAGGATACACGTATTAGGTGGGTTGAAATTTTCACCCAAGGTCTCTTGCCTTTTCGATATGCCACCATCCGTATATATTGAAAAGGCAAGACACCTTGAGTTTGAGGTTGACCCAGGGCATATTCAGTACGATTTTTACAAGTATTCGCGATTTTATTTTCACCTTGATCATGAATGTTTCTTCCCTGCGGTACCATTTGAGCCAAGAGAACAGCAACCGACTGGGGAACAGCAATCGACTGCAAGGAAAAAGACCTACGAAAAAGATTGATGAAAAACAAGTAAAAAACCTTGCGTCGATAGGCTTAAAGTGGAAGGGAATTGAACGTCTTGAGAAGAAGCCATTTTCAAAAAATAAGAATGTGGGTAAAGTATGTATAAAATGAGGACTTCAAGAAGCAAGTGGGTCCTCAGATTGTCCTTTTTTAAGCTTTTCCCCATTGTTACTAAATGATACTTTTGGATAATCAAGATCTGATCATCATGCGTAATGGTTTTTAAAAGAGAAAGCAAATTTTATTGTAAAAGTATGAAATTTAGCAATGAAATTGCCTTCCAAAAAAGAGTTTATTTCTTTGAAGATAAAAATGTATTTTAACCAAATTTTTCGGAAAAGAAAGTATAATTTAACAAAAGAAGTACATTAAAAAAAGTATTTATTGACGGTACCGCGCGCCATAGAAAAGTCATAAAAGAAACAAAACAGTAGAAAGCAAGCTTCGAATAATTATGAAATAATCAAACAGTGAAAACAAAACCTAGGGGGTGTTATGAGAAAAGCTGGCTTCCGTTATTCGAGATCTCGCTTTATTCGTAGCTTTCATCATAAAAATAAAGTGTGTTTATATAAGGAAAACCAGATTAGGACTGTAGGAGGTTAGGTGAGACCACATTTTCCCATAAACGCACACAAACAGGCTGGCCTGGTTAATCGAACAATGTAACCGAAACTTTGAATAATTAAGAAAATAATCGAACCAGAAACTAACGTTCGTGATTGGTGGAAAATGCCAATCAAAATTGTTTAGAGGATCTAAGCTCTAAAGCTCTAGCTCTGTTTTATAACTCTTTTGAAAAATGTGAAAATCATGACAAAACTAAAACTCTGTGAAAACTTTGTGTAAAGTGTTTGCAACCGCATGAAATTTTTACATTTCACTAAACAGTTAGTAAAAATGCTTTCGATTAAGTAAGGAATGTTTGGAAAAATTTATAAAAGGCAGTACCCTATTACCCCGCACTTACACCCTCTCGAATTTAACAGGAAATAAGAACATTGAAGCTCAGCAAAATTTTGACATTTCTTGTCAAAAAGTGTAGATACGATATATACTCGAGAATAAGTGGGAAAAGGACAGAAGATAACATTTTATCGTCGCCAAGTTTTCTTTTAAATTACTCACCTTATTTTAACCAAGAACTTACTTCCTTCATGCAGGTTTTCATTACAAAGTTTTGAGGATGAATATTGTCTGAAAGCTGTGTTTACACACAGGGCTCCAAATCTCTCCCATGTCCTGCACACTCTTCTCGCAGTATTCAATGCTGATGATGGACAGTTAGAAAACCTGTGACCTGGTTCCAAATGGTAGAACAGCTGTCCGTGCGAGTCTCATTGTAATACAACAGTCAAGCATAATAGTGTTAGCATGAAGTGCTGGAACCAACGTAGATTTTCCTTGCATAACATTTCTGAAAACCTACATTGCATGTAGACTCGCACTTATACTTTTATGAGTGGATGATAAATATAAAATGATGATGATCTCAGAAATACTTTTAGCTCAAACATTTATTGACAGAAAAAAGGATTGATAAAGCATAACTTTGCAAGAAGAGCGACAAAGCAGATCTTATTTTTGTTAAACTGACCTTCATGAAGAATACACTCTGAAAACAAATGCGAAACGAGTATCTCTGTCAATCTCGATTGTCCGGCAAATTATGTTACTGTTTCTTAGTCATTAGCGTCATTAGCGCTGGACAAAACTCGATGATATAAAAGCGAGTTTTGTGTTTACTTAGTGATGATAGGAGAGATGGGGATAGATGCTTTTGTTTCAGAGCTCTGTGGGTATAAAAGTGACGGTGTAGGACAGCTTCACTACCAGCAGGGGTAGCTATTAGTTAGCTATTACTTGAAATTGTTTTGCTTGGCAAAATTCAAACTGCATTTGATTTATAAAATTGTTAGGTAGAACTGAATTATAATATTTCCAAAAAAAAAAACAACATTTAATGAAGAAATACGTTCTTATTAATCTCATTATTTCTTTTTAGTGTTTCATTTTTATTATGGATCAAGAGAACGTTTATAGTGGAACTGTTATAAGGGAGGACCAAGGTAAACGTGTTCATGGCAGTCGCATGTCATTACGGCTCATAAGGTGAACTAATAATTTTCTATGGTTTTCTTTGTAGATCTTTGGATTGCCTACATGGTTGACCAAAGACTTTTTGCAAAATGTCTGTCGGTAAAAAAATCATTCTGCGAGTCCTTATTGTACGGTGATGAAAGCAGAGTGGAAGATTTTTTTGAGAGGTACAGGAAAGGAAGACCAGTACTTGAATGTTTAACATACACCTTGTTTCATCAATTACCACATCATGAATCATTTTTATTGCTTGTCAATGAAACACTGAGGAAATGCGAACTTCAGTCGCATGTCATTACGGCTGATCAAATTCGTAATCTACCAGTTCCACAAGGTATAAAAGTTTTTTAATCATCTATTTTTTTTTGTAGCATGTAGATGTGTTTCTGGGAGGCCCTGATTCCTTCTAATTTTTAAACATGAAATTTTTAAAAATGATTTTGTATATTAGTAACTCGGCATTTTGAGTCCTTGGGCTTTCATCCATATCAATTGGTTCATCGGTTGGTTAAGTGATTAGTTGTATGGTTGTCTCATAATATATATCTTCTTGCTTTAAAGGGCTGCGTAATTTCATCCCATTTTTGATTTGTTTTTGATTCATAACGTTCAGTGTAAAGTTTTAGTCTTAAT